>JAWHQI010000513.1:600000-951993 GCA_033032865.1 Dactylorhiza incarnata
AAATCATCATATGATTACTTACGATCAATCAAAACAATTAGGGGTGTATAAGGCCATATTTTGTACATACCTTTTAAACAACTAACAAGTGGTGCGATGCTTAATGAGATCTACAACGCCTTGTTTCATCTTAGCCCAACAGTATGTAGCGTTAACGAGCTCTAATAGCTTGGATTCGTCTCATGCCCTCCTAATCTTTATGATTGTAGCACTCTAAGTAAGGTCTCCCTAACTGGTCCTTCACATATGCAAAGACGGGTTTCTCTAAATAAACGTCCCTCACTGACAACATACTGAGTAGTGAGATAAGTCCTACTTGTCTAACACGAGGTCCAAATGGTTTCAAAGAATGGATCAGTTGCATACATGTCTCGCTGGGAGTCTAAATCTAAGATGCATGGCTTAAGAGTGATTAATAAGTGTGATCGCCGGCTAAGGGCATCAACAATTCGATTAGTGACTCCTGGTTAGTGCTTGAGGTGAACGTGAATTCCTAAAGATATGCATCTCATTTGTCATGTCGTCTGATCTCTCTCTAAGAGTTCAAATGCTTTAGTGCCTCATGATCAGTGTTCAACACAAAGTCGCACAAAACCAGATAATGTCGGCAATGACGAAGAGTTTGGGTAATGGTGTAGAACTCAATATCATAAGTGGAATATCGAGTCTTTGCGTAGTTTAACTTCTCATTGAAGAAAGCAATGGTCGACACTCCTGACTCAACATAACACCAATGCCTATAATGGATGTGTTGCAATCAACCTTAAATTTTTTATCAAAATCAGGCAACGCTAAAATAGGTGGACTAGTAAGTCTCTCATTAACCAGATGAAATGCTTGTTCAACCTCCTCAGTCTAAATGAATTGTCCATGTTTTAAATAATCGGTAACAAGAGCAATCAATGCACTAAAATTTCAGATAAATCGACGATAAAAAGATGTCAAGCCATGAAATCTTCGAGCCTCGTAATCATTTTAGGGTTGTGCCATGATTCAATCGCCTTGACCTTTTTCTTATCAACTGTAATACCTTCAAATAAAACAATACAACTTAGAAAGGTCAGGCTACCTGTCATAAATGTGCATTTCATTAAATTTGCATATAGTTGATTTTTTCATAGGGTCTCTAGGACTTGCCTAAGATGAATCAAGTACTGATCAAGATCTATACTATAAATCATAATATTGTCAAAATGTACAACTACAAATACTCTTATGAGTGGCCTTAGTACTTGATTCAACACTCTCATAATTGTTGTGGACAACATACTCGATATGGCCTTAGTACTTGATTCAACACTCTCATTAAAAAGGCCAAAAGACATCCCAACCACTCATATAAATCCTCTTTCATCTTAAAGCCAGTCTTCCACTCATCTACAGAATGAACTCGGATCTGGTGATATCCACTCTTTAGATCAATCTTCGAGAAAATGCTCGATCCGCTAACCATATCGAGTATGTTGTCCAGTCAGGGGATTGAAAAGCGACATTTGATGGTGATTTTATTGATCGCTCGATTATCCACACACATGCGCCAAGTCTCATCTTTCTTAGGAATTAAAAATGCGAGAATGGTGTACGGGCTCATGCTCTCCCTATTGTGACTCTTTGAAATCAGATTATTCACATGTCTATAGATGGTATTTCAGACTTATGCAATAATGGGGTAAATGAGGTAAACTAATGTCACACATAAGGTCAATGCTGTGTTGAATATCTTTCATCAGAGGAGTTGATCGGGCAATTCCTTTGGCATAATCTCAGAGAACTCCTTGATGAGAGTTCACACTACGTTAGTGATATCTATCGAGGTAGGAGACAAGTCGATACTAGAAAGCGTGTAAACTACATCACTATCCTTCATCTCCTTTTGGAACTGTGATCCAATCAGTAACATAGTGGCGGAGGGAAATAATAGAGATGTAATAATAGGTGAGGTGCTAAAGCTAAAAGAGTGTGAAGATCTCTCTGGGTCCTTAGGTATTGTTGGCACCAAAAATTTCCTTGAGTCCACATCGCTCGAAATGAAGGATAGGGGGTAACTGTTGAGTGGACGATTACTTCGAGTCACGAATGAATAAGCGGGAGAGAGAGTGCCGCGGACGGCTACACAGGGCTTCCCGCAACAGGAAATTCCTTCGTTGCAGGTGATTTTATTGATATAAAGCTTATATTACATCAAGCTCGAAATACATCTGGTTACACGTAGAAAACAGTAAAAAAAATCCTGCTGAAGGGGAGCTCGCGGTCACCAAGGAGAGGTCACTCAAGCTGTACTTGTGACCTCAAATGGTGTGTTCACCTTGTCTGTCTACCAAGCTCGCCCAGACACTTCAAGGGAGTTCGCAGCCTCTTGCCCCCTCCTCTCTGCCTCCTCTGGTCTAAATCTAACCACTATTTATAGAAAATATGGGCTGCCCGAATGGGTAGGCTCAGGAATCTTGGGCTGCCCGGAAGGGAAGCCAAGAGTACACTGAAAAGGAGTCCACGCTGCGGGAGGTCGTGCGGTCTCTGCGGACTCAAGAATCTACCCGCGACCACTCCGGAAGAGGAGGTGCTCGCGGAAAACAAAACCTATCCGCGACCACTCCTAAAGAGGTGTTGGTTTACAACTTTTGAGTCTCATTCAATCACAATCACGATACCCTTATTATTTAGGGATTTATATTTCTTTCCTTAACAACATATTGGGATAGCTCCATCCAACTATGCCTTAGATTTTTGTATTCTCTAGACGCCCTTAACTCCACATGGACATGCCCCATGAACCATGGGCATTATGACGACATTACCTTTCACACCTACGGAAAAACATATTGCAAGCATCAAACAAACATCTCCGATCCGAGCTCACAACCATGGATAGGCTTCATACACCATGTTTAATCCGAAAATTGCACATTAGTTCTCTAATACAAGTATGCCGAAGTCGCAATCCAATGCTCTGGTGGCCACAATGTACCGTGACAACCACAAATTCTCTAATTAGAGAGGCCGGGTACCACCATCTCCACAAATGCTCAAAAGAAACAAGCATACAAGTGAAATCCTAAAAATCGGAAAGTGAAGAGTCGTTACCTTTCTTGACTTTCTCATCGCCATGGAAACCTTGCACAAAAGGGAAGAACACGACCGCAATAATGAGATCTATCCGCTGCTGAAGACGACTCGTCGATCCAGCTCACGAATCTCCGTCGGCGTCTTTTTCCCCTTCCTCGAGTCTCTCTTCTTTCTCCTCTTCTTTGTACCCCAAGAGAGAGAACGTAAAGGAGAAAATGATGGTTAGAACCTCCTCTTGTCGGCCTAAATTCTACAGATATTTCCTCTAGCCGTCGGATCTCGGATCCCACAATCAAACGACTCGAAATGGACTTAAAAATCACCTCTTACGCATTGTACACGCTCTCGTTACACCGAGTGTACTTCCATGCAGCACCTCGCCACTATTCGACGTACACAGGGAACTCCAAACTCGACGTACGCCGAAAACCATGCAACACGCCATGGTTAAACGACGTGTATCAGGGGCGTGTACCGCCTTCACTATTCGACGTACCCTGATTATCCAGGAATCGACATACATCGAGAAGCACACAACCTAGGTGAACACGCCTTGGGCATTCGACGTTTACCAGGGGTGTATAACCTGTGCTTCGACTTCTTAGGCCGTGTGTCGACTAGAAATCGACTTGTGTCGAATTGGGCCTTACGCGGCCATGTTACACGGTGTGTAACTTCAAATTTTTTGTATTTTGCTCTTTAGGCCATCCCACAACCTGCTGACTCAGTCCTCGACGTATTCAGAGGATGAAACACCCAAAGTAAGGGAAAAACGGGGCGTAACAAGATTTGTATATGTTGTTTATCGATCTTAAGAAGGCTTATGATCGAGTTCCAAGAGAGGTCTTATGGAGAGTCTTAGAAAAGAAAGGTGCAAATGCAACATACATTGACGTAATCAAAGATATGTATACAAATTCAGTGACGATGGTGAGGACATCTAGAGGATTAACACGGGAATTCTCTATCACTGTTGACTTATACCAAGGGTCAATTTTAAGCTCTTATCTCTTTACCCTTGTCTTAGATGAGCTCACCGGACATATCCAACAAGCAATACCTTGGTGTTTATTGTTTGCAGATGATATTGTTTTGATTGATGAGACGCACGAGGGTGAAAACGTGAAACTTGTATCTTGGCGAGACTTTAGAAAATAAAGGTTTTAGGTTGAGCAGGACAAAAACGAAGTATATGGAATTTAAATTTAGTAGTGCAAGAAGGACGGATGACTCCGTCATTAAGTTGGGTGACCAAGATATTTCCCGCAAAGAGTGCTTTAAATATCTGGGAACGATAGTTCGAAAAGATGGAGGTGTAGATAAAGTTGTGATACATAGAATCCAAACAGGTTGGTTGAAGTGGAGAGGCGCGTCTGAGATTTTATGTGATCGTAAAGTACCATTAAAACTTAAAGGCAAGTTTTACTGTACTGCAATTAGACCAGCTATGTTCTACGATTTTGAGTGTTGAGCAGTGAATTATGTGCATGAGCAAAAAATGGAGTTGCAGAGATGACAATGCTTAGGTGGATGCGTGGACACACGAGACTGGATAAAATTAGGAATTAATGTATTAGGGATAAGACAGGAGTGACACCAATTGTAGAGAAGATGTGAGAAGCTCGATTAAGATGGTTCAGATACGTACAAAGGAGACCATTGATACATGTATTTTATATAATGTTTTCACCCTGTTATTCTTTTCGTTTTCTCCAATTTCTGTGCTAGATGTGTAGAATTATCGTTCATATTGTTATATATTGCTCATCGGGGTTGTTGAGATGATTTTTTTATACATGTGTGGATTTTTGTGCACGTTTAGGGGAGATTATGTTCAATATGGCTCACACACGCCCATGCAGAATTTCCGCACGCGCGTGCGCCTCTTTATCCCCCAACACTACAGTTTCTGTCAATCCAAATTTGCGCGTGCGTCATTTTTGCCCGCGCGTGCGCGCACATGCAATTGCCCGTGCGCGGACCTGGGCGCCCAGATTTCTCTTCGTTTTAACTTACGCATGAGCGTGCGTTTTTCGGCGCATGTGCGTGCACCCTGTTTTCTATATAGCTGATGTTTCGCGATTTCTGCGGGATCACCATCTGGGAAGCGCCATTTTTAGGTTGGAAGCTCACCAAGAGCTTTGGGGCTTCGCAGCCTGTCTCAAACCTCATGACTGTCTCTAGGCCATCAACCGTGACAACAATCGATGAGACTAATGAGCTGAGATGCCACATGAACACGGTCATGTGGGTTGACTCTCAACTCATCGCCTGCAGCCGGGTTCTCTGGCTTCTTCAACTCTCCTGTTAAGAAACCCCCAACCTTCTGCGCTGTGAGGGTTTTCTTTACACGGCATGACCAACCTAGGTAGGTGGTCAGGCTATCGAGCTTCAGATAAACCTGAGGAAGGTCCAACTTCGTCGGTCGTGGTGATGAACCCAACAGTTTCAACAATGTAGCCACCTCTGCAGGGTCCAACTTCTTGAGGGCGTCCTCCATCCTTACTGGAAGAGAGGAAATGCAGGGGACAGTGGGACGAGGATCACTCCACTATGTCTGGCTCGATATGTCGACGAGAAGGGATGTGGTCGAGAACCGCCCTCTTGTCGTCAAGAGAACAGAGGCTTATCGTCGAGAACGGAGCCTCTTGTCGTCGAGAACAGACCTCCTGTCGTCGAGAACGGCCCTCTTGTCGTCGAGAGAACAGAGGGTTGTCGTCGAGAACGGAGCCTCCTGTCGTCGAGAATGGAGGCTCGATATGTCAACTAGAACGGTGAACTGCTGTCGTCGAGACAAACGAACGGCGAAATGCTGTCATCGAGACACACGCAACCTTCGTTAATCATCTCCCGAGGGCTTCTCCTCCCCTTCGTCGATCGTCTCCCGAGGGCTTCTCCTCCGTCGATCGAAAACTGCTGTCGATCGTCTCCTAAGGGCTTCTCCTCCGATCGAGAACTGCTATTCCTTCATCACGGGGACTTCTTCTCCGTCGTCTCCGACTTCGTCGCCGTCGACGAGGACCGCTCCTCCTTCGTCGCAGAGAGGTATCACTCGGCTCTTCCGTCTCTTTGCTCTGATACCATGTAGAGACGAAAAAGAATTAGGGCTTTCCCACTCATGCACTCTTCATTATCTTCCTATATATATTTATACAACTCCGTTACACGCACACCACTTATACACATAAATAAGCACCAACAGGAGGCGGCTTCTGCTAGCTTGCCCGCCTCGTGTTTGTTTCGGTCCATCCCTCCAACTAAAGTTTGGGTGATTACGCCACCCGGCATTATAAGTGTTGGAGATGGGAGGCCCCCTTTGCTGATTCCCTACATAATTAACATCTTCAAACACATTAGAAAGAGAGGATTCAGCAGGGGTGTCTCCTTGATGACACTCACAGGAGTGGTTCCCGGAAGCACCACAACTCTGGCAAGAAACAACAAGCACTGGGGCAGCAGCAGGGGTGGTTTTCCCCTTTAGGCTTAACTCTTTGATTTTTTTAGACATTGCCCCTAGTTGGGCGGAGATCGCGGTATAAGGATCAACTTCATAAAGACCCGCCGCCTTTCTAGGGGCATTCCTACCATCGCCCCATTGGGCATTCTGGTGAGCTAAATTCTTCATAATGATCCACATTTTATCCGGAGTTTTTCCCATCATAGAGCCTCCAACGGCAAAATCAACGCTGACACGAATATTTTGATCAAGTGCCCCGTAGAAAGTGTTCACGAGCATCCAAAGAGGGACTTTGTGTTGAGGACACTTCCCGAGGAGCTCATTGAACCTTTCCCAAACTTCAGCGAGGGACTCTTGATCACGATGCCTAAAACCGGAGATCTTGTTTTGTGCCGCTAAGATTTTCGCAGTGGGAAAAAAGTTGTCAGGAAAGCATTTGCTAGCTCCGTCCATATGGTGATACTTCCTGTGGGGATGGCATTAATCCAGGATTTAGCTTTATCCCTAAGGCTAAAAGGGAAAAGCTTAATCCGGATTGTGTCATCAGTAACCCCGTTAATTCGGAAAGTATCGCAGATTTCAAGGAAATTACAGATATGTTGGTAGGGGTCCTCTAAAGGAAGGTTACAAAATTGAACTAAATTTCTAAGCATGTTAAAGATAGAGGGCTTGATCTCAAATTGCAGATTTGTGATGACCGGGCTCAATGTAGGGTAAACACTACCCATGGTGAGGGCAGTGTACTCAAGCATTGCGCGAGCAGGCGGCTGCACCACTTCCTCATCAATATTAATATTCGAATCGGGGTTTTCAACATTATTATTTTGGGGATTCGGAAGGTGGTCACGAAGGTCCATGTCTCGAGCCTGCTCTCTTCTTAGAGTTCCCAGCGTTCACTCGATCTTTGGGTCAAATGGAACCAAATCGCGCCTGGTCCTTTCCAGGATCACCACAAACAAAAACTTAAAGAAATATAGAAAGCTAAAAACGTAAAACGGGAAAAACTTAAAAGACAGAACAATGTGATATTGGAAGAACTTCTTTCTCACGACTCCCTCTTAAGAAACTCACATGTGCCGTGTTCCCCGACAACGACGCCAAAAACTTGATGCGTCTACGTCAAGAGTACCGATGTCGTCAAGTAATAATAAAACGAGGAGTTACCCCTAAGTATCGATCTCGCATGGAACACCGGGGGGGGGGGGGGGGTGGAGTTATCTTATGAGAAAGACTTGAGATTGAAGCCTTTAGTTGGTGTTTTAATAGGTGGTTTGATTTGGGCTAACACTAATGCAATTAAAAGAAAACTAAATTAACTTGTGGGTCGCGGCATGGCTTCGCACCTCCGCGGGTCATCTTCCTCCGCTTCGCACCTCCGTGGGTTGCCTTCCTCCGCTTCGCACCTCCGCGGGTCGCATTCCTCCGCTTCGCTTACACTCACACAATGAGGGTCGCCTTCACCTCTTCTCACCTCCGCGGGTCGCACTCCTTCGCTTCGCACACGTTGTGCCTTGTAAATGCAAAGACTAACCTCTCTCTCACACCGGCTCATGTTTAGCTCAACGACAACGCATCCCGTCTCCCACTAGCACGCAATCACGATTGCAAAGCCATCATCAACACATTCACATCCAATCAATCACAATGCCAAGCACGAAGAAAATCAACAAGCATAATCCACTTCAAACCATCTACAATAGAAGATATATCTACAAACATCTACACCCAATGGTCATGATATGTAGATGCTTTAGAGTATATCACAATAATCATACAAATATCCCAAATGAGAGAGAAGAAATACAAGTTACGACTCCGAGATACGGAAGAGACAAGAGACTCTTCCTCGGGTTCGTAGAAGAGCTTGGCTTGGTCTACCGGCTCTTCAAACTCCGCCTTGGCTGTCGTCCACGATACGGGAGAAGCTGTCACCCTCTCCTAGTCATGCATTCTCTCGGGTTTGTCATCTCCACGTCAAGTGCTCCGGCCTTAGAGCTCCGATGACACCTTGGAAATCGACTTCTACACCTTTGGAATGCTTGGGGAGGTTGAAGGAGACAAAGGGGCGAATCCCCGATGCTCTCAGTGAGCTTCCAACCTAAAAACGGCGCTTCCCGGATGGTGATCCTGCTAAAATCGCGAAACAACAGCTATATCGAAAACAGGGAGCACGCGCGTGCGCCGCAAAACGCACGCTCGCGCGTGAGGTAAAACGAAGAGAAATTTGGGCGCGCAGGTCCGCGCACGGGCAATTGCATGTGCGCGCAAGGGCGTGCGGAAATTTCGCACGCCCAAATTCGGATCGACCCAAACGGCATGGAAAGCACAAAATGACCGCGCACGCACAAATGTATCGCGCGCACGCGCGTGCGAAAATGACGCACGCGCAAATTCGGATTGACAGAAACTGTAGTGTTAGGGGAGAAAGAGGTGCACGAGCGTGCGGAAATTCCGCATGGGCGTGTGTGAGCCAAATTGAACATAACCTCCCCTAAAATGCACAAAATCCACACATGTACAAAGAAAACATCCATACATCCCAGATGAGCAATATATCTCAATATGACCAATAAACTTACGCATCTAGCACAAAAATGGATGAATACGATAGGAAAAATAGAGTGAAAACACTATATAAAATACACGTATCAGGTAGCGGTGCTAGAAAGCGAGCGGGATATATGCCTATGAATTTCTCTCAGTTGCTCTACCTGGAATTGAAAGTAGACTTAGGTGTTCTACTATTTGTACACGGAAGATTAGAAAAAACACCCATTAGTTGGGTAGAATAATATAAATTTCGATGGAGTAGTTAGGAATGGAGCCAGAATACCCTAGTTACTGAGCTATGGGTAATGATGGTGATGATTATAATATTTGTTCTTTGTTGATTTCCTCAAATCTGGGTTTTATTAATATCCTACAATTCTCTGAAAACATATAAAATCATCTTTGATTAAATATAATGAAATACTCATTTAGATATATATACTTGACATTCTCTGTAGATCTCTGACTACCCTGTTTCCTAAGGAGGAGACCTTATCACGGCACTCTATCTTAGGTCCCAATGGTCTTTCTGGACACTGGCGATCACCAATTATCAGTCAACAGGTACATCTTATTTTCTACTTTGAAGCAAATGCAGTAGTAGATTTAAAACATTTTGTTTGTTTATGCAGGTTCAATATCCGAGCAATATAGACTTCCCTCCAATTGAAATTCCAAGGTTATTTCACACACTTTTTTTTTCCAAAAAAAATTTCACTTATTAATTAGGAGTGGTTAAACCACATAAATTTTCTTGCTCTAGTTTAGGTTATTAGAATTGGAATGAGAAATTACCTTGTGCTGGTTAGCTATAATACGATTATTATAACTTTTGGTTATGACAAGTCTTTGCTGTGGCTTTATATGAATAGCTTGTCTCAGCCTAAACGAGATGATCAAGCTATGAAAGATAGTGAAGCTTCTTACAAAGATAGCCCTATATTAACAGAAATCCTCCGATCCTTACATGATGGTGGAGCATCATTTCGTGCTGAAGAGTCACCATTGCCCATGATAAGCTTTGATACCACAGAAGTTTCTGCTAAAGTTGATCTAATTAGAAATCCTTTACCTCCACCTGTGCATGCTGAAGTAAAAGAATTGGTTGCTACTACATCACCACTATCTAACCAAACTGAGCAAACTTCTTTGTCTAAGAATGAGATGGTCGGCTCTGAATCGGCTTTAGAAGTGCACATAGTGAGATGTTATATGCTTTCTTGCTTCAGTGTTTGTCTAGGAAGGTGTTCTTTTTCTATTACTATTTTAACACTTTTGGTGTTGCTTTGTAGTCGACTTCATTGATGGAGAGCTTTCTTAGAGTAGCTAAGTCAAATACTGATAGACAAATTGAAACATGTGGAGTGATTGCCGGTCTACTTGTAAGGATTAAATTTATGTATTGTTCGAAGTGTATGCCCACATTTGATTGTATAAACATGCTCACTGGCTTCTTTTTACAGAAAAATAAAATTTTTTTTGTCACTGCTCTTATCATTCCAAAACAGGAGGGAACATCTGATTCAGTAAGATCAGAGCCTTACATTTATAAATTCTTTGATTAATAATGATTTTATTACTTTACTCTTGTTATTTTACTGTTATGCAGTGCCATACTACAAATGAAGAGGAAATATTTGATTACCAGGATAAGAATTCGCTTTTTCCCCTTGGTTGGATTCATGTGAGTATTTCTTCTTGATGAGAACTTCACTGATGTACTGTTCAATTGATGATGGATGCTTATTGGGTTTCTGATGTTTAACTTTTGAATAAACACTACTTTTTACTAGACTTAGGAGTTTCCTATTCTTCATTTTGCTAGTTTCAAGGTGCATCTATCATCCATTTCCGCAGCTCAAGCTTTTGTGTTGGTTGATGTTAGCTCATTCCTAGCCTGAACTTAAGGAAAGAAACAATAAGAGAACAAGGAAATTTATGTACAGAGCTAGGGTTCGTTTGGCATGGTGGTGGCAGTCGTGAATGCCGTGGTTATGAAATGTCGTTAACCTCATTCACTTTTACGTTTAAAAATAGTTTTTTTCTGGTGGCGGTCATAACCGTTGTCTTATCAAACGCATTTTATGGCGGTGGTATTTTTGTCCAAACTCACTGGAGCAAAAACACTATGCCAAATGGACCCCTAATGGGCAGGCCTAACAGATATTGGCTAATATGAGCTAACCCTAATTGGCCAGGGTCGGGTCACGATCCTGTTTATGGTTTATGTCTGCACTATATCGCTATCAAACTGATATAGGATAAGATGAAGGTCGAGGTGTGAGTTTGTCCTAACGGAAAATGGGCTACCCCAAATAGACCAGGGTTGGGTCACGAGCTCGTTTATTGTTTAAGTCTGCACTTATCCCTAACAAACTGGCGTAGGATTGAGTGAAAGTTGGTACGTCGTAATCGTATCAAGAGCGCAAATAAGAAACTTACATTGCATTAAACAAACATAAAGATACAATTGAGAGGCAAGCTCTCGCCAAGCATCCAGAGGCTGTGTCCTCCTTGACACTCCACTCTCCAAGAGAGCTCAAACTCTAAGGCTCAAAAGATGAACAAGATTCCACCCCTAGGGCTCCTTATATAGATGGAGCCCCTTACTACAAGACAAAATATTTAAATAATACATTAAATAAACAAGCCGTCAAGTGACTCCCGTAAGGTGAGGCCGAACGTCCTAGCGTATGCGTGAGACGTGTTCCCCAATGCAAATACGTATCAACACCCCTGACTTGAAAATTGATCTTGTCGTCAAGGTCGAGGTGGTAAGGATCCCCTAAGCGCGGTGCGGAGACTCGGGCGGCTCCTCTGGTGGGCGGTTCTGGTGAAACATCAAAAGCTGAGAGGCGTCGTGGAGGGTTGGTTGCTGCAGAGCTGACGTGGGACTGCCCGAAAGGAGAAGCAATGTCGTGTTGACAAAATATCTCATCCGCAAGGTCGAGCGAGGTGCACGCCAGTTGGACTAGGGCCTCGATCGAAGGTCGGATGCTATGAAGACGAACGGAGGAGCCCCGTCCAGATCCTGAACGATGACCGTGGGGGCCAGAGATTAGTTCGATGAGTGGGTAGTGATGAGTGGGAAGGAAACCCGATGGGAAGTCTGGTCGAAGTGGGAGAGTGACCAGATGTGAGGGTAGGATAACAGTGGGCTCGAGAGATGTTGGAAGCGAGAAGTCGGGCGAAAAGAGAGCTGACAGGCGAGCAGGGGTCTCCATGAAACGGCGGGGAGCAGAAAAATCATGTGACGGCGTGTGAAAGGCTGACAAGGTGCCAGGTGGAGCCTCTGACGCGGATATGTCGGAAGGCGAGCGAATGGGAGGGCAATTGGTGAGAATCGAAGGGTGGGGGGAAATTATGGTGGTGCGTGCCGCGGTCGGCAATGGGAGAATGAAGGGGGTGTCGGAAAAGGAGGAAGTGGCAGCGGTTCTAATGGTCAAAGACCCACTGAGGGGTGGCAATGGGATGGATGAAGGAGGCTCGTTGGGAAGTAAAGTGGCGAGCCGGAGCTGTAAGGGGGCATATGGAAGAAGATGATGACGAAGCTCAAGCGCTATGGCGAGGAGAGTATCCAGGGCAGCTTCAACTCGATCGCAGTGAGCATGCACTGTGTTGGCATCAAAAATGTACCAAGTTCACACTTGCTCAAGCTGAAGGATGAGGGGGGTAACTGCTGAGTAGCCGGTTACTTTGAGCCACAAGTGAAGGAGTGAGAGAGGGGGAGAAGAGATGACTGCGAGCATGCGGCGAGACCAGATCTACCCACCACAGTGAATGCCTCTCTTCCGGCGAGCAATGCAATTGATATAAAATTTGTATTACAGCTGAAGTTACTTTCAGATACACGAACAAAATAATACATAACTTGAAGGGAAGAGTTGGTGATTAGAAAAGAGGTTGCTCAGGTCGTCGTGATCATCTGAGATCGGATGGAGACCGCTCAGGTCGCCGAGGATGCCTGAGATCTAATGGAGACCGCTCAGGTCGCCGAGGTTGCCTGAGGTCTGAAGGAGACCACTCAGGTCACAGAGGTTGCCTGAGGTCTGAAGGAGACCGCTCAGGTTGCCGAGGTTGCCTGAGGTCTAATAGAGACCGCTCAGGTCGCCGAGGTCACAGAGGTTGCCTGAGGTCTGATGGAGATCGCTCAGGTTGTCGAGGTTGCAGAGGTTGCCTGAGGTCTGATGGAGACTGCTCAGGTTGTCGAGGTTGCTCAAAACTCGGTGCCCGCCGGGAGGTGAGAAGTCTAAAACAGTCCAGGAGATGAGACCGAAAAGGGACTAATTCGAGACCGTTTATACAGGTCATAAGCTTGGGGCTCGTATCCAAAGTCCTTTCTGTTACCCCCTCCCCTTTATTTATAGACGTGAGGGCCTGCCCAAACGGGCAGGTATAAAAATGACGGGCTGCCCGGGGTACAAGAAAGCCAGGGCAGGGGAAAGAGGATACATAGGGTGCAAATAGCAAAAAAGAAAAAAACCTAGACCGCACGGCCGTGCGGTCTCACTGGAGCCAGATCACCGGTGCCTTGGAATATCTGCCGGAAGCAGAACGAGTGGTCTGGGCAGTCTTCGAAAAATTGTGACCGCTGATGTCTTTTGCTCCCTATGGTCAGGCTGACCACTTCTTACTAACTGCAAGTTTGGCCCCTCGACTGTCGTGCCTCCTGAGAGGGGGTTGCCCCCTATTCTTAGGCTCGGGGAGAAAACTTCCAGAAATGGGCTATAGCTTGTGACCGCGCGGTCAGACGGCTAGAAGCTTTCTTGACCGCAGGTTCGCCTGGAGAAGACAAGTTTGGCTAGGAAAAGAGTTACCGTCGGGCGCTAGCTGTTGAGACCGCTGAGATCGCCGAGTACCTGAAAAATTCAGCTCGGAGGGGATCGCTGATTTCTGGGTAAACATGATCCCCGCATTTTTTCATGTTTTGAAAGAACTTCGAAAAAATAGAACTTACCCACGAGAATCGAGATCCACTTTTTCTGTCATGACAGAACACGTGTATAAAAGAGTACAAGTACCTGTGGGAAATTGCTAGTGCCTGAAGATAACTCACTAACACCTGCTTATCTCTGCAAAAGAGTATAAAGAATATGTATATGAAGTATAGCACGCGAGTACCTGAAGGAAACTCGCGAACACCTGTTTCTATCTGGAAAAGATATAAAAGACAGGTATATGAAATATTACACGTGAGTACATGAAGGAAACTCCCGAATACCTGTTTCTATCTGCAAAAGATATAAAGAACAGGTATATGAAATATAACATGCGAGTACCTGAAGGAAACTCGTGAACACTTGTTTCTATCTACAAAAGATATAAAGAACAAGTATATGAAACATAACATGCGAGTAACTGAAGGAAACTCGCGAACACCTGTTTCTATCTGCAAAAGATATAAATAACAGATATATGAAATATAACACGCGAGTACCTGAAGGGAACTAGCGAACACTTTTTCTATCTACAAAAGATATAAAGAACATGTATATGAAATATAACACACGAGTACCTGAAAGAAAACTCGCGAACACCTATTTCTATCTGCAAAAGATATAAAGAATAGGTATATGAAATATAACATGCGAGTACCTGAAGGAAAACTCGCGAACACCTGTTTCTATCTGCAAAAGATATAAAGAACAGGTATATGAAGTATATCACGCGAGTACCTGAAGGAAAACTTGCGAACACCTGTTTCTATCTGCAAAAGATATAAAGAACATGTATATACATAAAAAGACATGTCCGATACCTGAGACAACTACCTGGTACCTGCTTTTATTCACATACTTGAAGTGCATAGGAAATAACATCTCATTTATAATGGAGATACGAATTCTTATTCACAACTACTTGCTTTCGTGTTGATGAGACAATATCTCTATGTGAAGAGATGAGCTAACACCCATGTTTGTGGAAGGAGAAGAATACAGTCTGATAACCTCATATTCACATGCTCCCAAAACAATGAGCGTTAAGTCAATATGGCTAGATAGTTTTTGACTTGCTGATAATACCGTTGCTCATGATATTATGCCAGTTGATGCCAAGAAAACCCAACTTAGTATATGATTTGGGAAATCTGAAGTTATAAATAGATTAACCAGGAGTCCGGGATAGAAAACCTAGGAATCTAGAAATCCAGAAATCCAGAAATCCAGAAATGATATATATGAAATTTTATGCTACCTGAAATATTAGTAACCCACAAATAATTGCCTAGTTATTTGGTAGTGCATTTGGGTACATACTAAAATTAGCATGTTTCTCTTGCTAGTAATATCACACCAACCTAACATCAGTTGTTACTTGTTAGTAATCTGTCACAATCAATTCATTATCAAATGGAATTATCTATAGTCAAGCAAAGCAAATCGATTAACTCAAGAAGATGTCACGATTATTAATGACAATCATCACAAAGTAACAGGTTGGGCTACCACTATACATCTGTGAATAATTATAGCAAGATGTGGTCTCAGTGGGTTTTAGGACCCGAAAAATAATCAGAGGTGGTATATCCACCCTTCACATCAAACATCAGAGGTGGTATTTCCACCCTTCATATAAAACATCAGAGGTGGTATTTCCACCCTTCATATCAAACATCAGAGGTGATATTTCCACCTTTCACAGCCACGCATTTTAGAAGTATCAATGTTAAAAGCAAAAAGTAAAGTGATGAAGAAAGCTTAAGATACTTGGATAAGTGTCTGCAGTGGAGGATACGACAGTGGATATGGATATGAAGTTTGATATATCCGACTGTTGAGAAGGTCTTTGCGATGATAGTTGCTGGTAGAACCCGAGTCGTTGTTATACTTGTTACAAGTAAAGCTAGAAAAGAAGTGATGCAGAAAACTCCAAACAAATGGGAGGTATACAAAACAAAAAATAAAGAAATATTTTATTTCATCTCTACTCTATGCACTTCTTTTACTGAGTGAGAAATTCTTTGCTTGTAACATTGTCTCTGCTGGAGGAAAGTTCATCATCAGATTATCGAGCTAGATAGTCCTGTAATTTTCCTGCTTCCCATGTTCATCTACCAGCTTCCGAAGAGCGTGAAAATATTTTGTATCATGACCAATGTCTAAGTGATATTTGCAGAAGAGCTCATCATGGCGATTCGTAGCCTTTGATCTCATAGGGCGAGAAATTCTAAACTCTGACATATCTTGAATAATCATAAGAACTTTTTTCATGGGAATATTAAGCTGAGTATACTCTTCTGGATAATTTTTTAATTCAAGTGTTCTTGGATTGTAAGACTGAATAGGAAAGGCTTCCAGAAATTCAGGTGACGCATCTTGCTGTAGAAGTTGAGTAGATTTATTCTGGGGAAAGGAGTAAAATCTGTAGTCTTTATCTTGCGGAATATTTTGTGACGAATGTGGATGTTGATAATAAGAATTCCTTTGTTGTTGTTGGGTCATCTGACTTAGAGAAGAAACGAAGTTAGGATTCACTATCTCTGCTTCAATAAATTGATTTGTTATACAGATAAGATGTCCATAAGACTTGGGTTCATTTCGGCTGATTTCAAATTTGAGAAGACCTTGTAATCCGTGTATTAAGGCGATTTGATACAAGTCCTGATCAACATCAACAATTTCAAGTATTTCCTTTTAAAATCTGTCAACGAAGTGAGCAAGTGTCTCATCATTCCCTTGCTTGATCTGAAAAAGAGTTGCTGGGCCTCTTTTCCGCTTCCTTGAGTTAGCGAACCTCAAGAGAAGTTCCCTTCGAAGATCATCGAAGCAAGTAACGGATTGACGTGGTAGCTTATAAAACCATTCTCTAGCTTGACCGCTGAAGGATGTAGCTAATAATTTGCACTTGATCTCATCTGAGATAGTCCTCAAAGAGATAGCAGATTCGAAAGCTTAAAGATGGCTGACGGGGTCTTCTCCTCCAGAGAAAACTGGCAAATGGAGCTCCCTAAAGTCATTGGGAATTGGCTCCCAACGAATTCTATCAGTGAAGGGAGATGGCTCTTCCTCCTCAACTAAAATGGGAGTTGAAAAATAAGTAGCAGGAAGAGAAGTTGCGGTTACTGCGACTTGAGGAGCTAGTTGCTGAGTGATGGTGATTAGAGCTTAGTTAACCGCATCCAACTGCTGAGCGATCTGTCGTCAGGACTGCTCCAGTTGTTGAGCGGTCTCTCGACAAAATTGTTCCAGACAAAGCTCCATGCGGAGCTCTAGGGATTCAAGAGTAAGTGCACCATTTGAATTGGCTTGAGCTCCTTGCATCTCTATTGTTACGGTTGTTTGTCGACTACTCAAGATCTGAAGGTCGCGTGTTCGTTCTGTGGTCACCAAAAATGTACCAAGTCCACACTTGTTCAAGCTGAAGGATGAGGGGGGTAACTGTTGAGTAGCCGGTGAAGGAGTGAGAGAGGGGGAGAAGGGATGACCGCGAGCTTGCGGCGAGACCAGATCTACCCGCCGCGGCGAATGCCTCTCTTGCGGCGGGCAATGCTATTGATATAAAACTTGTATTACAGCTGAAGTTATATTCAGATACACGAACAAAGTAATACATAACTTGAAGAGAAGAGCTAGTGATTAGAAAAGAGGTTGCTCAGGTCGTCGTGATCGTCTGAGATCGGATGGAGACCGCTCAGGTCGCCGAGGATGCCTGAGATCTAATGGAGTTTGCTCAGGTCGCCAAGGTTACCTGAGGTCTGAAGGAGACCGCTCAGGTCACAAAGATTTCCTGAGGTCTGAAGGAGACCGCTCAAGTTGCCGAGGTTGCCGAGGTTTCCTGAGGTCTGATGGAGACCGCTCAGGTCGCCGAGGTCACAGAGGTTGCCTAAGGTCTGATGGAAACCGCTCAGGTTGCCGAGGTTGCTCAAAACTCGGTGCCCGCCAGGAGGTGAGAAGTCTAAAACAGGTCAGGAGATGAGACCGAAAAGGGACTGAATTCGAGACCGCTTATATATGTCATAAGCTTGGGGCTCGAATCCAAAGTCCTTTCTGAGTACCCCCTCCTCTCTATTTATAGACGTGAGGGCAGGTCTAAAAATAACGGGTTGCCCGTGGTACAAGAGAACCGGGGCAGGGGAAAGAGGATACATGTGGTGCAAATAACAAAAAGAGAAAAAAAACCTAGACGGTCGTGCGGTCTCGCTGGAGCCAGATCACCGGTGCCTTGGAATATCTGCCGGAAGCGAAACGGGCGGTCTGGGCGGTCTTCGGAAAATTGTGACCGCTGAGGTCGTCTTCTGCTCCCTATGGTCAGGTTGGCTGCTTCTTACTAACCTTAAGTTTGGCCCCATCGACTGTCGTGCCTCCTGGGAGGGGGTTGTCCCCCTATTCATACGCTCGGGGCGGAAACTTCCAGAATTGGGCTATCACTTGTGACCGCGCGGTTAGGCGGCTAGAACCTTTCTTGACCACAGGTTCACCTGGAGGAGACAAGCCTTGCTAGCAAAAGAGTTACCGTCGGGCGCTAGCTGCTGAGATCGCCGAGCACCTGAAAAAGTCAGCTCGGAGGGGATCGCCGATTTCTGGGTAAACACATTGAGTCAGGAAGGGGAGCCATGGTGAAAAAATGGGGGAGGGCCTCCATAAAGCGGCAGGAGGCTCAGGAGGGCTTCCAGAATGCTGCAGTCGCCGCCGGATTGCATCAGGAGCCCGAGAGGGCTACCAGAATGCTGCAGGAGCCGCAGTAGCGCTGCCAGACAGTGGTCGGTGTCGAAGGAGGGCTGTGTGGGTGACGAGCGGTCGTCGGAAGGCTGCAGGAGTGCTGACAGGTCGCTGTGGTGCTTCCGGGCAAGACTGGAAAGGAAGAAAAAGCCGGCTGGATGCGCCAAGAACCGAAGACGCACTGGAATCGTGCGCTGGAAGAGGGGCCGGGCACATGGAGCTTTGTCGAAGCGAGAATCAGGCACTGGAATTGTGCGCTGGTGTCCGCAAGGCGACAATATCGTCAAGGGAGGAAGCCGCCGAAGGCGTTGTCGCGTGCGAAATCCTGTGAGGTGTCATCGAGCTGCGGATGGACGGACGGTGAGCGAATTCCCGGAGGCGTCGTGGAGCTGCGGATGGGAGGGCTAGTGTTGTGGACGTCGACGAAGCCGTAGCGGGCTGAGCGTGCGGTATCGTGGAAGCAGACGAGGCGGCGAAAACAAAGATCCGATTAGGGTTCAGTAGAAACCCGAAACGAGCGGCAGGTCGAACCAGTTGATATGTCGCAATCGTATCAAGAGCGCGAATAAGAAACTTGCATTGCATTAAACAAACATACAGATACAATCGGGAGGCAAGCTCTCTCACAAAACATCCGGATGCTGGGTCCTCCTTGACACTCCACTCTCCAAGAGAGCTCAAACTCTAAGACTCAAAAGATGAACAAGACTCCACCCCTAGAGCTCCTTATATAGATGGAGCTCCTTACTACAAGACAAAAAACTTAAATAGTACAATAAATAAACAAGCCGTCAAGTGATTCCCTCAAGGTGAGGCCAAACGTCTGAGCGTATGCATGAGACGTGTTCCCAAATGCAAATACATATCAAAGGTTGAGGTGTGAGTATATGCCAAGGTTGTAAGGATCGAGATCCCAGGTAGGATCATTTTCCGGTTGGATCGGATCGGATCGTGAGATCGGATCGAGGATCATAAGATTCTACAAAAAATCATAAATTATGATGTAAAATATGCAAATAAATTTTTTATCATCCAATTACACACAATTAACACATAAGAAACCATAAAAGTAATAAACATTTGAGTACTTATATCAAAAATAAAGTAATGAACAACTAAACCCAAAAATAACATAAAGTTCACAACTTCACATCAGCCATGTTCTAATATAAATCCTTAACATATGTTCGTCGGACCGATACAAAACCACTAATATAAATCCTTAACAGCTACATCAGCCATGTCCTCATCATCAAGTTCTACATTCTCTGCATCGTCATCATCACCACTATCATTATGATCATCATCCCATTCAGCTTCATTAATATAATCGCCAGCATCAAGTTCACTGCGCCTTTTGGTGAGATCATATACTCCACCTAAAATAAAAAAAGGTTTTAATTATGATACATAATATAGTTGAATAATTTTGCATTTTCAAGTTAAATAATATCAAACTTACATTCATCAGCTACTGCTACAACGGATTCTTTAACATTCCTTCCCGCACTATCATCACTATAGGTTTCTTGGGCATCTCTACTTTGAAGAATCCCCAACCAATTGCCCTTACGGGGAAGAACGGGATCTTCCTTCTCGGTGATCCATTCATCATCCGAAGGGATATCCTCAAAGTTTAAAAACTTCTCCTTTAGATGCACATCTCTTCTATCTTGCCGTTCCATCAACTTCATATTGTACATCACAAAGACTAGATCATTCATTTTCTTTTGATGCAATCGGTTTCTTCTTTTCAAATGTACCTATTTTGAAAAAAATATAAATTATAAGAACACTCATGCTTCATTGAAATTGAAGTCAGTCAAATAATCAATGTTAAGTGTTAGGATATTTTCGTTTAGTAGATCTCACCATCTCAAAGGCACTCCAGTTGCGTTCACATCCAGAAGAGCTACATGTCAAACTAAGAACCCGGATTGCAAATCTTTTCAATTTCGGGCAGTTATCTCCGTAGGAATCCCACCAGTCAGCTGAAAATAACAATACATTAAATGCTTAACTTAACATGATAATAATTAATAACATGTTTATTGCAGTGGAGCACGACTGGAAATGCCAGTGCAGAGAGAGTGGAGGAGTTGCCGCCGTGGAGAGACGACGACGCCGCTGGAAGAGGAATTTGTCGCGAGGAGACCGGATTAGGGCAAGAGCGGCGGAGTCGGGATTGAAAAATAAAAAAGCCACATTTTTTTATATAGGCGCAGAGTCGGGATCGGTAGGATCGCTGTAGGATCGCGATTCTACGATCCTACGACTTAGGAGCGCGATCCTGCGCACGATCCTTATAAAACCGATCCAGCGAGCGATCCGGGTCGGTTTTAACATCCCGGATCGTAGGATCGTGCGATCCTACGATCTGGCTCGCGATCCTGACAAGCTTGGAGTATGCCTTGGCAGAACTCTAATGAATGAAATCAAGTGTAGTGTTGTGGAGGGATCTAACAATTATCCGACTAAGTAATTATAACAAATTATAAAATTATTTAGAAAATTCACAAACATGCATAATAGAGATTAGATTTTAGAAATACAACTAAGATCCAATTTGAACTAAAAAGAAGAGTGCTTCAATTAATCCCCCGGTGAATGAAATCTTTCAAGTATAAAGACTAGGCAAACTCTTACAAATCAAGATTCCAAGTCATGTATTTTCATCGAACAATCAACACAAAGTAATATAGATTTCAAATTAGAACTTCTACAGTTAATTGGGATCCATGGGAGGTGTATGATTGCTGTTTCTGATGCTGGCAAACAAATTGAACACAATTCTTCCACCAATAGAACAATCTCCTTGCAGTGCTTTGACTTCCTGACTGAAGGCTGCAGTTGGGAGGCAATGGAGGAGTGGTAGTGGCTGGTAGACTGATTGTGAAGCAGAAATTGTCCCAGTGGAGGGTGGCGGAGGCGTTGAGTTGCAGGAAACAGGGGTTCAGGCGCTGAACATCAAGGGTACCGGGCCAATAGATGCAGGAATTGCATAAGAGGTGATTGGCGGCACTCCAAATAGGGGGATACTTATAAAGAGAAATGCTTGAGTTAATCTTATTCATCCACATAGGGGGATACTTATAACATTACAAAAGACTCACTAAGCCTCACAAAAGATGTGTGACTAAACTTACTCACACATACTAATATAATAATCTCAACTCTCCCCCTCAAGCTGGAGGGGAAACCTCAAGCTTGACAACATCAATGGAAAGGATAAATGTGGTAGGCAAAGGTGGGACAGACGGGTGACCGGGGATACTCCCACACACAGTACACCCACAGGAAAGAAACCACACACACGAATCCACGAGACCGCGGGGATAACACCACACACACACGGATCTACGGGACCGCGGGGATAACACCACACACATGAATCTACGAGACTGCGGGGATAACACCTCACACACAAATCTACGTGACCGCGGTGATAAAAGAGAAAGGGGGAAAAACAACCACCAAAGTCCATACCACCTACCAATCATCAAGGAAAAACTTGGGGAGACACAAACAACACATGACATAAGTCTGGAGGCCGTGTGGAACGAAGGCGAAAAAATCGGGAAAGATCATCCGAGTCGCCTTCATCCCAATCACTCCCCCTCACGTGGAAACCACGTGCATATAGGCATAACACTAAGACAAGACACAAATAATCAAAGCCATACAAGAAAAACAGCACAAAAAAAACTTCAGCAATGACAAGACATCAACAACTCTGGAGACGGAACGACGGTGGAGAGAAGCAGGGAACAATCTCTCCGACAAGAACTGTAGTGGGGACAATCAACAACATCATGAAAGGCAAGCGTCAGATCCAAATCACCGGCAGGATTAGGAGAGCAACCCACAGCGGCAGACAGACGACAACAGGAGCGCAGGAGGCAGACGCGAGCAGCGAGATCTGCGGGAGGAAGAGCCGTTTCGTCGATGGAAGCAGCGGTCGTCAACACGATGGGAGTAGCTGTCGACGACGTCGACGGAATCGAGCGCATCAGCAGGGGTCGGCGACGATAGAAGCTCCAGCGACAATAATAGCTGACGGAAACAAGATCTGCACCGAGCAGCACTAACTGCAGTCGACGGGAGAAAAGGAAGCTTGGCAGCAGTCGTCGATAACAGAAGTAGGGGACGAAGTTCTCGTCGACGTAGGGAAAGAGGCGGCCACTCGCGTCGATGGAGTCAATCGTCCATTCCGTCGACGGGAGTGGGCGGGATTCTTCTCGTCGGGAGCCCTAGCAGCAGCCCAGGACGGGGATGGGACCGAGAAAAGGGAAGCGGAAGCAGCCGGGAGAGCGGAAGGAGGGAGACTGGACCGAGATCAACGAACCCTAACTCCTCTGATACCAAGTAGAAATAAAGAGAAATGCTTGAGTTAATCTTATTCATCCACATAGGGGGATACTTATAACATTACAAAAGACTCACTAAGCTCACACAAGATGTGAGACTAAACTCACTCACACATACTAATATAATAATCTCAACTGAGGGGACTGGGCAGCTGCTGTAAGGGAGGGAAGTGTGTGGGGGCTGCCAACTGGACTGATGTTGGAAGGGAAGAGTCACTGCTAGGCTAGGAAGTGGAGTAAGTAACTACCCATGTAGTGGGTGGGTATGTCAGTTTTAGGCTGAATTTAGTGGGTTTATATGGGAGTTACAAGATTGATGGGTCGTTACTTGAGGATTGTAAGAAAAGGAATAGATGGATGGTTGGAGAGCACCTTGAAGGTGTGTTCCAGCGGTTGGAATGAAGGGGAATTCGTGGGATGGCCGGCCAATGCAAGGGAAAATAAGTTCTAGACTTCAACACTTAGATTCCACAACTTCGATGTCGTGGGGAGATCGCGAGAACTTGAAAATTATGTCCAAAATTCTGCAGTGATCTGAATAGCCCGTAAAATTCTATAAATAAGCTAAAAACACACAACGAAGGACTATGCTTGCCCAATATAAAACATACATGAAATGTGCTTAAATAATTTACATAAAAATACAAAATATCCCGTCGTTGCTCTGAACATGATTATGGACTCATATTATCACTGTTTTAAATGTCCTCCAACATGCCCAACATGCCTACAGACATGTTTTTTTAGAGCAAAATGACAATTTTTTTCTGAAAAAATAGATAATGTCCTTTTGTAAAATATAGACCGACATATTCGATTTTTTTGATATATTGGCCAACGCGACATTTGAACATATCATCCAATTTTTATTTTTTATTATGCTGGCAGTATATATTTCGCATATATATATTATATTATATATGTTTAAATCAATAAGACTTATTATTTTGTTCCTTTTAATGTGTTATTCTTATAATAACTTTTTTTAATTATTTCTCACTCTATCTTTGTTATTTCATATTACAAAAAAGATAACAATTTTCAACACATTTATTATTATTTTTATATTTTCAACATAAATTTGTTAAGTATGAAAACATATAACCAACAACAACATTCAAGTCTTTATCCCACCATAGTGGGTCGGCTATATGGATCCTTTGTCGCCATTACGCCCTATCTTTAATCATAGCCTCACTAATGTTTAAGTACATCATATCTTTCCTTATAGTTTCATTCCAAGTCTCTTTTGGTCTACTCTTCCCCCGTTTAATATGTCTAGTGACTAAACTCTCACAACGCCTAACATGTGCCTCTTGTTGTCTCATATGTACATGTCTGAACCATCTTAAATGAGCTTCTCGCATCTTCTCTACAATTGTCGTCACTCCTGTCTTATCCCTGATACATTCATTCCTAATTTTATCTAGTCTCGTGTGACCACACATCCGCCTAAGCATTCTCATCTCCGCAACTCCCATTTTTTGCTCATGTACACCATTCACTGCCCAACACTCAGAACTGTAGAGCATTGCTGGCCTCAACGTTGTAGATGTCGGTCGACATGTTCGACATGTCGGCCGACATGAAGGTTTTGAGAGTAAACCGCAACGAAATCGATATTTTGACGAGAAATTGCGTTTTTTAAAATATCGCGAGATATCGGCGATATATCGCGCGAGTTATCGGCAGCCGATATATCGTGGGCTATTTAAAATAAAAAAAAACGCGAGATTCTACTGTTCTGGTAGCGTTAAAATCATTTTACGGGTGAATTTATTCCCGACGCCTCATTTCAGTCCTTCACTTCTATTTCTCCCTCCCGGTGCCCTGGCTGTGACGACGACTCTCTCCTCTTCTCTTTCGACGGTTCTTCCTCCTCCCTAGCGTCGAAACCCTAGCTTCTTCTCTTACGACACAGGCACACCGCACCATGAGCATTCTCTGCCCTAGCTTCTTCTCCTACGACACAACACCGTGAGCATTCTCTGCCCTAGCTTGCGCTTCTATCTGGATTTTTGTGTGTCTATTTTTTATTTCTTCTGACATTCTTTTGATTTTTTCTGGCATTTTAGGGTTTGTTTGGCATTCTTCTCCTACGATCTGGTAGTGTCTTGCACTCTTGCGTCTTGCCCCTCTCTGATCTGGCTATTTTAGCGTCTCTGATATCACTAGCTGGCATTATTTTATCCTGGCATTACTTTATTAGTTCAGTATAATTTTATTATTACATGTTCACTGTATAGTTCATAAACATACATTGTGTGTGTATAATATTAAATTTAAAAAAAATGTTTATATAGAATTAAATTTATTTAAATATTAAAATCCGACATTATAAAATATCCCCGATATATCCCCCGCAATCCGACATACGACATTTCAAACCCAAACCGACATGAACCCGACATCCGACATCCACAAGCTTGGCTGGCCTAATTGCAGTACGGTAAAACTTGCCTTTAAGTTTTAATGGTACTTTACGATCACATAAGATCCCAGACGTGCCTCTCCACTTCAACCAACCTGCTTGGATTCTATGTATCACATATTTATCTACACCTCCATCTTTTTGAATTATCGAACCCATATATTTAAAGCACTCACTGCGGGAAATATCTTGGTAACCCAATTTAATGACGGAGTCATCTGACCTACTTGCACTACTAAATTTAAGCTTTATATATTCCATCTTTTGTTCTGCTCAACCTAAAACCTTTCTTTTCTAAAGTGTCTCGCCAAGATTCAAGTTTCACGTTTACACCCTCGCTCGTCTCATCGACCAAAACAATATCTTCTGCAAATAATAAACACTAAGGTATTGATTGTTGGATATGTCCGGTGAGCTCATCTAAGACAAGGGTAAAGAGATAAGGGCTTAAAGCTGACCCTTGATGTAAGCCAACAACGATAAGGCATTCCTGTGTTAATCCTCCAGATGTCCTCACCCTGGTCACTGAATTTGTATACATATCTTTGATTACGTCAATGTATGATACATTTACACCTTTCTTTTCTAAGACTCTCCACAATATCTCTCTTGGAACCCTATCATAAGTCTTCTCCAGATCGATAAACAATATATGCAAAATTTTTGTCTTTCCCGATAGTTGTCAATGAGTCTCCTCAAGAGATGTATAACTTCCATGGCTGACCTCCCTGTCATGAATCCAAATTGATTCTCTGTGATGTTAGTCTCTCATCTGACTTTTCTCTCTATTACTCGTTCTCATAGTTTCATAGTATGACTCATTAATTTAATTCTCCTGTAATTGACACAATTTTGTATTTCTCCTTTGTTCTTATACAAATGTACCAAAATACTTTCTCTTCATTGGTTTGTCATCCTCTTTGTCTTCGGTATCTTATTGAAGAAACTTGTAAACCATAAAATCCCTTCCCTCCCTAAGCATTTTTATACTTCAATGAGTATATCGTCTGGCCCAACCAACTTTCCATTTTTCATATTCTTCAGAGCGTCATCTATCTCTGATGTTTGAATTTTACGATAAAAAGTTCTGTTTCTATACTCCTCCGATTTACTTAACTCTTCCAAGTTCAGTTCATTGTCTTTTCCTTCATTGTATAGTTGATAAAAGTATCTTTTTCATCGCTCCTTAATAGCCACATCATCCGTCAAAACCGTATCTGATTCATCTTTTATGCATTTAACTTTACTTAAATCTCTTGTCTTCCTCTCTCTAGCTCAAGCAATTTTATATATATCACGTTCTTCATCTTTGGTATCTAGTCGTTTGTAAAATTCTTTATAAGCTTGACTTCTTTCTTTACTTATTGCATTTTTAGCTTCTATTTTGGCGATTTTATACTTTGTCAAGTTTTCATCATTCCTACAGACATATAATTTTTGTAACAGACCTCTTTGCCCTTACTTTGTCTTGCACTTTCTTTTTCCACCATCAAGATTCTTTTTGTCGGAATGCACGACCTTTTGACTCTCCAAGTACGTTCTTTTCACTTATCCTTAAATGAGAAGACATAACTTCTCATGTGACACTAGGATCAACATAAGGATCATCAACTAGTTGTTCTAAACCGCCATCTTGAAAGCAACCTGTTTTTCCTTCTTTAAGTTTCACCACCGAATTTTTGGCAACATCTTTGTCTCTCTTAAAATTACTATATTTAATTTGCACATCCAACACCACTAGCATATGTTGTGTTGTCAAACTTTCTCTTTGTATGACTTTGCAATCCTTATAATCTTATTATCCATTTTGTGAGTCATAAAATAGTCAATTTGTGACTTATTTTGCCCGCTCTTCAACGTAATTAAGTGTTCTTCCCTCTTCATGTAGAACGTATTTGTCACAATTAGCTCATGTGTTATAGCAAAGTCTAGAATGATTCTTCCTTCATTTCTTTCTTCATATCTAAATCCTCCATGAACATCTGTATAATTCGTATTTTTTCCCTACATATCCATTTAAGTCTCCTCCAATGAAAATTTTCTTGCTTTGTGGAATTTCTCTTACCAGATCATCTAAGTCTTCCCAAAATTGTACTTTAATAGCTTCACTTAATCCTACTTATGGCGCATAAACACTAATTACATTAATAGTTTCTTTTCCTACGATTAATTTAAGAGTTAAGATTCTATCACCTTTTTCTGCTTACCCCAACAACTCCATCCCTCAAAGTAGTATCTACAATAATACCTACTACATTGCTTGTTTTATTTTTTCCTGTGTACCATAATTTAAAACTTGAATTATCTAGAAATTTAGCTTTCTCACTCACTCATTTAGTCTCTTGCAGACATAAAATATTTGTCCTTCTCCTAATCATTGTATCCACTACTTCCATCGTTTTTCTCGTTAGCGTACCTATATTCGAACTTCCAAACTTAAGTCGATCACAAATCCTACGATCTACTTTTCTAGGACGCCTAATATGTAAAAACATATAACCAATTAAAAATATTTAGCTTTTAATTTTTTATTTACTATAAAAATTAGTATTATCTAACATTAATTTTGTATAATATTAAATATATTTGACAATATATCTATTTGTACTTGTTAATAGTAGTTGTAGTGTATTACTAATATTTTATTTTGGATACTCATTAATTTATTTTGGGATATACATGACCCAATATTCGTAAACTTGTTATTCTAATTTTTAATTTTAGAACAAATAAGTATAACATAAAAATATTTTTTATTTAGAAGATAAATTTTTTATAATATCCCCGACATGTCTCCGACTTTTAATATCCGACATTTAATAACTCACCGACACGTTGACAACATCCGATATTTACAACCTTGCATATTATCCATATGACGTTCATAACAACTCCTTCCGCGAGTGTAAACCCGAACGGGCTCTGATAAGGGTTGGCTCGCCAACGAATTGTGATCCCCATCACAAACATTGCCAAGCGAATCAATCCAAATAAATTTTTTATTGGCGGTATGCTAGGGTTTCAGAAATTTGGGAGGGAGAAAAGGGGAAGAGTGAGAGAGGGAAATTAGAAATTGAGGAGAGAGAAACCAAATCACCAAATACTTCAAGCATAAGCAAAATACAATAGTCCCCTGGCTTATATACGTGTCAGACTAATAATGAAAAACAAGAGCTGTGCATAAAAGAAAACTGATACAATGCCTCCTCGGCATGGTTCGGCTAGGTCGGAATGGCGCGCGCGTCGCGCTCCCTACGACGGTACACTCGCCACACCGGCAAGTGCCCCTCGCCCTCATCCCCTTCGTCGGCATCCACAACAATTCCGCCATCTGGGAAATTTGCCTTGCCCTCAAGGCAAAAGTCTGGGAATTGGCGGCGCAGGTCTGCTCGATCTACCTATGTTGCTTACGAAAGCGGGTGACCCTGACACGCCACCAAAACCTGCTCCACTGACTGCTCCGAGCGATGTATCGTGCGCGTGTCTGTAATACGCTGGGGAAGGAATGCTGGTGGGAGGGCGTCAGATGTCGGCGGTGTCTCCTCGACTGGGTGATCTTTGAATCACCCGCTTGAGCTGCGACACATGAAATACGGGATGGATGCGGCTCTCCGGAGACAGGCAGAGACGATACGCCCGAGTGCCCACCCGAGCGAGGATCTCAAAAGAGCCGTAGAATTTGGCCGCCAACATGAAGTGAGTTCGCGGGGCCGCCGTCACCTGGCGGTGTGGCCGGAGTTTGAGGAAGACTGAGTCCCCCTCGGTGAACCACGGGTTTGCGCTGGAGGTGCCGACGCAGTTGATGGAGCATGGTGTCTCGGTCGCAGAGTAGGTTGTCCACGGCGGCGACCACACATTCGCCGGGAATGGTTCGACCCAGAACTGGTGGGGGTCGACCATAGACTGCCTCGAACGGAGTGGTGCCGGTGCTGGAGTGGAAGGAGGTGTTGAAAGAGTACTCGACCCAGGATAGCCACTCAGCCCAAACCCGTGGTTGGTCACACACGAAGCAACGGAGGTAGGTCTCGAGGCAGCAATTTATGACCTCGGACTGTCCGTCCGTCTGCGGGTGGTATGCGGTGCTCATACGAAGCTGCGTACCCTGCATCTTGAATAGCACCTACCAGAAAGCACTCAGAAAAAGGGTGTCGCGGTCACTCACGATGGAGGGAGGGAACCCATGTAGGCGGACCACCCCGTTGATGAAGGCGGCGGCCACCCCGGGGGCCGTGAACGGGTGGCAGAGCGGAATAAAGTGGGTATACTTGAACATGCGGTCCACGACCACCAGTATGCATCCCCATGTCTTAGAGCGGGGAAGGAGGGAGATGAAATCCATGGAAATATCTTCCCAGATTTGAGTCGGAATAGAGAGCGGCTGGAGGAGACCCCCAGGAAAAGTCGCCTCGTACTTGGCGCGCTGACATGGTATGCAGGCTGCGACGAAGGCCTTGACTCGCTGGAACATCCCCGTCCAATATAGGGAAGCGGCGAGGCGACGATACGTCCTGAAGGCGCCCGCGCGACCTCCTTCCGAAATCGCATGAAACTCGATGAGCGGACGGGGAATCAGATGCGAAGAGGCGGGCAGTACTAGACGATCCTGGTAGTAGAGGCGGTCGCCCACAAGGCGGTATGGTGGGCGGACTGTGGCATTTGCCCTGAGAACCCCCACTATCGTCTGAAGCGCGGGGTCGGCGGCCACTTCGTGCTGAAGAATGGTGGCGTCCTCCCAATTTGGTCGTGAAATGGCCGTCAACCTGGCCGTCCGCGGTTGGCGGGAGAGCACACCGGCCGCCCAGTTGGGCGAACCCGCCCGAAACACAATGTCATAGTCGTACCCCAGGAGCTTGGCTACCCAGAGTTGTTGTGTCGGAGTCGCGATCTTCTGGTGGAGGAGGTAGCGCAGGATGTGGTGGTCCGTCCGGACTGTGAAATGACGGCTTAGCAGGTATGGCCTCCAATGATGTACGGCGAGAACGAAGGTCATTAGCTCGGACTCGTGTGCGGAGCGGGGCCGCACGGTGGGCGCGCATGTCCAACTGAAATAGGTGATAGGTTGTCCAGCCTGCATAAAGACTGCACCAACTCCGGAGCCCGACGCGTCGCACTCCACCACAAACGGCTGTGAGAAATCTGGCATAGCGAGTACAGGGGCGGTGCTCAGGGCCTGCTGGAGGGCCCGGAATTCCTCGGCCGCCGGAGGTGTCCATTGGAAACTGCCAGACTCGGTCTTCTTCAACAAACTGGAGAGAGGTTTTGCAATCTTGTCATAGTCCCGGATGAATCAGCGGTAGTACCCAGTGAGGCCCAAGAACCCTCGGACGTCGCGGAGTGAGCGAGGCGTGGGTCACTGAAGTATGGCATAAACCTTGTCCGGATCCATCGCCACGCCGTTGGCGGAGATAGTGTGGCCCAAGTAACTAATCTCCATTTGACCGAAGACGCACTTCTTGGGATTCACACAGAATGAGTTCTCCCGAAGGGTTGTGAGAGTTGCCCGAATATGATCCAAATGGTCCTACCACGATGAGCTGTAAACAAGAATATCATCAAAGAAGACCAAGATATACCTGCGCAGGACTGGTCGGAACAGATCATTCATGGTGGCCTGAAAAGTGGCGGGGGTGTTCGACAGGCCAGAAGGCATGACCAGGAACTCGTAATGTCCATCATGTGTGCGGAAAGTTGTCTTGGGGACGTCCTCCTCGTGTACTCGTATCTGGTGGTAGTCGGCCCGTAGATCCGTCTTCGAGTAGAAGACCACGCCTCGCAGCTCGTCCAAGAGCTCCTGAATGACCGAAATAGGATACTTATCCGGTATAGTGGCCTTGTTGAGTTCCCTGTAGTCCACGCAGAAGCGCCAGCTGGCGTCTTTCTTGCGGACCAGTAGGATGGGGCTCGAGAAGGGACTAGCGTTGGGGAGGATGATGCCAGTTGTGAGCATGTCGCTCACCAATGCCTCGATCTCGCCCTTTTGGGCGTGGCCGTAACGGTATGGTTGAACTGAGATGGAGGACGCCCCCGCCCGCAGTGGAATGTGGTGATCCGTCGGTCGAGTTGGGGAAAAAAGGTCCTGTCGGCGAAGAGATCCGGAAAGAGGTCCAAGGTAGCCTGCAGCGCCGGGTCGGAAGGGGGTAGGGGCGGCCTGCTCCGCCACGTGCCATAAGGAGGCCGCCCACTCGACGTCGGTGGACTTCTGAAGAGCGTGAAGGGAGACGGGTTGGCGAAGTAAGGCGGCATCGCCTTTCAGTAAACAAGTCGTTCCCCCGCGGAGGAAGCGCATAGTCATACGGTCCAAATTGATGCTGACGTCTCCAAGAGTGCGAAGCCACGCCACGTCGAGATTCACATCCACTCCGCCCAGAGAGAAGGCGTAGAAGTCGGCTTGGAATGGGTTGTGGCCGATGGTAAGAGGGAGCGCTGCAAACAGGCCACCCGTCGCCCGACGTCGCCCAAGCAAACCGTGAAGAGGTCCGCGGCCCGCACCAGAAGTGCTAAGAGATCCACCAGGTGTTGAGAAATAAAATTGTGGCTAGCGCCGCTATCAATCATCACCACCACGGAAGTCCCCTGAAGCGATCCCCGCAGTTCATCGTTGGAGGGCCCGAGAAACCGCCGACAGCAAACAACGACAGGTCCAAACGATGGAAGGTGACGGCCGGGGGGTCCTCGGTCGTGGTTTCCAGCTCCAGAGCTGAAGTCTGCCAGTGTCACCTCGGGTTCCTCCTCGCCGATGAGGACCCAAAGGGCTTTCAGTGGGCACTCATGTGTGGGGGTATAGGGTTGCTTGCAGCGAAAACACAGTCCCTTAGTACGCAAATCGTGGTATTCCTGATTGGAGAGCCAGGGATGGGTTGGAGGCCGAGGGGGGCAGGCGGTGGGGCGACCCGTCCGGATCCCGGATGCGGCTCGAGCTGTGGTGGTCGATAGGGGGGAATGGGCCGGTGGGCCGGTCGCACTGCCGGCGCGGGAGGCGGTTTGCCCGTGTCCGGTGGGCGAGTTTGGAACTCTGCTTCTTCCAAGAGGGCGAGGTCCATGTCCTCCGTCATGGACGGGTGGTGGTGGGTGCGTATACGGGCCTGAATGTGGGGCAGAAGCACATGCATGAAGAAAATGAGGTAGTGATCCGGTGGGAGGCCGGGAACATGTGTGGCGAGGGCGATGAAGTCGTGGGTCGACCATGGCATGGTCGGGGTGGTTTGGCGGAGCCAGCGTACCCAGTGGAGGGCGGAGCCCTCCATTCCGATCATGGTCGTGCTGACTTTTTGCGGTTCCGGGGTTTGTTGTATCTCGAAAAATTGTTCGGCGCGGGCAATCCAACCCAAGGGGTCGGTGCCATTGAAAGAGGGAACATCAAGGGAATGGGGGCCCACTGAGACAGCGCCGGTAGGGGAAAACAGGGGCTGGAAAGGTTCCGGTGGAGCGCCAAGAAGAGAGGGCGACTCGGCGGCGGATGCGGTGGAAGTGGATGGGCGGTCGGCCAAGAGGGAGTCGAGTTTGGTGTCCATGCGCAGCATGAGGGCCTGCAGGGAGGCGATCGAAGCATCGTGGTCCTCCAAGCGGCGAAGGATCGCTGGATCGGTGGCCGGAATGGATGGCGTCGTGTTCGGGTTGCCCATGGAGTGCAACCTAGGGGGCATGCACGCGGAGGACGCAGAGGGAGGCCAGCGAGGGAGGCGCGGCGACCTGGCGGCGACAGGCGTGCGGAGGAATGAGTGTGGGGCGTTGGCGAGGCGGATCGGCGCGCGGCGTCGGGCGAGGCAGATCGGCGTCGGGGTCGGGACGCGTAGACGGAAGCGGGCGGGGCCGGGTCGACGCGAAGACGAACGGGTGGCGCTGGAACGGATTCGGGCGGCAGAGACCGTGGCCGGAAGAGGGCAGGTCGGACCACTTGCTACAGAAATTTGGTAGGGAGAAAAGGGGAAGAGAGAGAGAGAGGGAAATCAGAAATTGAGGAGAGAGAAACCAAATCATCAAATACTTCAAGCATAAGCAAAATTCAATAGTCCCCTGACTTATATACGTGTCGGACTCATAATGAAAAACAAGAGCGGTGCATAAAAGAAAACGGATACAACGCCTCCTCGGCATGAGCCGGCTAGGCCGGAATGGCGTGCACGCCGCGCTCTCCACGACGGTACACTCGCCACACCGGCGGGTGCCCCTCGCCCTCGTCCCCTTCGTCGGCATCCGTAACATGGTATGGTTTAGATAATAAATTTTTGCAAGAATAAATGAACTTCTATAAAGGAACGGCCTAATCTTCTGCTTATTCAATACATCAAATGTGTAATCAAATCAATTTTGTCAAATCATATTAAATTCAATTTTTTTTTGAAATTTTCAATTCTCACATGCAAATTATACTCAAATATGCTTAAGCTGATTTTGTTTCAACTAAAGAATTAGTACTAAAAAAATAAATTACAATTTACATGGGTCTAAATGGTCCTTAGTGGCTATTCCACCAAAGCCCATGATAAATCTTGCCTCTCTTAAAGTCCAGTAGGAATCGACTTAAAGTAACTAGTAGATTTTTGGACATTAATGTTAACTGTGAAGAGACCAATAGTTTGAAGTTTCAAGTGCAATGCTATTAAGTTGTGGTAATATTTTACTTCTACTGACAGCTGCTTTTAACATTGTCTTATCATTAAATAGTTCTCTAACGATTTTCTCTCTAGTCGCAAGACATTTTTTACATTAGTTTTGTGTGCCTTCGTTGGCAGTTTTGGGTCTTTATATCTGCCTTCCATCACAATTTTGTACTCATGTGATGCTTTTACTTGTATATATTTGTGTTTTGGCGGAAAAATGTTTCTAAAGGATGTTCAACTGTTGAAAATAACTATATCTGCCTTCTGTTTATTTAACCTTCGATGGGACTCAGACTGGGCAAAAAAAAAATTAAATGAAAAGACAACAAAAGAAAATAAACTTTGCCTACCGCTACTTATGTTCAATTGGCCCAAACCTTCAACTCTAATACCAAATTGAAGTAGGGTAGGGTCTAGCGGGATGCAAAACAATTACGGGAATGCATAAATGGAATAACAATGACAACCGACGACCAAGTTTGCAATGAAATAAATTTACAACAAAATCGCAACAACCAGAAGCGAGTAGAACCTTAAACAAGGGAACAAGTATGGGTGTGAACCTTAAAGAGTGTGAAATTTCAAATGATAAAATAAAACAAGCCATTGAAACCAGAAAGTGAGTTGGTACGAGCTTTACAAGAGAATATCCATAAGAAGTAAGAACTCGCACAAGGTTCAACGAGAAATTTAAAACCACAAATTAAACTTACAATGGATAAAAGGATTTGGGAAGGAGAAACTTGGAGGATGTAGGTTTGGGTGTCTGGTGGTGATATCCCTCGACGAGCGATGCCGCCGGTCCGAAATGAGTGCATCAGAAGGATATGGTGAACTCGATTTGGGTTGTGGAAAAGACCGGGGAATATGGAGTTATATTGGGCTGTTTTGACCGGTATAGTGGTTGTCGGGGCTGATTGGAGATGGCCGGGGATAGTGGGAGGTGTTTTTCGGCCTTGCGAGGATGTGTGAAGTCTTGGGTAGGCAAGGAGAGGGCTGGCGGAGACTCTTTGTTGGCTGGAATGATGTTTGTGGAGACAAGGTCTGTTTAGTGGTCTGTTGGGGATGGGAGGAGGCTGCCGGCGGTGGGTCGTGGTTTTCGGCAACACCAGGGTTGTTATGTGGTATTTTTGTGTTTTAGGAGCTTATGGTGTGGAGAGGATGGGGAGGGCTGCAACTGGCTGCAGATGAATTCCAGAGGTTGTAATGAGGTTCGTGCACTGTCATGTGCTTAAAAACTTGGAACCGCATGAACGGTCACGGTCTTCGGATCACGACGGTTGTACAAACATGCTTAAAATAAAATACAAAAAATACACAACTAATTAAAGTCCTAAGTCGTCAATCCGCACATCATGAACGGCTCTGCTCGTCTTTTCCTTACCCAGTACATGTACATCCTCGTGTGACCCATGATCCCCATAATGATCAAAAATAATTTTGTACCTTTATAGAGATGTTAGATATACTCATATATATTTTCATTTAAAGATTTGACTTGCATGTTATGTTCTCAATATATAATGCTTTAATTTCTTACTAAAACTCCATTTAAAATATGCAGACACATCCTACTCAGTCTTGTTTCATGTCTTCGATTGATATCCATACACACTATTCCTATCAGGTTCGTAATAGATAGAGATGCTGATTTATTGTGTGTGCGAAAGAAAAGTTAATGAAGAGGCAGGCCATTTTTGGTCTTCATTATGAATTAAATTCCTTTCTCATCTCTTTTCATATTCTTATCTTCCCAGCATAAGCTGAAAGCTTCAGTATTTCCCCTTCCTGTTATCTTTATTTTCATGTCACTAAGTTGTCTTGATTCACGTTGTGTTTTCTGCTAACATCGTCCGAGTGTTTGATCAGGTTATGCTACCAGAAGCGGTTGCAATTGTCATGGCCCCAAGTGACAGTTCAAGGTAAGGGTGTCGTCTTACGCTAGCGTAATAATCTTTTGACAACATGGGCTTTATACATTGCAATATTCTATCTTAAATAGTGCTATCCATTTAGTTAAAAGGATTCTCAGCATGATCTTATCATCATATAAATTTTTATTTGGCATAAAAGATTCTTTGTAGAACTTCATGCTGTCAATGCAAATCACTTCTGAAAGCTAGATAAATATTTTGTATTTTCGGTGAAATATTATCCTTCCTAGTTATTTGCTATCCTTGACTGGTTGGAGTTGATGCTCACTGGAAATTCTATTGAAGTTATTTCAATCTCATACATTAAGAAATTTGTAAGTACATGTTAGAACCTACATATTATGTGAACAAACATGTGTGAGTGTCTTGATATGACACTATTGTTAAGACGCCTCCTTGCATGTGATGTCTTTTTCCAAGGACGCGAACTTTTTTGTATTGGGCAATGTAAGAGTCGGTCGTTAGTCTAGTTTGCTCAAATATCATGTTAGAACCTATGCACTCAATCTAAAACCAATTGTTTATAAGTAAAGTGGCCCGAGATCTATATCGAGTGCACATGGTTATACGAGTTTCTCATGATATGGGATTATTCTCAGGAGCATCTAAAACAAATCACACATGAAATTTATTTTGGTTATACTCAGTTTCTGGATTAAGTCAACTACAACCATTACTTTCTTACCCTAAGTCAAATCATGGTTTGCGAGGCTGTTCAGAAAAAACTTGGAGGCATCTAGAGCAATAAAGAAAAGGATACGAGAAAATCGGGGAACTGGTCTGCAGACCTGTAGCGCACCCACAGTAGATCGGGGCGCTACAGGAGCTACAGATATGTATAGTGTCCCAACATTTCATGAGCGTATACAAATTTAAGATTGTCATTTATTTCCGAGGATATTTGACAATTGATCTAAGTAGGATAATGAGCATTAGGATTGTTCTGATTTATTGGTTTTCTAGATTTTGAAAATAGATCTAATGTTAAATATTCTTGTGCCCAGAAAACACGGAATATTTCGGCTCACGACTCCAGGGGGCATGTCGGTTGTCAGGAAATGCGATCAGCGCGGCTTCCATCCTCATCCAACTCCGCCGGAAGGCGGTCCGATCTACGACCATTGCTCCGACGTGTATATGAATCCATCTTTGAAGATTGATGTAGTTGATCTCCGATGATATCCTGTTGATTTATTCTCGAGTCTTCCATTTTTTTAGAGCCTCTGATTTTCCGGTGTACATAGACATGAGGTTTGCTGCCTCAGCGCATTCAAGTCGCGGAATTCAATCATTCATCAAATAGCTGCTTCTCAAATAGATCAGTAATTTGTGCTTATTGCTTAATTCGTGTTGCGACCATCGACATGTTTAATATGCGCAAATGATGTAGTACTCCAATTGCTTGGTTTACATTTATGTTGGACAATTTGTCCGTACCACTGCAATGAACTATCGTTTTTTTTTGCATTTTTATTTGGTCAAATGATAATAAGATAAATACTAGTGTTTTAGTAATGTTTGGATAAAAACGTCGTTTGGTTTACATTTGGCTGAGCTTATTTGCTCCGGTGAGTTTGGATAAAAACGTCATTGTCATAGAATGTATGTTTTGTATGACAAATGTTATTACCGTTATCAAGAAAAGAAACTAGTTTTGAGCATAAAATGTTTGGTATGACATGACGTTTTTGTCCAAACTCACCGAAGCAAATAAGCCGCGCCAAACGAAGACTTAGGATGAGCTTTGTGTATGTATAGAAAGGCCTCGTGCTAATTTATACTTTACAGGTTGCAGATAGAAGTTTCTCTGACGCAACGAAGAAAATGTCGAGTTCAGAGAGCTTACGTCGATTAGTAATTGACGTGCACAGAAGTAGTTCTCAGTGTTTGTCAATTCCTTCAAGTCAGAGTAACCTTTTATAATTCAGAGCTTAGAGCAGACAATTTATTATTCTGATGTGCAAATAGCTATATGTCAAATGAGAAATTTCGAAACACTAAAATAATAGCACAATATGATAAACAATTATGGTCGGAGTTGATATAGTGCAACAAAATTCTACAGAGGTTTAAATTCTACTTTAATCCAGGCAAACTATAAATAGAAGGCTGGAATGATTGTTAATATAGAAAACTTAATTTGAGAAACTTAATATTAAAAAATATATTTCAGGTGCAATTTTATTTAAATAATTAATATATAATTGTTGACTATAGTTAATCGGGGCATAAAAATATATGAGAGTTATAATACGTAGAAAGTTCTTGAAAGGGACGGTAATCACTTGAGATTTACTCTAGAGGTGTGAATATAGTGTTTTAATTCCTTTTGATTTTTCTTTTAAACCAATTAGATCTTATGATCTTTCTTAGGTTAGGATTATCCTTAACATAATTAAATCAGCGCACATGCCACATTTATAATATAAAAGAGGATAACAAAGAGAAAGCGAGAGAGAATCAACACGGATGACACAAGAGTTTTATAGTAGTTTTTCAATAAATCTGGGTACGTCTACCCTTCTGCACGCATGCAGGATTCCATTATTACGGTGTGGGGATTTTGATAAGGTTCCCTTAAAATCATGGAGTTGTTGATAAGGTCACTCCGAACTAAACGAGTTGTTGATAACGAAACTCAACCAGGCGTTGTTGACAAAGTCTCTCCAAAAACTAGTGAGCTGCTAATAAGGAAGCTCAACCAGGAGTTGTTTATAAGGTCTCTTCAAAAACTAGTAAGTTGTTGATAAGGAAGTTCAACCAGGAATTGTTGATAAGGTTTCTCCAAAACCGAATGAGATGTTGATAAGAAAGCTCAACCAAGTAGAATCTTTGAGAAAGAGATTTAAGAACTCTTTGTTATCTGGTCGAGAGTGAAGTATCCACAGATTGTGGTTTAGGATTTCTTCTTCTTTGATCGAGATTCTGGATGAGAAAAAGATGAATCTTGATCGTCAGCTAATTGATCCTTGAGAAAAAAGGATCTTCTTTTTGAATTTTTCGACAGAGAAGAAGATTATTCTTAACAGTTGGAGTTTTCGAGAGAAGAACCTCCTTCAGTGGTAGAACATCATACTAAGAAAGAGTTGATCTTTTCTTCTTGATAACAGTTATATTTCTACTATCTTCGTCTATAGTCTTTTTGTCTGATCTTTATTTTTTATATACGTCCTTTTTGTTTTGAATTCATTTCAAAATTTAATCATTAAATTGTCTAGATGCTACTGTCATAAGCATAGATATCTTGCCGGAAATGAAAGTTCAACGACTGTGTTCTTATCCAGGATTTCTGTTGAGACGAGTTCCTGGAAATAGCCGTTGGAGGCCTTCTGAGAGGACGTCGTTGCTCTGAGTAGTGGAGAGGGAGAATGCAGAGTTGTGATGAGACTTTTCGACGTTTACTCCAAATAGAGAAGAAGAGACATCATAGTTGCTTGGAGAAGTCAGCTTCATTTTCACGATATCGACGTTGCTCTGTCTGGAGGTCTTGATGCTTTTTGAATGTTTCGACGTTTTTCTGACAGATCAAGAGCTGTTTAGAGAATTCGACGCTACAAAGAGATAGTCATAGCGTTGAGTTCGAGAATATTTTTAAGATCTTTTTCTTACGTTGCGTCGATTATTCTTAACGTTGTGACTATATTTCGACGCTACTTTATTTGAACATTTTCGAATCGGGTTTCATCCCTAAGTTTGCGTCCAGGATCAATCGGGAGAAAACACATGTGAGGCCGGAAAGAGGGGAAGTTTAGGGTCCGTTCGGATCGTGGCATTTGGGTTCCCATTTTTGGTTTTCGGAATAAATAAATCATTTCAGCTGTTCGGTTCGCAGGAATTGCCGTGGGAATCGGTTTTAGCGAAAAACGTGGGTTTTCATTTCCGCCTATCCCCAAAACTTATCCCAAACCCTGGATTTTCGCCCGCAGCCCTCGCGCTCGCAACAGAGCTTCCATCTCGCGCTGCAGTCCGCCATCGTTTTCCTGTTCGCCGGTGGTGAGGTGAGCCTCCATCATTTTCCTGTTCATCTTCTTTTTCATGGCATTCTGTTTCGAACTCTTCCATTGCGCCCTCAGTCTGCCTCGTTTGATTCTTTCCCTGGATTTTCCACCCGCAGCCCTCGCGCCCGCAACAGAGCTTCCATCTCACGCCGCAGTCTGCCATCGTTTTCCTGTTCGCCTGTGGTGAGGTGAGCCTCCATCGTTTGCCTGTTCATCTTCATTTTCGCAGGTAGAAATTTTGCACCGGTCTGCCATCGCAGGTTCTTGATTTTTTTCATTTTTATTGCGGCCATTGTTTTCTCATAGTCCTGTAGATGCTTAAAATGAAATTTAGGATTGCCAGGAACTGTTTCCCATGAACTAATTTCCAGGAACTGTTTTTATTATTATTTTGAAGTCAAATGAAGTTTAGAATTAAAAAGTAGAATAGTAGACGCATAAAAAAATCAGAATTGTCCAATTTCAATTCCTGCAGCTCAAAACCTTCCTGCAGCCGAACAACATAATTGGAATTCAGGAAAACCAAAACCCATTGATTTTTGATTTTACTGAATTCCAATTCTTCAAAATCAAAACCCGCGATCCAAACGGACCCTTAGGGTTTTAGCCTTTTAGGTCTACCAACGGCCACGGGCTCGAAATAATCTCTTTGGATCTCGTAATCGGAGTCCGAGATCGGGACGGTCAAATTTTGCCCCTTTGGATCCACCCATGGGCTCGAGGAAGGCATGAACCATTCTCCATTCTCCATTCTCAGGTTCAAGCCGAAGGCCGCGGATCAGGTTTCCTGGAGCGAGAGAAATTGAAGGTGATGGAGGCGAGGCAGCATCAACAGCAGCAGCTTTCCGGCGACGGTTTTACGTCTCACATTACCGGACTGTCGAAGAGCCAGCTCTTTGACATCATGTCCCAGATGAAGGTAGCCCTAATCCCCCTTAATCTTTCATGCAGAAATAATTACACCGCACTTCACGAATTTGAGGTCTTTCTTAATCTTTTTTTTTAGGTTCTGATTGATCAGAACCAAAAGCAAGCGAGGGCGATTCTAATAGAAAACCCTCTTTTAACCAGAGCTCTCTTCCAGGTTGTACTCCTACTCTTTACTTTTTTTTAAGCAAAGAGAAGTTTCTTTTTGGTTGAAGATCCTTAGATGATCGTCTGCCTAGTCTTTGGCAATTGCATTGCAATAAAAATCTAACTCGGTGTTGCGAGATACATGGAATTGAGATGGCACACCATCTTTTTGGGAGTGCGTCATTTCCTCAAACACAATACTTGTGCTGTCAACACTATCCTAAGTTTTTATTTTGTTTTAGTGTTATACTAAAAATGAGTCGCAATTTCTCAGCTTTACTATTATAGGCGATCAATACATCAAACATTCCGTTCTAACATAATACCACAGTAGCATAGCAAAACCTTAAAACCACCGTTTTACCACATAATTAAACTAGAGAACCTGCAATCGGGAACTCCTAAAAGGAAATGTTCAGCAACCTTGAAGATTACCGTCCCTTATAAGATGGGAAAGGGAGAAATGGATGTGTGACGGGTTAGACCTGCAATTGGACTATTAAGTCATTAATACCCACTGTATTAGCTTGTTAATTGGCTTGTGAGGCTGTAAATTTAGCCATACGTAGAGCTTCTTATATTGGGAAATGTAAAAGGAATGTTAAATCTTTTACTCCCGTTAGTTCTAGTCTCTCTCCCGTTCATCTTCTTCAAGATCTTCTCCCTTATGTCGTCTGTCTCCCCATGACTCCTCTTGATATGATTTTCCTAGACTAAGATGAGTTTTGATGCATTGATTTGACTTTCCAAAGTAAGAAAATAGAGATTAACATATAATAGTTGTTCTATGAAAAGTAGTTATTTCTATGTTGTAGAAAATGTAGATTTCTTTATTTTAATTTAAAGATGTCTTTATCTCTCTTCTTCTAGACCATTGGGGTTCCACGCCACTCCGACTTCCTTGGGCGGGACAACCGGAGCACTGATTTTAGAGTGACATACCTGAGATTTGAACTATGAGTAGGGGCTCTAAAGATCGCCTTATTGTACTATGAACCCCGTTACTAGGTTTTGCAACGTCCTAGACAGAACACTAAAGTTTCTGATTCTTTCAGGAAATCAACCTGCACTTTTTATCCAAATGTATGATCAAACATAACAACAATACCCAAAATCATATGACCTGAGTTATTATGTAACTTATATGAAGATGATAGTCACGACCCACCATTTCATTCTATTATAAACACGAATAAATCTTAACGAGAGAGGAGGGCCGGAGAAAAGCATTTAATTGATTAAAACAAAGTAGAGTTATAACATAAAGATAACAAGGCGAGACATGATTACATAAACAGACTAAAACAAGATACAAGGAGTAGAGATGAGGGAAGAAGAATACAAACATATGGAACCATTCATGAAGGACTTCCACTCTCCAAGTATTCTTCTCCTCTTTTCCTCCATGGTGTTCACATCTCTTTTTGAGTTTTTTGGACATTCAGGCTCGAATTAAGCATAAGTTCTTCAGGTCGAAATCTGTTATTTATAGAGACGTTCTGTCAGAAGAAGTTAACATCACACACGCCCTTGGCACACGGGGTCGAATCAAGCATAAGTTCACATCCATGAAGGACTTCCACTCTCCAAGTATTCTTCTCCTCTTTCCTCCATGGTGTTCACATCTCTTTTTGAGTTTTTTGGACATTCAGGCTCGAATTAAGCATAAGTTCTTCATGTCGAAATCTGTTATTTATGGAGACGTTCTGTCAGAAGAAGTTAACATCACACACGCCCTTGGCACACGGGGTCGAATCAAGCATAAGTTCACATCCATGAAGGACTTCCACTCTCCAAGTCTTCTTCTCCTCTTTCTACCATGGTGGTCACATCTCTTTTTGAGTTTTTTGGACATTCGCGGCCGAATCAAGCATAAGTTCTTCAGGCCGAAATGTGCTATTTATGGAGACGATCTGTCGGAAGAAGTTAACGCCGCCTCACTCCTGGTCGTTTGTAGAGCCAAGAACTGCCAAAAAATCGACACACGCCCTAGGCACATGACCGTGTGTCTCCACAAGTCGTGTTTTTCATCCTTGGAACTGCCACCACGTGTTGGGCCACAAATTATTGATTCCCCAAATCATTTGGGATGTGTCTCTTCATCATTTAGATCCATTTTAAGGCCAAAATGTGTCCCAATTCGTCCGAATTTAACCTATACTGATTTTAAGCAATTTAACCTATACCTATACACTTAAGAAAATATTAAACGCATAATATCATATAAAATACTGATTTTAAGCATTGTAGTTAATTTAAAACAAATAAACATTAATGATGCGCATCATAAATATATATAATTCAAGCATCATCATCAACCTTCTACAATGGCCGACGACATCTTAGGCGTGATCGATTCCTTCAAGCAACACTGGAAGGTCACTTTCAGTGCCTCAATGATAGCTTTGTTAACATGCGACGGAGAATTGATCAACGCCATCGAGCCTTCTTGACGAGGAACAAATGGGATTCTACCTTCCAACAGTTTAAATCAGTCGCAGATGATGTTCAAGAAACCACTCAAGAAAGCTTCTTCAATTCTTTGCAGATGCATCCACCATTAATATTGGCAAGCCCAATGAGGAAAATTGAACCAGAGTAGATATGGTTCGATGAATCAATTATGGTGGCTGATATGACTGGTTTGTTGTTCCCATCCAACACCGGAATGACATCGACATTGTCTTAAAGAGCTGAATGTCAACGTCGACAAGCTTTCCACCGTTCTTGGCGCCCCTTTATTCTGACATCATTTCTGAACCAGAAATAACTGGCGTTCTCATGACATTAACGTTCAACGAGTTCTTGGAAGCCAAAAAAATCTTGTCAATGGAGGAAGCTAAAATAATATTTGTTTTTGATATTGGTGTTCTTGCAACCATTAAAGTACAATTTTGGGAAGACTTAGATGATTTGGTAAGAGAAATCCCACAAAGCGAGAAAATTTTCATTGGAGGAGACTTAAATGGACATGTAGGGAAGCAAAATACGGATTATACAGATGTTCATGGAGGATTTGGGTATGGAGAAAGAAATGAAGAAGGAAGAACCATTCTAGACTTTGCCATAACACATGAGCTAATTGTGACAAATACGTTTTACATAAAGAGGGAAGAACACTTAATTACGTTCAAGAGCGGACAAAATAAGTCACAAATTGACTATTTTATGACTCGCAAAATGGATAAAAAGATTTGTAAGGATTGCAAAGTCATACCAGGAGAAAGTTTGACAACGCAACATAGGCTAGTGGTGCTGGATGTGCAAATTAAATATAGTAACTTTAAGAGAAAGACAAAAGTGTTGCCAAAAATTCGGTGGTGGAACTTGATGAAGGAAAAACAGGTTGCTTTCAAGGCAGCAGTTATAGAACGACTAGTTGATGATCCTTATGTTGATCCTAGTGTCGCATGGGAAGTTATGTCTTCTCATTTAAGGATAAGTGGAAAGAACGTACTTGGAGAGTCAAAAGGTCGCGCGCCCCCACAAAAAGAATCTTGGTGGTGGAAAAAGGAAGTGCAAGACAAAGTGAGGGCCAAGAGGGTCAGCTACAAAACATTATATGCTTGTAGGAATGATGAAAACTTGACAAAGTATAAAGTCGCCAAGAAAGAAGCTAAAAATGCAGTAAGTAAAGCAAGAAGTCAAGCTTATGAAGATTTTTACAAACGACTAGATACCAAAGATGGAGAGCGCGATATATATAAAATTGCTCGAGCTAGAGAGAGGAAGACAAGAGATTTAAGCCAAATTAAATGCATAAAAGATGAAACAGATACGGTTTTGACGGATGATGTGGCTATTAAGGAGCGATGGAAAAGATACTTTTATCAACTATACAATGAAGGAAAAGATAATGAACTGAACTTGGAAGAGTTAAGTAAATCGGAGGAGTATAGAGACATAACTTTTTATCGTAAAATTCAAGCATCAGAGATAGATGACGCTCTGAAGAAGATGAAAAATGGAAAGGCGGTTGGACCAGACGATATACCCATTGAAGTATGGAAATGCTTAGGGAGGGAAGGAATTGTATGGCTTACAAGTTTCTTCAATAAGATACTGAAGACAAAAAGGATGCCAGACCAATGGAGAGAAAGCATTTTGGTACCTTTGTATAAGAACAAAGGAGATATACAAAATTGTGTCAATTACAGGGGAATTAAATTAATGAGTCATACTATGAAACTATGGGAACGAGTAATAGAGAGACGAGTTAGACGAGAGACTAGCATCTCAGAGAATCAATTTGGATTCATGCCAGGGAGGTCAACAATGGAAGCTATACATCTCTTGAGGAGACTCATTGACAACTATCGGGAAAGACCAAAAGATTTGCATATGTTGTTTATCGATCTGGAGAAGGCGTATGATAGGGTTCCAAGAGAGGTCTTGTGGAGAGTCTTAGAAAAGAAAGGTGTAAATGTATCATACATTGACGTAATCAAAGATATGTATACAAATTCAGTGACCAGGGTGAGGACATCTGGAGGATTAACACAGGAATTCCCTATCGCTGTTGGCTTACATCAAGGGTCAGCCTTAAGCCCTTACCTCTTTACCCTTTTCTTAGATGAGCTCACCGGACATATCCAGCAAGCAATACCTTGGTGTTTATTATTTGCAGATGATATTGTTTTGGTCGATGAGACGCGCGAGGGTGTAAACGCGAAACTGGAATCTTGGCGAGACACTTTAGAAAAGAAGGGTTTTAGGTTGAGCAGGATAAAGACAGAGTATATAGAGCTTAAATTTAGTAGTGCAAGAAGGTCAGATGACTCCGTCATTAAATTGGGTGACCAAGATATTTCCCGCAGTGAGTGCTTTAAATATCTGGGATCGATAATTCAAAAAGATGGAGGTGTAGATAAAGATGTGATTCATAGAATCCAAGCAGGTTGGTTGAAGTGGAGAGGCGCGTCTGGGATCCTATGTGATCGTAAAGTACCACTAAAACTTAAAGGCAAGTTTTACCGTACTGCAATTAGGCCTGCAATGCTCTACGGTTCTGAGTGTTGGGCAGTGAATGGTGTACACGAGCAAAAAATGGGAGTCGCGGAGATGAGAATGCTTAGGTGGATGTGTGGTCACACGAGACTGGATAAAATTAGGAATGAATGTATCAGGGATAAGATAGGAGTGGCGCCAATTGTAGAGAAGATGCGAGAAGCTCGTTTAAGATGGTTTGGACATGTACATAGGAGACCATTAGAGGCACCTGTTAGGCGTTGTGAGAGTTTAGTCACTAGACATGTTAAACGGGGGAGGGGTAGACCAAAAAAGACTTGGAATGAAACTATAAAGAAAGACATGATGTACTTAGGCATTAATGAGACTATGCTTAAAGATAGGGCGCAATGGCGACAGAGGATCCATATAGCCGACCCCACTATGGTGGGATAAAGGCTTGAGTGTTGTTGTTGTTGTTGTTGTATTGGTGTTCTTGCAACCAAACACAGTTCAATAATCATCATTAGATAAATCAAGTATAAGATTTCAACATTCTCACATATTTTGTTGGAGCAAATCATGACGGGCAAAGACGAGTAAATGATGAGGATGCTGTTTTTAAAATGCGGGGGTAACGTAATGGTCTAGACTCGTAGTTGGACTATTAAGTAATTAATACCCATTGTATTAGCTTGTTAATTATCTTGTAAGACTATAAATATAGCCATCGTAACTGGTGAATATGTAATGAATGTTAAGTCTTTTAGTCCTTTTAGTTTTAGTCTCTTTCCCTTTAATTTTTTTCAAGATTCTTCTGCCTTATGTCGTTTCTCTTCCCATGGCTCCCTATTTTGAGCCTTTCTTCTCCATTAATCTCATTCTCATAAGATTCCACCTATCATGATCGTAACCACGCATCTTGATTGTAACAATTTGAGAGACCAAAATCAACTGAATGCTGAAATAATCTCACTTTCAACTGAATGATAACTGAACTGCTAAACAAATGATGGACTGCAAAGATATGGAATGATCCACCCATTTAACACTCAAGAAAACTTATACTGCTTAGTGCTTACAGTGAAAATTTCTAGTGAACATATGGGGGTACATCATTCCATTCAATTGTTGGATAATAGCTCATTCCAGGGTCCAATGGGATTGAAAATTGAGAGAGAATGATCATGTAGCACAACTGAGGGAGGATGAATCACATATTTCAATGGCATGACAAGGAATAAATCATTGATAGAAGGTTGGGAGTTCAATTCTATCGACATTTGCATGCAATTGTAATTTCTTAAATTCATGGTTCTTACTATAAAGATTTAGAAATCACGTATCATTAAAATATATGGATCTTTGAATGCATATATGAAACGAATGACTCATATTAATGAATGAGGAGAAATCAAGTGCGAGTTCGGTGTCTGTAGGAGTGTGTTATGGATCATACACCCTCAGTTATCTAGTTATGTATTAGTATAAGTATTTATGTTGGAGTCGAGTCATTGTATCGAGTCAAGTTGTAGGAGTTGAGTCGTCGTAGCGTTCAAGTGTTTTAATATTTGATGTATGTTGGGTATTTATGGTTATGCCATCAACGTTTATACATAGGGTTTTTGGGGTCATGTAATATTATGCAAGAAATAAACCAAAGTTTTCCTTCTCTCTCAAGCTTCTCCCTCTCTCTCTCTCTCTCTCTCTCTCTCTCTCTCTAAGCCCCCTCCTCCTCTAGGGTTTTCCTCTCCTTCTTCCCCAAGCTCTCTTCTAAACTTCTCCTCTACCTCCATTCTAGGGCTTACCCTTGTATCTCCGACCCCCATCGATCCCCAACGAAAGAAACGCATAACATATTTGGTATCAGAGGAACTTTCCTCCCCCATCCAGTCCAAACCGTCTGCACATCCCTCCAGCTCACCTCCTCATCGAACCCCCGTGCATCTCCATCAATCTACTACCCGCGTCTGCCCACCACTATCAGCGCCGACCCTGCTCTCAGCTTCAGAGATGACCTCAACACGCTCTTCCTCTCCCTGCGCATCTCCATCCGCCTCTTTCCACTCGCCGCTGCAACCCCCAGCGCTTCCCTCAAGCTCGTTGAACCCCCTCCAACAACCTAGACATCCAACCACTCTACTTCATCGACGTACGCGCCCATTTCCAGCGCCGCACACCTTCCCATCCAGAAGCGGCGCCGATCTGGACGACAACGGTTCCCTCCTCTCCTGCTACTTCATCGAGCCCAACACCCTTGTCCAGGGGTCGTGGCTTCCGACATCTGCGACAGCACCACACTTCGATTGCGACGTTTCCGTGTGCGAACAGTGACGCTAGTCGTCCCATCTGATTCCTTCTCGCACGTCGTTCCTTTTCATTGAGCCCTACATCGCCCACGTCATTCCTCTCCTCGAGCCCCGAGCCGCAACAATCCTTTTCACTGGCTAAGGCTTTAAATTATTGATTATTCTAATTAATTCTTATAGTGAATTAATTAGGTAATTAATTAATTAAGATGTCCGCTCCATTCTACGCCGCTGGTAACGACCTCTTCACACAACTGCTCGATCGGTTTGACCATTTTGTGGCTCGGTTCAACCACATGTTCGATGCCAAACTTACTTATTTGGAACGATCGTCGTGGCCGTTTACGCAACAACCTCTGATTGCCCTGACCACCTCGCAGTCGAATTTGCCACAACCGCCTCTTACGGCCATCTCGCCGCTTCCTCTACCGGCTCTTGCTCTGCTGGCCCCTGCCTTGCTGCTTCCACTGTCCATATCACTTCCCCTTCTGCCGGTCCGTGCTCTGCTAGCCCGTGCTCTGCCTACCTTGACGTATCCGTTCATGCTGCCAATTGTCATTCCTCTGACACCCTTGCTCCTGTTGCTCACCGCCGCTCTGCCAGCCCCTTCGAACACATTCCGTCCGCTGCTCGATGCACCGTTGTTCCTCTCCGAAGCTATCGCCGACGCGATGCACTACCAGACGCTATTTTGGCGCGAAATCAAGGAGCCCGAGGAGCCGATCATCCGCGTGGAGCTCAAGCTTGAGGGCAAGCTTGATTTCGAGGACGGATGAGATATTATGGATCATTCGCACTCAGTTATCTAGTTATGTATTAGTATAAGTATTTATGTTGGAGTCGAGTCATTGTATCAAGTCAAGTTGTAGGAGTCGAGTCGTCATAGCGTTTAAGTGTTTTAATATTTGATGTATGTTGGGTATTTACAGTTATGCCATCGAAGCCTATACATATAGGGCCTTTGGGGTCATGTAATATTATGCAAGAATTAAACCAAAGTTTCTCTTCTCTCTCAAGCTTCTCCCTCTCTCTCTAAGCCCCCTCCTTGTCCTCTAGGGTTTTCCTCTCCTTCCCCAAGCTCTCTTCTAAACTTCTCCTCCTCTCCCTTCATTCTTTGAGCCCAATGACTATATGTACCCTTCGCCCTCTACCACTACATCCTCTCAGCCTCCGCCTTCATCTGCCACTGTTCCAGTTTCCACCTCTTTCTTCTCCCACTTAAGCGCATCAGCTGCAACCTTCGCCTACCACCTAGCTTCTTCCTCAGCCCGAGTTCTTGGCACCGATTGATCATTTGCCTTCTCTAGTTTCTGCACCACATTCGTCGTCAACAGTTCCACTGTACGCAGCCGCAAGACCGTTTGACGTCATCACAGAGATCGTGGCCCATGAGTTTGTACCCGCGCCAGACAGAGTCCGCTACTTGGTCCATTGGCAGGGCCGTCCTTTTACTGATGATACATGGATTTTAGCAGCAGAGCTCGAGAGGCTCTCCCCCGCCCTACGATGACACTATGATCATCTACATTCTACGGAGATGAATGATTCTGAGTTGGGGGGAGTTGATGGGGAGCAACCCCCCCTTAATCCCCACCTTTCTTCACGTGGAGCCACCAGAAATCCCCCCCCCCCCCCCCCCTCCTCATCTCTGCCAACTGCTCCCCACCCCCCAAACACTCATGTGGAACCACATGCCTTCCTCCCCTCCCTGAACCGACCCCCTTCCACACAATTCCTGCAGTCCTCCATTTGATTCCCCACCCAGCCGGACACCTGCTGCAGGAAATCCACTGGACAGCAGTTACAGCCCTCCTAAACTCCTCCCCGCCTCCTGAATTCTGTCCAACACCCCTGGAAACTACTTCCAGCAGCAGCCCGTCCCCTCCCGGCTTTGGTGGAGTTCATCCAATGCCCCTTAGTGCTGGCCAGCAAGTTGACACTTACCTGGAAGCTCCAAAACAGTCCCGGAACCACACTCAGCTCCTCCACGGATCTCCGTAGGCCTTCACCCAGCCCTCCCTCAATATAGTCGTGGTTTCTAAGGTTTGCTCGTTGAATCTCTAGTTAAATTTTTGTTTAATTCTCCACTCGCGTGATGTTGGTTTGTAATCATTGTATCCAAAACTTAGTCTTTGTAATTTTTTATTTCTCTAGTCATTTATTTTCACACACTCTTGCATTTGTACTTCTACATTTGATTTCTTGTTTCTACGCTTTTATCTATTGTGGCATGTCCTCTTATATTGATTTATAAAAGAAAATTTATTGCAAGTTTTAGAGTCGCCGCCTCGGATTCATGTGTGGTTGCATATAGGAGTTCACCCGTTATTTTCCCGTCACATAGGACCGTCCTGCGTCACCTTTCCAAGGTCCGGAAGACGATGGAACAATGGATATATTTTCTTCATGGATATATAAGTATTTGTGTTTAATATAGTTGGAAAGTAACGGCGAGCTAGTATGAACCCGCCTAATCTCTTTATACCTAAAACAATTGTGAAGGACTTTTAGACTATGATAACCTAGGCTCCTGCACTTAGCACTGGTGCTACAGGCTTTATAGGAAACCTAGAGGTGTTTAGAATGATTGTCCATATTATTCCATAAGAATTTTGTGATGTATTTATCAATGGTGTGGAGGTGTGGATTTAGGAATATTAGAGAAAGCAACAAGATGTATGCAAGATGAGGAATGGTAGATTTAATGAGACCCAATCTACCCCACATATGCAGTACATTAAGAGGCCAGCTAGCAACATATGAGTGGATCTTAGCCACCATATGCCCTTATTTAGTAGGCTTACTTTTACCAAAAAAGATATGGGCCCCAAGATAGTTAAAAGTAAAAGAGCCCATTTGGACGCCAAGAATTTTCGGAATGAGTCTTTTCCGACCTAGAGGAATGATGTTTGATAGAAAAATGTTACTTTTTTGCCATTTAATCTTTTTCCTCGAGGCAGTTTCAAAATATTTAATGACTTTGTTGATTGATCTGATTGTCGATAAGTTAACCCTAACAAAAATGATGGTATCATCCACATAAAGGCAATAAAAAATGAGATCATATATGTTGCAACCATTAATCCAAATTGCTTTGGAGTCTAGGAAGCATTTATTTAGAAGTCTACTAAAATATTCTTGGGAGATTAGAAATAAAGGAAGGATAAAGGATCGCCTTGCTTTACTCAACGCGAGGAGGGGAAGAAGCCACATTTTGTACCATTAATGATAATAGAGCACATATTGTGACATTAGATCATTTTAATTAAGGCGATCAATTTATTGGAGAATCCGAGCTTGGCCATGATAGAGAAGAGGAGGTTCCAATTCACCCGATCAAAGTTTTTCCAAGTAATTTGAGGATGATATTTCCACCCCACACATTTTTATTTATGTCGTGGGCTAGCTCCTTAACTACCAATATGTTCTCATTAATGTCTCTGCCTTTAATATATGTGCTTTGTTCTTGGTAAATACACTTATTTAGTTGAGAATTAAGGTGCATGACAAGGATCTTAACAAAGATTTTTGTGGTAACGTTGGATAAACTAATGGGCCTAAAGTGGTTTGGACATGTAGGATTTGATGTTTTTGAAATTAAAGTGATGTTATTAGAGGTATAAAAATGATTAAAGATAGTCACCACTGAAAAAATCCCACCAAACCATAAAAAGGTCCTCTTTGACGATGTCCCAACTTTTTTGAAAGAAGCCGCTACTGAAACCATCCGAGCCAGTGACACTATTCCTATGGATGGAGAAAGCAACTTTCTAGATTTCATTAAGATCGGGAGCATTCTTGTCACGACGTCAAGGCGAACCAAGGCGAGCGTCGGGTGCCTGGACGCTTAGGCGATAAGGCGGACGTCTAGGCAACAATAAGACGAGCAAGGCGAGGCAAAAAAAAAAATTTGTGGCTAAACTTTTTTTAAAAAATGACTTTAGACAGCGGTTTTTATAAAAACCGCTTTCTAAAGGCGTTTTTTTTTTAGTTTTTATTTTTTTCCCGGAATAAAAAAAAAAAAAAACTCTAGACAACGTTTTTATAAAAAGCGCTGTCTAAAGTTTTTTTTTTTAAATTTCAACAAAAGAAAATATTTTTTTTACCGAAATTTTTTTTAAATGACTTTAGGCAGCGGTTTTTATAAAAATCACTCTCTAAAGTCATATTAATTTTTTTTAATACTTTAGACTGCGGTTTTTATAAAGTATGTATAGACAGCGGTTTTTATAAAAAACGTTGTCTATTCAATTTTTTTTATTATAACTGTTGAAATAGCCCATATGTTTGGCCCATTTAGGGGTCCAGTTTCTTCTCTTCTCTCTTTAGTCCCACATGGTATATAGGATTTCTCTCTCTCTTCTCTCTCCTATAAATATGTACTCTCTCCTTGTATACCGTAACACAAGAAATACATACATACAAGCTTTGGCTTTCTACATGGTATCAGAGCTTTTGGTCCGACACCTGCGGTCTCATTTCTCTTGACTGCCTGCGAGCTGCAGCTACTCAGGTCGTGCGACCTCATCCTCCAGCCCACTCGCGCTCTCCAGTCTCTCTCTCTCGCAATCTGCGATCTCCATCCCGCTCGCGCTCTGCTCTCCCCAGCCCGCAGCGAGCTTTCCGCGCGATCTCTGCTCGACCGCGATCGCTGCATCGGTTTCTCGCTCTGCCGCGGTGTCCCCTGCTCACAGCGACCTCTCCGCGCGATCTCTGCTCGACCGCGATCTCTCGTGATCGCCAGTCACAGCAATCTCGCCGCGATCTCGCAGCGATCTCGCCGCGGCCTCTCCCCTTCTCGCAGCGCTCTCGCAGCGACCTCGCCGCAGCGCTCTCGCAGCGGCCTCTCCTCTCGCCGCGATCTCGCAGCGATCTCGCCGCGGTCTCTCCCCTTCTCGCAGCGCTCTCGCGGCCTCTCCACAACCCACCGCTCTCGCAACTCGCGCGCGATCTCCTCGTCAGCAGTCCGCCAGCGCAAGCGCGTCTTCCGCGAGCTCATCTCGCCGGCACCAGCGTTCTTCGCCTCTCCAATCAGCGAGCTCTTCTCAACCCGCCACGGTCTCGGAAAACCGTGCGGCCTGTTCTTCTCAGAACCACCAGCCAGGGTCTGTTTCTCGCACGGCCGGCTCCTCTGTCCGCCAGTCCGCTGCCTCCTCGGTGCTAATGGGCTCGTCTGAGAACTCCTCGACTTTGCCTCCTGAGACCCCACGGCCTGCTCCTGAGATCGCCCGCCAGCACTCTCCTAGTGAGGTCCGTGATGAGCTGCGGATTACTACCATCTCCCTCTCTGGGAAGAGAAACTTCATGCCCTGGATGCACTCTGTCCGCCGCGTCCTTCAAGCCAAGGGCCTTGCCTCCCATCTCACCCAGGATCCCCCAACTCCAGTCACTGAGGAATGGCTGCGGGACGATGGCCGCGTTCAGTCATGGCTCCTGAACTCGCTGGATGGCGAACCTTATGAAATGGCAATGTACCTTGAGACGGCCAAGGCCATGTGGGACGAGCTCCAGTCCCTGTATTCCGAAAAAGATAGTCTTCAACGTCTGTTCGATATCATCACCGACCTACAGGCTCTGGACACCACCGGGCCTAACATGACCTCTGTTGTTGCCCGTGTCAAATCTCTGGCTGAAGCCTGGATCCAACATCAGCCATCAACAAATGATCATGCAACTCAGCGGGCTCAGAAGGAGGCCGTCTGCATTGCTATGCTCATGGCCCGGGTCCCACCGCATCTTCTGGGCCTTCGGGCTCAGATCTTGGCCTCAGCTACCACTCCGTCTTTATCAAGTGTGTGCTCCATGCTCCTCCGAGTCACACCACCTCTTGATATAACGACACCTACCTCACCGGCCCTCCTCCAGCACGCTCCTACTTCTCCCTCTCTTCCTCCTCCACCTACCCGGGGAGGCCGGTCTGGCGCTCGGGGAAGAGGTCGGGGGGGCCGGGGAAGACCTAAATGCTCGTTCTGCGGCCGTGATGGTCATTATGAGGTCACATGCTTTCGTAAAAACGGACATCCTCCTCGTCCTACAGCATCCCTTGCCACGGAAAGTCCGTCCACCTCGAGCAATCCGGTGGACCTTGACGCAGTCCGCCTCCAACTCCAGCAACTTCATGGACTTCTCAGCCCTACTTCTGCTTCTGTCGCCTCCGTCTCCAATGAAGGTATGGCTTGTCTCTCCACTAGCCCAGGTTGGATAATGGACTCCGGTGCTACTCATCATATTACCGCGCGGCAACCAACTCAATATTTGGATACTCCTCATCCAAAGTGCATCACTGTGGCCAATGGGGATACTGTTCCCGTCTCCGGTTCTGCTGACATCTCGCTTACCTCCTCTCTTTCTCTTCGCTCGGTTCTTCATTTTCCGGGCTCCTCCTTCAATTTACTTTCCATTGGTCGTCTTACAAATGACTTGGATTGTTCTGTCACATTTAACCCATCGACTTTTTTGATACAGGATCGACGGACGCGGACTACCATTGGTAAATGACGATTGCGGAACGGACTCTACCTCCTTGACGACTCTCCCACCATCCTCTCCTCTGTCTCCGCCATAGAATGGCATCGACGCCTCGGGCACCCTCCTCTACCCGTCCTCCAGAAGGCTCTCCCTGATGTACCTCTTTCTCCGTTTAAATGTGAAACTTGTATTTTCGGCAAACAGCCACGTTCGTCTTTTCCCGCACATTGTACTCGGAGCCCGGCTCCTTTTGATTTAGTGCACTCCGATATTTGGGGGCCATATAAAACTACTAGTATTTCTGGATATCGGTATTTTCTCACGTTTGTTGATGATTACTCTCGGTTAACGTGGCTTTACCTGCTTCATGATCGTTCTGAACTCCCTCGTGTCTTTCGAGCATTTGTCCTCGAGACCCGTACGCAATTCTCCACTACCATCAAAACCTTACGCTCCGACAATGCTCGCGAATACACAAGCCACGATATCACCACTCTATGCTCAGACTTCGGAATCATCCATCAAACATCCTGCGCTTACACCCCTCAACAAAACGGCGTGGCCGAGCGAAAGAACCGTCACCTTCTCGAGGTTGCCCGCTCACTTATGCTTCACATGAACGTTCCCAAATCATATTGGAACTTCGCGGTCTCCACTGCCTGCTTCCTTATCAACCGTCTCCCTTCATCCGTTCTCCATAATAATACTCCGTTCAGCCTTCTTTTTCCTTCTACTCCACCCTTCTCTCTCACACCCCGCACCTTTGGGTGCACCTGCTACGTCCACATCTTGGGACCGTCCACGGATAAGTTGGATCCTCGTGCTACCAAGTCCATCTTCGTCGGCTACTCTCGAACTCAGAAAGGTTACGTCTGCTACTTCCCTACAACCCGTAAAATAACGGTCTCTGCCGATGTTACCTTCTGGGAGGATCAGCAGTTCTTTTCTGATCCTGTATCCACCCTTGCACCACCACCCGCTCCGCGACCTGTCATCCCGGTCAACGAAACTTCCGTTCCCGTTCCTCCATCTCCGGCTCCTGCTATTGCTCCCACTCCAACCTCCATTATCTCTAAACCACCGATAATCCGTGTCTACACTCGTCAACATCCTCGTTCTGATCCGACTCCGCAGTCCGACTCAACCTCCGGTGCTCCGTGTTCTGCTGATCAGGTACCAGAATCGACTGCCCATCCTTTGGCGAACTATATGTCCTTACATCGCCTCTCACCCCACCTTCATACTCTGGCCACTTCTTTATCGTCGGTTGCAGTTCCTAACTCTGTGCAGGAGGCTCTTCAACATCCTGGCTGGCGTGCCGCCATGGAAGAAGAAATGGCTGCGTTGTGGGCAAACCAGACCTGGCAGCTGGTGGATCTTCCCTCTGGCCAGAAAACTGTTGGTTGCAAATGGGTCTTTGTCATCAAGCATGCTGCAGATGGGACCATTGACCGCTTAAAAGCCCGACTAGTGGCTCGCGGCTACACCCAGCAACAAGGTTTGGACTACGACGAAACCTTCTCTCCCGTCGCCAAACTGAACACAGTACGGGTTCTTCTCTCCGTTGCTGTGCACCGCCAATGGCCCTTACATCAACTGGATATTAAGAACGCCTTCTTAAACGGTGATCTCACTGAAACGGTGTACATGCAGCAGCCGCCCGGGTTTGAGACCACGGGGGAGTCTAGGACCCCAAAAGTCTGTCATCTTCTGCGGTCTCTATATGGTCTCAAACAGTCTCCTCGAGCATGGTTCGACAAGCTCAGCAAGGTCCTTCGTGAAGCAGGGTTTACTCGGAGCTCGGCTGACTTCTCCCTGTTTACTCGCCACCAGGCAACAGGCACCATTCTCCTTCTTGTCTATGTGGATGATATCATTATCACAGGCAACGACTCAAAAGGAATTCAGGCGATCAAACAACAACTCAGCTCCGTGTTCCAAACTAAAGATCTGGGGAACCTTCATTACTTCCTGGGCCTGGAGGTAGCCAGACGACCTGATGGCCTTGTTCTATCTCAGAGAAAGTATTGCCTCGACCTTCTTCATGATGCAGGCTACTCCGGCTGCAAACCCATCAATACTCCGATGGACGCAAATCACAAGATTTGTGCTCAGTCCTCTGACTCTGATCTCTTGCTTCAGAACCCGGAGTACTATCGCCGTCTGGTAGGAAAACTGATCTATCTGACTGTTACAAGACCAGATATCTCCTTCGCTGTCGGTATTGTCAGCCGTTACATGCACGCCCCTCGTTCCTCTCATCTTCAGGCTGTGGAACGGATTCTACGATATCTAAAAGCAGCTCCTGGTCAAGGCTTGGTATACAAGACCTCATCCTCAACTCCAACACTGGTAGCATACTCTGATGCTGACTATGCCGGCTCTCTGGATGATCGTCGGTCAACCAGTGGCTTCTGTACGTACTTCGGAGGACATTTGATTACTTGGCGTAGCAAGAAACAAGCAGTAGTCGCGCGCTCCTCAGCAGAAGCAGAATACAGGGCAATGACATCTGTGGTCTCTGAACTTACATGGCTTGAAAGTCTTCTCACAGATCTTGGGGTAAAACTTCCTGCTCCTGCTCTTCTACTTTGCGACAGTCAGGCTGCTATACATATTGCCAAGAACCCAGTCTTCCACGAAAGAACCAAGCATATCGAGGTCGACTGCCATTTTATTCGGGAGAAAGTACAAATGAAAAAGATCGAGCTAAAACATGTTCCTGGTACTGAACAAGTCGCGGATGTCCTCACAAAGGCACTATCCAGTACCCTCTTCTATCAATGCTTGTCCAAGCTTGGCGCATACGATTTGTACGCTCCAGCTTGCGGGGGAGTGTTGAAATAGCCCATATGTTTGGCCCATTTAGGGGCCCAGTTTCTTCTCTTCTCTCTTTAGTCCCACATGGTATATAGGATTTCTCTCTCTCTTCTCTCTCCTATAAATATGTACTCTCTCCTTGTATACCGTAACACAAGAAATACATACATACAAGCTTTGGCTTTCTACAATAACAAAGCGTCCAACGCCTTGCACATATTCGAGCGCCTGGACAACTAGGCGTCGCCTAGGCGACGCCTAGGCCACACCATGACAAGCATGATCAGGAGGGGATGTTAGATAAATGTTGTCATCCTCTAAGTTAACAGAGAGATAAGGTCTAACAACTAAAGGGAGAGCTACATGAAGAGGAATCTTGCATTATGCTTTGGAAATAGTTTATGTAGAAAACTTGGAATTCAAGGAAGAATGATATTTTTATTATCTCTCATTCATTAATAATACAAGAATTTGTACATATATTTATAGGATATAGTAAAAACTCAACTCCAAATCAAGATGTGGGCTAATCTATACTTGAGAAAAAAAAGGCCTTTATATGGGCTTTCACAAAGGCTTTTTCATTTCTTCAACACTCCCCCGCAAGCTGGAGCATACAGATTGTAGGTGCCAAGTTTGGAAACGAACTGTCGGTATAGTGGTCATGGTAAGGCCTCAGTGAGTGTTGGGAAAAATTTTTTCATGATTTGATAAATCAGATTATCAAAGAAATATAAGAAGATACCTTTGTTGTATAAATGACATATTGCATATAGTCTGGAATTCAGAGTCATTCAGAATGACAAAGAATTGAACTAAAGTCTTGGGAGATCTCAGAGTATGGCTAACTGAATAAGTTTACTTTGAGAAATGTCGACTTACGTCCACAAGTAATAAAGGCAGAAGTCAACGAACATTGAGAAGTTTAGAATTATGCTTTGACTATGATTTAACAAATACTAATACTCTGAGATCGAGTTCTACAGAAGTCAGTGCACAAGTATATATTGAGATATTCCCTTATCTACTCTATCTCAATATACTTTTACTTCCAAGTCAGAGTTCATGAAGTCTTAAGTCGACATCCATGCAAAGCAAATTCAAATTGAGCAAGAAAAGATTAAGTCAATAAATCAGGTCTGATTATAGCCGCTGATACTTGAGTATGGAAGATTATTATTCTCTTTGAAGCAAATCTGGCAAGGGATCATTGTCGACAATCTGCATCTATATATGGACATTCATATTCTGAGAAACTTAGAGATAGAATATAAAAAAACAACTGTGCAAAAGAAAAAGACAGATCACTTCTTCCCTTATCTCTGATCTAATTCTTCTCCTTCTTCCCTCCTCTCTGCAAGATTCAAGAAGACGAACAACAATAAAAAAGATCACTCTTCTCTAGATCAAAGGATTAAATACCTGAAGGCTTCATCTGATACAACTTCTCAACAGATTCAAATCTTCTCTATTGGATCTGATCTCTAAAGAGGAATCAACTGGAAGATTAATTTCTGACGAAACAATCCACACAGTGCTTAAAAGAACTAAGTCCTCAGAGATTGCTGAAGAGGGCAACAATTATGGTCTATTCTCTTTCAACATCAAATTTCTGACAGAGTTCTAAGAATTACTCTTCAACAGATTCAATGGTTTTTGTTCCACCTTATCAAAAGGATCTAAGAGTGATTTTGATCCTCCTTATCAAAAGGATCGGGATTTGGTTTTCGCCACCTTATCAAACGGCTTTTGGTTCAGCCACCTTATCAACATGCTATTGGTTTGAGATAACTTATCAAAATATCTTATAGTTCTTTAAATCTCTTTATCAAAATATTCAGTTGTAATCGGTTCTAAGAGTCTCCTTATCAAAATACTCAGCACTGTCTAAAGTGGATAGCCTACTAAGGGGTAGAAGAGGGGACATACCCAAATTTGAGGAACCTCTATAAAATCCGTGTCATCTGGATTGCATAGTTCTTAGTTGTTTTGTTTATTTTTCTTGATTACTTTTCTGCTGCATAATAATTAACAAACAAGATAATCTGTGGATGTGCTGTGAATGATTAAAATTTGAAAAGAAAATTTAAATACTCTATTCACCCCCTCTAGAGTAATTCTTAGCATCCAACTCTACCTTTCAATTCGTATAAGAGGTAGGTTAATCATAAAAAGGCTAACACTTTGATCAAGATTCAAGGGTATTAAGAATTACTAGTGTAATTTCTGATTTTAATCATGTGCTCTACACAGAATAAAGACTATGCATCCACTAGACCTCTAGTCAGTAATCTAGAAAAATTTACTCTATGGAAATCTAGAATAAAGTTATACATGAATTCAATTGATGACATTTTTGAATCCATTATTGCAGGTCCAATAAGTCTTACTAGGAATGATGCAGATGGAAAACTTATACAGATAGCAAAGTATGAATTGACAGAAGATCAGAAGAAGGCTAGGACATGTGATGCCAAAGCCATGAATATTCTGGTGCCAACAATGTCATACGACAAATTCCAAAAGGTTGCTGGGTGTCAATCGGCAAAAGAGATTTGGGATTCACTGATAAATTTGGTTGAAGGAAGTTCATATGAGAGGAAGGACATGGAGTCTTCACTGATCTCACAATATGAGAACTTCAAGAAAAGCTATGAAGAATCTGTGGCAGATATGTACTCCAGATTCAGTCTCATAGTCAATGAACCGAAGGGATTGGAAAAGAAAATCTCTTTGACAAAGATAAATGATAAGCTCCTAATGCTCTTCACAAGCTCATGGGATGCAAGGATCTGGGTCATAAGAGAGGCCAGATGTCAAAAGGAGATTACCACAAATGCTCTCCTTGGCAAGCTCAAATCCTATGAACTTCTCCTCAAAACAAGAGCAAATGGAGAAACAAAGGAGAAAACCTCCTCTACCTCCAAAGAGAAATCCATTGCGCTCAAGGCTGCTGATGAAGAAAGCCAGTCTATGGATGGTGAGTTGATTTCAGAAGGAATGAGAGAAGTAACTCTAAGCTGAGGTATGACAAAACTCCTTCTAAGGAAATAATATGTTTCTCATGCAGGAAACCTAAACATATTGCACCAGAGTGTCCTGATCAAATTAAGGACAAAGTTCAGATGAAGGATAAAGATCACAAGAATTATGATCGTAATTCCTAAGAAAAGAAACAAAAAAAAAGCAAATGATTCATTGCAAAGACTTGGAGTGATACTGAAGAGAACTCTTCAAACTCTGATGAAGATGAGAGCAAAGCAGAAGAAGTCTGCATGATGGCTCTAGAACTCACTGAAAAGGAAGATGATCTTACAGAAGAAAATGATGAGGTAACTTGTTTTGATAATTTTGATTTTTCATTTGAGGAATTTAAAATAGCTTTCAAAGGCTTCTCTGTAAACACCAATTGGTTACAAAAAGTCAAATAAAAGTTTTAAGAGAAGAAATAACTCATCTTACTAAAAGATTAGAAGAATAAAATTCTGCTGAAAGAAGAAGTTGATTATATGAAATTAGAGAATGAAAATTTAAAAGCTGAACTCAATAAAGCTAAGCTTTTTGAGGATAACTTGAATGAGAGGAGCCAGCAGCTGAAGGCTATTTCTGAAAACCTTTTAGTCAGGTTCAAAAACCTAGGTCTAGGTGCTGAATCTCCCCATAAGGCTGACTCTCCCAGCATGCCAACCTGAAAAAATCCAATAAAATTCATTAGTGCTAAAGGGAAAGAACAAGCAGATTTGCTGGCTGACATTCCCTCTACTTCAAAAGATGATAGAAGGAAAGTTTCTTATAAAGAGAACAATATACAAATGAATCATGGGAAGATGGATTCTGTTCCTCTAAAACAAAGAGGAATCCTGGGAAAAACTCCCTCAAATAGATATGGAAGTCAGTCAGGTTATCAAAACAAAAAACATTATATGTCAAATTCATCTCGACGTACATTGGGATATACCTATTTTACGTCGACTGATACTTGGCGTATGGCTGATCCAATGCAGAATCACATAATAGAGGAATTCCTTCTAAGACCCCCTCTTTACTCTAATTTTGTTATTAATAGAACTATTTATAATAGATATGAATGCTTTTACTGCAATAAAATAGGACATTATATGAAATATTGCTGGTATAATCAGCCAGCAACCTCCCATCCTATGGGGTACAAGGATCGACTCTCTTACTCCTTTGTCACCCCCTATAATGGAAGAACTACCCAAGAGAACCTGGGCTCCACATAATTTTTAATTATATTGCAGGAAAGGATTTGTCCAGTCACAAACCAGCCGTGGTACTTGGACAGTGACTGCTCCAGACACGTGACTCGAGGCAAGCAATTGCTGAAAAACTATAATATTAAACAAGGGCCAAATGTAATGTTTGGTGACTCCAGCTGTGGTCAAACCCAAGGTTATGAGATGATCAGGGTTGGGTCAATTACATTTGACAAGGTTGCTCATGTTGAAGGGTTGAAGTATAACCTAATTAGCATAAGTCAAGTGTGTGACAAAGAATACAAGGTTGTAGTCAATCACACTCAATGTCTTATAATTTCAACAATCATAGGCAATGTAGTCCTTACTGGTAATAGAAAAGGAAATATTTATATAGTTGATTTTTCCTCAAACCAAAATGAAATTTGCGTATTTAATTCTAACATATGTAATGCGAAGTTATGACATAAAAGATTAGGACACTTAAATTTAAAAATAATATGCAAACTCTATAAGGATAATCTTGTTAGAGGTCTGTCATAAGGTAGATATGTAAAGAAAAAGTCCCGTAGAGCCTGCCAATTGGATAAGCAAATTAGGGCTTCCTTTAAAAGAGCAAATAAGAATGTCTCCTCAAGGATCCTGTATCTTTGATATATGGATCTATTTTGACCCATTGCTGTCCTTACTCCATAGCTTAAGAGGCAAGTCATACTCATTGGTCATTGCGGATGATTTTTCTAGATTCATTTGAATGTTTTTCTGAGAACTAAATCTGACACCTTCAATATTCTCAGAAGCTTCATCAAACAAATTCAAAATAAACTGAATACTTCAGTTGTAATGATCAGAAGTGATCATGATACTAAATTTGAGTCTCATATAATGTTTGAATTCTGTGAGAATGAAGGGATCAGACATAATTTCTCTGCTCCTTGAACTCCACAAGAAAATGGAGTTGCTGAGAGAAAGAACAGAACCCTGATTGAATCAGGAAAAACATTATTAGCTGAGGCTAACTTACCTATGTTCTTCTGGGCAGAGGCAGTGAACACAACCAACTATGTTTTCAACAGAGGCCTCATTTATAAAACTGAGGGTAAAACTCCTTATGAGTTGTTGAAAGGCAAAACTCAAAATATATCATACTTTAAGATGTTTGTGTGCACTTGCTATATACATAACAATGGAAAAAGCCATCTTGCCAAATTTGATAAGAAGACAGTTGATGAAATCTTCATTGTCTATTCCACATCTAGCAAAACTTATAGATGTTATAATAAAGGAAATTTTAAAATTGAAGAACAATGCATGTAGTATTTGATGAAACTAACATGCTATGTGAAGGAAAAAGTACCTCCACAAACTTTGATTTGCAGGTAAAAGAATTAACTAGTCAGATGGAAGATTTGGCTGTGGATCAAACTGGTCCAAGTTCATCAAATTCTCCTACACCTTCTGAATTAATTCAAAAGAATATTGAGCTAAATCAGGAAGAATTAAATGATGATGATGAAATATCTGAAGAAGCTAGTCAGGTTAATGATCAATCAACTAAAAATGATGACAAACAAAATGAAGCTATTGAAGATATTCAAGCAATTGTTCTTGTTCCTCAAGAAGCTGGAGTAAAAGTTATTCCACTAAAGCTTATTACTCTGAGAGATCACCCCACCTCACAAATAATTGGAGACATCTCTGCAGGTGTGCAAACTAAGAGTAAATTTTCCAATAAGATGATGGTCCAATGCTTTCTTTTACAAGTTGAGCCCAAAAAGTTTGAAGCAAAAATGATCGACACTGGATTGTAGTCATGCAAGAGGAACTTACTCAATTTGAAAGGAGTAAAGTATGGTCTCTAGTTGAAAAGCTAAGAAATTACCCAGTTATTGGAACCAAATGGGTATATAGAAACAAGCTAGATACTGAAGGCACTATTATCAGAAACAAGGCTAAACTAGTTGATCAAAGCTATAGACAAGAAGAAGGAATTGATTATGATCAGACTTTTGCTCCTATGGCCAGACTTGAAGCCATAGCGATGTTCTTATCCTATGCAACACATACCAGAATAAAGATATTTCAGATGGATGTGAAGAGTTTTTTTCTCAAAGGTATTTTGCAAGAAGAGGTTTATGTAGAGCAACCTTCAGGTTTTGTCAATCCTACTCATCCATCCTTTATTTATAAATTAAATAAGACCTTATATGGTCTCAAGCAGGCTCCAAAAGCCTGATATGGGACCCTTTCTACCTTCCTCCTTGAGCACTCCTTTGTGAGGGGTAAGGTGGATAAAATATTGTTTATCAGAAGGCATAAGGAAAAAATAGTATTAGTACCAATATATATTAATGATATTATATTTGGGTCTACAAATAGTAAACTTTGCAAAAGATTTGTTGCTCTAATTTAATCAATGTTTGAAATGAATTGTATGGGGGAGCTCACATAGTTCTTTGGTCTTCAAGTAAGACAATCTGGTGAAGGCATTCACATCTCTCAGTCCAAATATACCAGAGAATTAATGATGAAATTTAGACTGGAGAGTGTTAGCACAATGAAAACTCCCATGACTACAAATGCATTAATTGATAAGGATAAGACAAGTAAATCTGTTGATCAAAAGATCTATATGATCATCATAGGATCTCTCCTATATCTTACTGCTAGTAGACCTGACATAATGTTTGCAATATGTGTTTATGCACGATTTCAGGTTGAACCTAAAGAGTCTCATGTGACTTTTGTAAAAATGATATTGAGATATTTAAAAGGGACTCCTGAGTTAGGCCTATGGTATCCAGTAGAATCAGGATTTGAGCTAATTTGATACTCAGATGCAGATTATGCTGGGTGCATGTTTGATAGAAAAAGTACCTCAGGAATATGTCAATTCATTAGTGAAAGATTAATCTCTGACAAAACAATCCATGCAGTGCTTAAAAGAACAAAGTCCTCGGAGATTCCTGAAGAAGACAACAATTGTGGAGACAGATTTCTTACATTTATTCTCTTTCAACATCAACTTTCTGACATAGTTCTAAGAATCACTTTTCAACAGATTAAGTGATTTTTGATCTACCTTATCAAAATGATTTAAGAGTGGTTTTAATCCTCTTTATCAAAATGATCGTGATTTGGTTTTAGCCACCTTATCAAAAGGCTTTTGGTTCAAGCACTTTATTAACATGCTATTGTTTGAGATAACTTATCAAAATCTCTTATGGTTCTTTGAACTTATCAAAAGATTCAGTTGTAATCGGTTCTAAGAGTCTCCTTATCAAAAGACTCAGCACTGTCTATAGTGGATAGCCTACCAAGGGGTAGAAAAGGAGACATACCCAAATTTTAGGAACCTCTATAAAATCTTTGTGTCGTCTGGATTACATAGTTCTTAGTTATTTTGTTTGTTTCTCTTGATTATTTTTCTGCCGCATAATAATTAACAAACAAGATAATCTGTGGATGTGTTGTGAATGATTAATATCTGAAAAGAAATTTTAAATACTCTATTCACCCCCATCTAGAGTAATTATTAGCATCTTACCCTACCTTTCAGTGAGGACATTAGAAATTTGCTCGCCTGCAGGTACATATCTCAAATCAAATTTACGAAGTTAAACTTTTTCCTGGATGAAATGACAATCGACTTTGATATGCTTGGTACATTTGTGAAAAACAAATTCCCGGCGATATGAACGACAACATGATTATCGTAGTAGAGAATGGACGGAGATGAGAGCTTTATACCAAGATCAGTAAGAAGATTCTCTAACCACGTAAGTTCAGAAACAACAGACGCCATTGAACGATACTCAGCCTCCGCTAAAGAGCGTGCCACGACCGTCTGCTTCTTGCTTCGCCAAGTGACCTGGTGTCCTTGAAAATATGTGCAGTAGCCAATTGTAGATTGATGATCATCGAGGGATTCGTCATAGTCCGCATCAGACTTTGCAATTAATGATAGAGAAGATGAGGGTTTATACAAAAACACTTGTCCAGGAGCATTCTTCAGATACCGAAGGATTCACTCGACATCCTGGAGGTGGGACACCCAGGGAGCATGCATGAAGCGGCTGACCACACCACAACAAATGATATATCGAGTCATGTCGGTCAAATATATAATCGTTCCAACAAGGCGGTGATAGTACTCCATGTTAGAAGTGGATCAGAGTCGGATGCGTGAGCACAAAGCTTGTGGTTGACATCCATTGGTATATCAGCAGGCTTGCATCCTGAGTAGCCTGCATCGTGATGAAGGTCGAGACAATACTTCTGTTGAGACAAGATGAGTCCATCGGGTCGACGAGCTACCTCAATACCCAAGAAATATCGGAGGAAACCCAAATCATTGATCTGAAAATATGAGGTCAGGTGCTTCTTAATCATAGATATAGAGCATAGGCGAGTAAATAAGGAGTAGTCTGCCAAACTCCGAATGAAGCCGAAATCTCGAGCAACTTGACTGAACTTACCGAACCAAGCCCGATTGGACTGTTTGAAGCCATAACGAGATTTTTTGAGATGACAAACAAGAGATTTCCCCGTGGTTTCATAACCAGGTGATTGCTGCATGTAGATAGCCTCAGCGAGGTCGCTATTAAGGAATGCATTCTTGATATCAAGTTGATGTAACTGTTAATGACGATTGATGGCCAATGAAATCAATGCTCGAACGATATTCAACTTACCAACCAGAGAGAACGTCTCTTCATAGTCGATGCCATATTGTTGAGTAAACCCGCGAGCAACAAAATGAGCTTTGAGGAGCTTGACTATCCCATAAAGACGATGTTTCACAGTAAAGACCCTTTTGCATCCCATACGGGATTGGCTAGGAGGAAAGGGGACTAGGTCCCAGGTCTGATTGGCCCGGAGGGCAACCATTTCCTCATCCATCGCGGCCCGCCACCTCAGATGTTGAAGAGCTTCCTGCACAGAAGAGGAGGTGGAATTAGAGAACAAGGAAGTTGCATACCTGTGAAGGTCGGGAGATAAGCGGTGAAGGGAGATATAATTAGAGAGAGGGTCAGCGGTAGAGGAAACTGGATTCCGGGGGAGACCGTAGACGGATCAGTTGGATGTGGAGCGTCATCAGTAGGGGGAAACTGTCTCGGGAATCATCTTGAGGACGACGACGAGTGTACACACGAAGAGGAGGAGGAGCTGTTGTTAGCATGGGGGTGGAGTTGGGAGCATAGGTGTTGTCATTGAGTAGCATATTAGGACACGGGATAGCATGTGGACATTTATCATGAGGAGGCAAGGAGTAGAAGGGTTGATCCTCTAGGAAGGTGACATCAACAAAGGTGATTGTTTTTCGATCATTGTGAGAGTAACATAGCCCTTCTGTATGCGAGAGTAGTCAACAAACATATATTTGGTAGCCCGTGGGGCCAGTTTGGCCACCGCAGGGCTATGATGATGGTCAAAGCAAACACTCCTGAAGATATGTGGAGTCAAGGGAAAGGGGTGTGTGGAAGGAAAGAGGATGGAGAATGACGTCGCAAAGTCGAGAATAGACGAGGGCTTGTGATTAATTAAGTAGTGCGGTAGAGACGACAAAGCGCCAATAGATCTTGGGGACCTGCATTTAAAACATAAGAGAGCAGGCAACTTCGAGGAGATGTTGGTTCTGCTCGGTCACACCATTTTGTTGCGGTGTATAGATACATGATGTTTGGTGGATAATATCGAATACATTACAAATTTTTTGGAATGCGTGACTCGTATATTCACACGCATTATTGGTTAGAAGTATTTTAATCGAGCGCGAGAATTGAGTATGAGTTTTAGTGATGAAAGAGCGAAAGATATGTAATAACTCAGAGCGATCACGCAACAAATACAACCATGACATGCGAGAATGATCATTAATAAACATAAGTAATTATCGATATCCAGATAAACTATTTGTTTTATAAGGTCTCCAAATATCGGAATGAACTAAATCAAATGGAGCAGAGCTCCTAGTACAATGAAGGGAGAATGTAGAGTTATGTTGTTTCACATAGATACATGAGTCATATGTAAATTCAGAGAGAAAAATCAGGAATAACTTTCTGCAGGATATGGAGAGGAGCATGCTCATGACGTCTATGCCAATTAACAGAGGTGACAGAGGAGAGAGCAGTGGTGGGAAGGTCCAAAGTGTAGAGCCCATTTGATAGTAGTCCCCTACCAATGATATTCCGTGTCTTTTGATCCTATACCACAAAGGAAGAAGAAGAAAATGTGATAGAGCGGTCATAATCATGAGTAAGATGACTGACATAGAGGAGATTAAACTGAAAAAGTCAGGAACATGAAGTACAGAGCAGAGAGAGACAGGGTGAGGCACATCTCCAGATTTGCAGACCGAGATGGTTTCTCCATTGGCCACTGCGATAAACTTAGGACAAGCAGAGTCCGTGTACCGAGAAGATTTCTGCGGAGTAATGTGATTCGTGGCACCAAAGTCTAGTATACAAGAGGGACTATGGGAAAAACATGATGTACCTTCGTTGGAGATAGTGGCGACGAAGCCAGAAGTCCTTGTAACCAGCTCTCAGAGATGGAGTTCCTCTCGCAAGGTGTCAATGTCTGAGCGGGATGTCGTAGGTGTAACATCCGAAATTTTCATGACGTCTCTTGTGATGGCATGATCCGATCGCGAATGATTATGATCGACGCCAATGACAAATTAAGGTAAATATGCTCGTCATATTTAAATGTTATACATTAGCTAAATAATAAACTAACTCTAAGTGGCGGAGACGTTAAGAAAAATTATCTCGGGTTGAGTTCGTAGTTCGTGCGGGCGTTTTTCTATTTAAAATGATGAGATTTTAACACTTAATGGCATTTCCGTAGAAAGCGCCTAATTGCTTGATTGTCGAATTTAATTATATGGTTTTGCGGTTATTTTCTATTATAAACCCACGACCCTTCTTAACGAAATCGTAAAGCCTCAACGCCTCTTAAGCATACAACCAAAGCTAGGGAATGGTTTCGTTTTGCCGTCTGGAGCCATGCACGGGACCCTTCGATCGAAGCCGCCGACCACTCTTCCCTCGTCGGAAACCTTCATCGACTCCCTCCTCCGACTCGATAAGATCCGACAACTCCTTCCATGTGGTTTCTGGCTCGCGCCCAACCCGCTCCTTTGTGCCAGATAACTGAAAAACACGTTTTTTTCCCAGCAAATATCAAAATTCCTCTTTTCCTCCTATGATTGATTTCTGAATTAAGGATGTCGGTTTCCTTGTGTCAGAAAACCTAGCAGCCAGCAAATCTTGCTTCGTTTGATTTTCTTTCGAGGAAGATGTTATGTATTTCGTTCCTCCTTCCTTCCTTGCTTAAGTTCTAATTTGATGTTAGGAAATTTCTCATCATTCTCCTCCCCTTTAACATTTCTACCATGTTTACCTTTCGTAGAAAACCTTGACGATGAATTTTTGTCTTAACTTTAAGGTAAGGAAATTTATAGATTTCCCTAATTTTTAGCGGGGGCTCTCTTATAGGTTCGGAGGAACCCTGCCAGTGGAAAGGATGGCGTGGATAATAAATTAGAGGATTACTTAGCTTCGATTCAGCCATGTCATAAGTTAACCGCACTAGATAAGGGTATATGATATTCTTGTATGAATTTATTGCATGGTTGTATATCTTTCCCTTCGCCTAAATGAGACTTTTGGGTTTTAGTGTAACCCTAGAAACGAGGAAGATTTTTGTGTATGATCCAAAGAAATGATGTCGCCTCGCCGTGCCTATGAATGTCGCAACAACGATGTAAGAAATTCTTTTTCCTTTTGGCTAGACATACCACCTAGTTCAAATTATGTATTAGACATTATTATGTAGGAATATGGTGACAACATGAAAGTATGTGTATCGTACTGTTACGAACTACGGGGAAGAAGAGAGAAAGAGAGCTATGACTACAAGAAATTAGGGTTAGGGAGAATATGAACCTGAATAATACTTCCTTGATGCCTTCTCCAAAGAGGGTCCGGTATTATATAGCACCTGGACCCATGGGGGCCGGCCGGCCCCCATAGGGGCTGAACCGGTGCGGTTCAGCCCCACTGCTCCTTATTTAATATTGGCGGGCTGAACCGAATGGTTCAGCCCGGTCTTCCTCCGCCTTCTCCTTTGGTCGACGTGCACAGTAATCTTCGGAGAATCTGGTAATGACGCCAGGCGCAACATTTCCTCCCTCATCAAGGGCCGGCTTGTCCTCAAGCTGGAGGCGGAGAGCGTGCGGCTCTTGGAACAAGTTGGCTCTAGCTTGCATCTGAGTCGAGACCTCTGTTGGAGCCGTAGGCTCTGCTCTACTCGCCGTAACGATGGTCATCGTACTATCCGGTGCCCCTAGTCGTTCCACGCTGCGGAGTGAGATCTCCTTTACCTGAGACGACTTGAGGCCTTCCAAGCAATACCCCTTCCCGTGCTGGCTGAACTCCATAGCCATCTGGTCCCAATCGAAAGTCACCCGCCGAAGCCGCCGCAGCCACGGTACGCCCAACACCATGTCAGAACCCCGGATTGGCAATAAGTAAACATTAATATGTCCAGTGTAACCCTGTATCCGGAGCTCCACCCCCTTCATCACTCCCTCGCACTGCAGTGTACGTCCATCCGCCCCTGACGTGGAAAGCTGCGCCGCGATCTATGTCACACCCCGTCTTCTGGGCCACAACGGGTTGGATGAAGTTGTGAGTGCTCCCGCTGTCCATCAAGATCGTCACCGTCTCCCTGCCGACCCTCCCGGCTAGGTGTAAGGTCGGAGATGAGGTACCCCCCTCCAGGGCCTGGATGGATACTCCAAAGTCTTCAATAGCCAACTCTCCCTCCTCTTCAGTGCGAGGAACATCTTCTGCTTCCTTCTGCAGCATGAATACCTGGACCTTCTGGCATGCGTGCCCTCGGGTGTACTTCTCATCACAGTTGAAACATAACCCCCTCTCCTTCCTGGTCTGAAGTTCCTGCCACGTCAGTTTTGTCACTGTCGGCCGGCCCTCGGTCAGGGGAGCCTCCCGAGGAGGGTGTACAACCGTAGGAGCTCTCACCGCTGTACGGGTTCTCTGCCGGTTGAATCTCTCCTCCTGTATCCTTGCCAAACTGATGGCATGACTCAGACTTCGTGGCATATAGGCGTGGACCTCATCCCGCAACTCATCCCGCAACCCTGATATGAAGCAACTGAGGAGGGTCTTTTCCTCCCAACTGACCCGATTGGCCAGCTTCTCGAACTCTGTACGGTACTCCATCACGGTGCTCTTCTGACGGAGTTTTTGTAACGTCGCCTCCACATCCTCGTACTCCAAGGGTCCAAAACAGGCCGAGAATCCCTCCACAAAATATGCCCATGGAGCATATCCATATTCCCGTATGAACCACTGTGTCCACTGGTATGCGTCGTCTTCCAGATGGAAGGCCGCGAGTTGTACCCACTGATCTTCGGGAATTTCTTGATAAGTAAAAAATAGTTCATCCTTTTGCACCCATTCCAGTGCATCTCCGCCCCGAAATTTAGGAAAATTCATGCGGGTGCGTTTGGGCTGCATGTAAGGCCGCTGGTTTTGCCATCCCGTAACCTTCTTGCCCATGACCAGCTGGCCACCGTTGCTCTCTCGGATGGTTGGGTGGCCCGGGTGGGGCGGCTACGTACCCCGCCGCCTGCCCCATTTGATGATGTCGTCCTCGTTCCGGTCCGTTGCCCAATTGCTGTTCGTCGCCCCATGGATTGGCCATGGGAGGCCTTTCCTGCCACGGGTTGCCATTGCCATATCCCGTAGGAGGGGCAAAACCCTGTGGAAGTGGTAAAATCCCTGCCACGCCTCCAATCGGGACCGCGTTTGCTCCAGTGGGTCGAAACGAACCCTCTCCCTGTCCTGGGGGTCGCCAAGAATGCTACTGTTGATTTCCGGCCCCATTCCAGGCCGACTGTCCCAAGCCCAGACCGATCGGTCCTCCTGGAGTTTCCGCGGCCTCGACTCTGCAGGCCGATTGTAACCGGCCTCCAGCCCCCCCCCCCCCCCCCCCCCCCCCCCCCCCCCGTGGCTGCCACGACACCCCCGCGTGTCTCCGGGGAAGCGTCCCCCGATCGGCAGTGCGGGCCGTCGTTCCTGGCGGGATCGGCATCGAGCCCGACTCCGCCGATCGATCCCGATCCGGGATTGAATCCGCATGCGAGCCCCGATCCGGCGCCCTGCTGCGTCCAACCTCCCGATCCCGTACCGTGGGGAGGCATCAGCGGTTGATACGAGGCGTCGGCCTCGGACCCGTCCCCCACGGTGGTCTTCCCTTTCAGATTTTGAACGAGAAGGGCTTTGATCTCCTCCATGCGAGCGTCCAAGCGTTCCTCCAGATTTTTTTGGGAGGATTTCACTTGTTCCTCGATTGCCGCCACCGAATCCGCCAACCCTACATAGTTTTCTTCGATGGTGGCCAAGCGCGCATTCTCGGCTTCGGTACGTGTCACCATGGTCGGAGGAAAGAAGCTTTGATACCAAATGTTACGAACTACGGGGAAGAAGAGAGAAAGAGAACTATGGCTACAAGAAATTAGGGTTAAGGAGAAGATGAACCTGAATAATACTTCCTTGATGCCTTCTCCAAAGAGGGTCCGGTATTATATAGCACCCGGACCCATGGGGGCCGGCCGGCCCCCATAGGGGCTGAACCTGTGCGGTTCAGCCCCACTGCTCCTTATTTAATATTGGCGGGCTGAACCGGATGGTTCAGCCCGGTTTTCCTCCGCCTTCTCCTTTGGTCGACGTGCACAGTAATCTTCAGAGAATCTGGTAATGACGCCAGGCGTAACACGTACTTTAAGTATAAATAAGAACAGTAAATCATAGCTTAATCATTATGTCATCATCAATTATCAAGTGAACCATATTAAGATGCAAGAAAAGTGTATACAATATCCTATACACATAATATATGGTCATGAAGGAACATGATATGATCGCCAATCTGAAATGTGATACCTTAGTTATGAAAGGTAATAGAAGATTATAACTTAATCGTTTTCACATAATAATAGAAACAACGTATATTAGAATATGAGAAATTATACTTCTCTTTGGTTAATCATATTACGTAGATAATTGCGTATAGCTCCAATTATGCGATCTACCTTTATACGAAGAAATTTGACAAATATCAATATATGAAAAATCGTGCCTCTAGAAGAATGAAATCAGTGGACTATGAATATATCTCATTTATCACCATATTATGAACAACTGTGTCAAGATATAAGAAGCACTTTAATGATTCCTCCTACGCACACATGTAAACAAGTAAGAAGAATATAAATACATGGAATTGAGAATTAAATAATTAGAGATTGACGTAAAAAGAAAATTATGTTACGACAGATTCATTGCATTAACATCAGTAATACCAAGAGAAGACATAGACTGTAAGGGTGCTGAAATGCGTAAATATTTTCTTTCGTGATAGATAGAGGCACACTATCTTACTCATAGGGCTTAACAGTCCTTATGAGTCTCATGTTGGGGAGTCGACCCCTCAGTACCAGATTGGAGTTTGTGTCTGTGACCGTAAGACATTAGAATACCTATGTTCGTTAGTAGAGACTCGAATCGCTAGATTGTGCATAAGGATCTACACAATCAGAAATAAGAAGAAAAGAGAATATAAGTCTTCATCACTTGGAATACGAAGTCGGGTCCTAAAACCATACACGTTAATAATCTCGAACTCAGAGAAGATTCAGAATAAGATTTAATCACAGAAAAGATGATTTATATTCAATTTTATCTTCTCAGAGAAGCATACATAGAACTATACTATATTTTCCTTGGTATAAAACACAACTTTAAAGTATGCATGTTTAGTGTCACTAGGGGAAAAGTCTTTCTTCCTCGCCAGTGGGTTGATCCGTTTTCGGATTTTTCTTTACAAGGAATATGAGTCAGTTTGATCACACTTAATTCATAGTTGGCTCTGTATTTCAAACTATAAGGCATTTTACTATTTTTAATTCCAATCATTTGCTTCCATTATAAATTTTAGTTATTTTGTTATAATACTAATTTTATATATTGTTGTTTTGTTTGATTTATATCATAAGTATCGACCAGGCTTATGAATTGATGTTTAACTAGGTAGGGGTGTTACAGTAGGAACGTCCACCGCATGTGAAGCATGGTGCTGAAACGTGGAAGGCTGCGGTGGGAGACCATGTTTCTTGTAATATGTGGCCTCAATATGATTTTTCCGACCACAATGAGTACAAAGACGAGTGTTTTTCTTATTGGAGCGATTGCAACCATCGCGTCCACTGCCCCGAGACCCATTACGACCTCCCGGGGCCCACTAGGCAAATGACGAGTGTCGGTAGAGTGTTGGAGAAGGGCAGGAGGAGTCAACAAGACATCGGTGAGCGACGTGACCTTCAAAATCATGGAGCACACATCCGAGATAAAAACATAATAATGGGGGAAGATAAGATGTTCGCCCTGACACTATGAAGATGAGGTGGTAGTCGTGTCATCATTTGTGTTATGCCGACATCCTCTTCTGAGCCAGTTGGATAGTGAAATCTACTGTAGGAGGTTGGTGTTGAATCCAAGACTCGACAAGAGTCTAGTACTTGGCTGCGAAGGATGTTAGGTCACCATCTGAACTAGGTTCGACAGTCTGGAGATCGCGAAAGAGATCGAGCAAATATTTGAGGCTTTCCTACCCGGAGTATGGACTTCCGTTCATTCCACATAGCCTTTGTGGTCTCGTGGTGCATAGTCATTCGATATGACTCGCTTTTCATGGAATTTAAGATCCATGACTAGACTCGCCCATCATCCTGGAGCCATTGCTCAATAGGCTTAACATGTGGGTCGTGAGTTAAATGGTGGAGAAGACCCTTGGTCTGGAGGACGTGGCGCATGGAGTGGACCTACTCAATAAAATTCTTCTTCCCAGTAAGGGTGCTGTAGTAATTCTGAGTTCGTCACGAACTTCATAGATGGGAACTGGGGCGAGCGTGGCCAGAATGGAGGCGTAAGCAATGTTCGTCCCCATCAAGGGTTGTGAGGAAGGTGTCAACGAGCATTAGGTACGGGCAGCCCCAGGGCTGAAATAGGGAGACGACGAGTTCTCAGAGGTGCGAGAAGAGGTCGCTGGAAGAAGAAGCTGCGAGCTCCAGGATGTTGTCGGAAAAAGCTGTGAGCTCCAGAGGGAGTTGCGAAAAGAGGTCGCTTGAAGAAGAGATAGCGAGCCCCAGGAAAGCAAGAGCGGCGTGCTCCAGGAAAGCAAGAGCGGCGTGCTCCAGGAAAGTAGGAGCGGCGAGCTCCAAGAAAGCAGGAGCGGCGTGCTCCAGGAAAGCAGGAGCGGCGTGCTCCAGGAAAGCAGGAGCGGCGAGCTCCAGGAAAATAGGAGCGGCGAGCTCCTGGAAAGCAGGAGCGGCGAGCTCCAGGAAAGCAGGAGCGGCGAGCTCCAGGAAAGCAGGAGCGGCGAGCTCCAGGAAAGCAGGAGCGGCGAGCTCCAGGCAAGTAGGAGCGGCGAGCTCCAATAGGCGGGCAAGCTCAAGTCGTTGGGTGCTGGAAGCTAGCAACAACGAGCTCTAAATGCGAGAAGAGGTTGCTTTAAGAAGATGTAACGAACTTCAAGAAATCAGGAGCGACGAGCTCCAGGAAAGCTTGAGCGGTGAACACCATGAAAGAATGAGCGGCGAGCTCAGGAGGCTGGCGAGCTTCAGCCGTTGGGTGTTGGAAGCTAGTAGCAGCGAGCTCTAGGTGCAGGCATCGACGAGTCTGATCAATGCAAACGAGTAACTTTTGGCGAGGACAAACATCGGCTCCCCCGAGTGCAGAGACGTCGGAGTGGCAACAAGATCAAAATAACGAGCGTCCAAAAATTCTAGAGAACAAGAGTCGGCAAGTATGGGTGCGCTGTGGGCAGTCGCTGAGGCGGCGAGTTCAAGCGAACTGGCAGCGATAGCTCCAAAGATTGATGGGTCTATAAAAGATGGGGCAGAGGAGCTTAAACCAACAACTGCAGGAGGAGATGAACTGGACGAGCTCCAGGGATGCCGACTGCGAGTACCTGTGAAGAACAAAACACTGCAGCCCAAAAAAATGGCGAGTTTGGACGTCAGGAATCGAGTCGCTGGCATGTAGAGAACTTGGAATTCAAAGCAGAATAATATTTTTATTATCTCTCATTCATCAATAATACAAGAATTTGTACATATATTTATAGGATGAAGGACTGAAAACTTAACTCCAAATCAAGACGTGGGACTAATCTTTACATTGGAAAAGAAGGGCTTTTCATGGACTTTTATATGGGTATTTTCATTTCTTCAACAGTTTAGGATATTTTCCTAGATTTTATGTGGGCCCATCAATATAGTATTTTCATTATCCTGAAGTTGGGTTATTTGTAATGAGGGGCTTACAGGGGCCACAGGTGGAGCTCTAGTTGTAACATATTTTGGAAAATGAAAGATGTTTGGACGCTGGAATAAGGTGGGAAGTTCCATTTTATAAGAAGTGGGGAATGATCGGAGCATGTACGTTTATGTGCGAAATGGCCAGATCAGGCAAATTAGCCCATAAATGATTAACCAACACCCTGTCGGGTCTTTGAAGGATATTAGAGGGCTCGGTTCGACGATTAGTCCAAGTAAATGGGGTAATGAATTGAAGGATATTGTTCCATAAGTTCTTCCTCAACCTCGGGATGTGTTTACCATAAACAATTGATAGGGAGAAGTGGTAATGATATACATCAACAGGGAAGTGTAGGATTTGCTCCACAACAGGGGAAGGTAATGATATACATCAACAGGGAAGGTAATGATATACATCAATAAAAAAGGTTTGTTCCACAAAACCCAAATATGTTTTTCAACAGTTAAGCAAATCAATAATCATAGTTTTGCCAAAATTTAATGTACTCACTCTTAATGAGACCCCTTTAGGCTCAACGATGATAATAACTTCAACACGATAATCTTTAATCATGTGTTTAATTCTATTCAGTGTCAGGGCTATGAATCCCACGCCAATTCCATAGGAAAAAAGTCATTTAAAAATTGTATGATTTTTGGACCCGGGCTTTCTCTCACATTGCCAAGTTTTATCACCACGGGAGGGAGAAGGAGCTGCATGTGTGTCAACAATAGGGTAGAGGTGGAAGTTGCCTGACCCTGAGCCTCAACATTGAGGTTGTTTTCATCAGTTGAAATAATTACAGAAGTAGAATAATCTAAAGAGGCCAATAGCTTTTTTGGCACAATCTGACTATTATTTCCTTGGACTACAACTAAGGTAGTTACCAGTTGTTGATTTTCATCATTAGCTTCCTTGGCAGCAAAAAAAATATATTTATAAAGACACACACACACGCATATATATATATATATATATATATATATATGAATAATAACCAAAACTTCCCCAGGAAGATAGCATAATTACAGATTGCACCCCTCTTATTATTGAAATTACAAAAACCTCCCCTGAATATTATAAAACATAACATTTATCTCCCCTGAAGTTCATATTTCATAACATCCAGGCATAAAATACCCCCCCCTCCCCCTGAAAATGTACTCCGAAGGGGGTATTTTTGTGCATGAATGTTATGAAATGTGAGCTTCAGGGGAGGTAAATGTTATGTTTTGTAACATTGATGGGAGGTTTTTGTAATTTCAATAATAAGAGGGGTGCAATCTGTAATTTTGCAAACTTAGAGGGGAGGTCCCGGTAAATGCCCCTATACATATATTAGTTCATAGGGGATTAATTTGTAGTAGACTTACATTTACCACAAATGACAATTAGGTCATAGGCGGTGTTCATTCACAACACATGCCTGAAGGTGGTTGAACCTGGTTATAAAGTTTTTGGTGCCGACCATCATTGCTTCTTCTTCCATGCTGATAGAGAAGTTTGCAGCGCTAAGTTGTTTTGCATCATTATTCTAGTCTGATCCGCTAAGGCAGGGTTATGGTTATAGAGAGCATGCCCAGCTCTGCAGGGTTATGACAAACCTGCTATATGATAATTATGTGAAACCCGTAACCTCAGTGTACTAGATCCATTGTAAAACTCTGATGCTGTTAGAACGGATCCATAGTAAAACTTAAATGTCTTTTAAAGCAGATCAGTAGTAAAACTTAGATAGTTGTGATGCCTTAGAATAGGGTGTTCGGTAAGAGTCCACATATACTAATGTGCCAGGCTAGTGCTTCTCCTTGCCAACACCTTATTTATTTTATTTCAGAGTTATTACCATCACTGGAGATATATTGTTATTATTTCCGAGAATTTAATGAGGATGTTGATATGGAGCTATGTTTAATCTTGTGTCAGACATCCTCTTCCCTTATTTATTAAACCTGTTTTTTTATTGCCCAGGTACAACAATTTTTTGTCATTTTATCTGCACCAACTTTTTACTCCAATGATTCTCGGTCATTTCTGTTTTCTTTTCCTTTGAAAAACTAACTAATATATTGGATCCGAATGTTATAGGCGCAAATTATGCTTGGAATGGTGCAGCCTCCTCAAGTGGTAATCTGTTCTTTATTTTGTAGAACTTATGCTGTTCATTTCTCTTATAGAAGAATTTAATTAATTCTGAATCATTGTTCTTTATAGATGCCTAATGTTCAGCAGCAGGGGCAGTCCCAATCCGCACGGGCAGGACAAAAGTCAATTATTCACACTGCTCAAACATTGCCAGCTCAAGCTGGATTACAGGGTCAAAAAAGTTCACCACAATCTTCAGTCCCAGCCAGGCAGCAACCTCTCCCACACGTATCTATTTCCATACCTTCTACTTCTGTTCCACCTCTGAACTATCAGCAACAGCAAATGATTCCCCCTCCACATTTAGCGCAGCAAGCTAAGGGGTTTTTTGGGGCACCTCCTGGACCACCACCTTCCCAGTCTTCTCAGATTCGTAGCATTCCCGCCTCCCCTCATACTCATTCACATTACTCAATGCATCAATCTCACATGCCTATGGTATCCAGCCAAACACAGCCATCTTTACAAACTCCCGGAATGTTTCACCAGCCACTTCAACCCCCTCTTCCACAGCAGCCCAGGCCTCATTTGCACCCTTTCTCACATCAACTTTCTTCTCAGATGCCTCACAGTCTTAATTTTCAACAATCAAATGCACCTCAGCAACCTTTTTCTCAAACTTTGTTTCATGTAAGTTATCCTACAGTTCCTTTTTGGTGTCTTTCAAGTGTTAAGACAACTACATGCTTAAATGATTTACGATTTTTTTAATCTGGATTAATATATATGTGTTTTTTTATGTTCAGCCTGGTAGTTTACCTCCATCTTCCTTCCCCCAAGGGCAACCACCGCTACCAAGTCAGCCACCACCTCAACAGCTCTATCAGGTATTATGTTTTTTTTGGTGCATGAACATAGTGCTGGCATATATGTTGGCCTATATTCTTCTGTCTGACATGTTATTATAAGAAATTTGTAGTTGATCCATGGATTTATTTAGCCCTTTCATGTTTTTAGCTTGCTTAACCTAATTAGTCAAAATGTTTTTTGTTTTGGTCATTGAGGTATATTGGTTTCATGGCAGCAGACAACCCCAGACCCTTAGAAAAATGCAACGAGGCATGATAACAATTTGGGGCATGGCAGGTTAAATGGATAAGGGATCTTGGTATGTCTTGAGGGTTTACAAGAATATAGAAAATGAAAAATAGAGAATTATATTACATGCTCACATCTCATTTTCCCAAACTTAAGATGTGTAAGTATTTTTTTCTAATATTTAACTACAAAATGCTATTTACTGTAGCTTATAACTTCATGTATTGTTAAAGTTTAATTTTTTGTAATTTCAAATTTGACAAATCACTTGCCACATTTACTAAAATATCCCTGTGACAATAGTGTTAGTACATTAAAAAGTATTGTATACTTAACAAGGTTGTAGATGTCGGATGTTGGGTTCATGTTGGCTTGGGTTTGAAATGTCGGATTGCGGGAATATATCAGGGATATTTTATGATGTCAGATTTTAATATTTAAATATATACACACACACACATGTGTGTGTGCGTAAATATGTACGCAATGTATGTATTGTCTGCCCAAATTCCTCCACACTCACCGTCAGCGGTCAAAGGAGAAATCAGCCAGACAGGTCTTGCTAGTACCCGCATAGGATCTCGCCGAACGTAGCCCGGGATCTTGCTGTCCCCCGCCAGAGATCTTGCCAGCCACCCTGGTTTCATGTACTTCGTATTTTTTCCAACTTTGTAAGTGGGTAGCCCGTATTTTCAGAGCTTGCCCGCGGGCAGAGCCCCCGCGTCTATAAATAGACGTGAATAATAGCTAGAAAGGCACATTGAAATCTGAACCAAAAGGCCCCTGGACTTGCACAACCTATGAACGGTCTCTGCGAGTACCCTCTGTACAGGGCCTTCAACCTAGGAACGGTCTCTGCGGAAGCCTGGCCTCGCCGCAAGCGACACTCCTTTCGAAGGTCTCGGTGGCCCGAGATCCAGCGATATTCCCTTGGGATATTGCGATCCCGCTTCAGTCAGGGATACCGCGACATCTCTCTGGAGATACCTCGCTCAACCCCGATCCCTCGACACCTCTTCCAGGATCTCATGCGACCATTTGTAGCTCAAGTAACCGATCACTCGCAGTCTCCACACCACTTCTTTGATTTTAGTGTTGTGGGACTTGAGGAGATAATTTTCACCCCAACAGAACGAACACGCGACCTTCAAATTTGTGTGATCGAAGAAAGTTACTGCGATGGTTTGGTGAGATCCCGCCGAGGTATCTCCTCAGGGTTCTCACAACCCTCACGAGATTGTCACTCAAGCCGAATTCGGCCAGATGATGGGAATACTCGCCCGGATTGTGGGAAAGGTCGAAGGACCAACCGCAGGAGCAGCGACTCCTAGTAATCACACGATGAAGCCTGAAACCGCCTCCGGCTGCGAGCCGCAAATATCGATCTCGCCAACGAGAGGCTAGAGCATTTCAGTGCGTCAGCGAATAGGAGCCTGCGAATACTCGACTACGACGTACTCGACGCCCCCCCGGAGGAAGAAGAGGAGCCCTCTCCTCTCTTTGATTATATCCGATGGGAACCTGTCTCAAACAGATTAAGAGAGCCGCACCTCCCTCGCTTCACTGGGAGAGGATTTATTCTGCCACTTGCAGGCTTTCGATATGCGGACTTTGATCGACGGGGTTCGCTGCAAGCTGCTTGCCACATCTTTTGATGGCAAGGCAAGGGAGTGGTTCTACAAGCTACCCTCCACGTCTCTCAATTCCTTCTGGGATCTGCGGAGAGAATTTCTCGTGAGGTTTGCTACCTCGAGGAAAAGTGACCTTTCTGCCCTCTTCTAGATAAAGCAAGGACCTACTGAAACCCTGGGATATTACATTGATAGGTTTCAGGATGAGATTTCCACACATGATGTGGATCCAACAATGTATCAGGTCGCCTTGATCTGTGACCTACAGGAAGGCTTGTTCAAATTCGAGGTGAGTAAGAAGCCGCCGACTTCTTACGGAGACCTCATCGACATGGCGAACCATTTCATCGAGGGGATCGAGGGGGAGATGACTAATCTTGGTCTCGTATCCTCCCTGGTGGAGATCGACGACTTTTGGATCATCGGATGGATGATCGGAGACCACTATCACGTTCGTCACATTTTTTCACATTTCTATGTATTTTTTATTTGATTTTTTTGGACTTATATTTTGAGAGTTATATTAAAATATCCATCGGACGATTGTGGCCGTTGGATATTCTTAACCTAACTCCCCCCATATATTCTATCCCGCAGCCATAATGTGGGGATCGAGAGTTTGGTTCCTAAAAGAGGAACCGCTCGGTCATCCCGCTCGGTGCGACGTCGGGCTTTCGGTGCGACGTCGGGCGTTCGGTGCCACGCCGGGCGTTCGGTGTGACGCCGAACCAATTCCACCGCCTCCCGCCGCCTCATACCGCCACCCATCAGGTATTCCATCCATTTTCAGCCCTCTTCCCAGCCTCCTAGCACTTCTCCGCTGCCAGACCTCGCCTCCCAGTCCTTCCCGTAACATATTTCCGCCCCCACAGCTACTCCCCGCTGCAGATCCCTGCATTCAGCCCTCTTCCTAGCCTCCTAGCACTTCCCCGCTATCAAACCTCGCCTTCCAGTTCCTCCCGTAGCATACTTCCGCTCCCACAACTACTCCCCGCTGCAAATCCCTACATTCCAGCCCTCCTCCATTTCCACAGCAATACGCCCTCCGTATATCCACTCCAGCGCTTCCCCAGCACCATACCAGTCTTTTCCCTTCTTCCAACAGCCTTCCCAGCCCATTCCAGCCCACCAAACAGCCACCACCCCTCTCATAAATCCCCACACAGAAGTATTCTCTCTCCCGGACAGTCACCGGCACCATTGGAGCTTTCCTAACACCACCGGCATCGAATACTTAGTGAGTTTCTACTTCTAGTGTTCATTTATTCACATTGTTCGGATATCTCGTATTGCTAGTAATACTTGACATAGATTAATTTGATTGTTGCATACCTTTATTGACATGCAAAAGATTTATTTGCTTCGCATTTTAATTTCAGTGCATGCTCACTTTCATTGCAATATTTGTAATCAATTGCGACGCTTGCACGAGATTTTAAAATCAAGCTTTTTTAATTAATCGTGAGTCGGAAAATACTTGCATGATTGAGTCATCGCATGTGCATCGCATTAGGGTTATCCTTCGTTAGTTCATTGGATCGTGTGCTTGTATTCATTTGCATCTTCATTTTAGGGTTCGTCGTCGGTCAATTACATTCATCGCATGCTCACGTGGGTTACATTTAGGGTTAGGGCATCGTAAGTCCACAACCTATAGATTCGTCCTGCGTCACTCCCTCACTCACCTGATCCACTAGCGTCGAGGGGAGAATTCCTCCGCTCGACCCCCTGTCGCTCCCCACCATGCGCCAAAATGCCGCCAAGAGTTCTTTCCGTCTCCTCCATAACGCGGTAAGAATTTCCATCATCCATGACCACCTCCACATCAATTCCAACAAATGAAGTTGCAACGTCCCCGTTCCCCTCTGAGGAACAAGCGACATCCTCCCCCTCCGGCCGACCCTTCATCGTCACGGGTTCGTCCCGTACGATATGATGATAACCCATTCTTGTCATGGCGTCGCCTAGGCGACGCCTAGGCGTCCAGGCGCCCAAGTGAAAACAAGGCGACAACCGCCTTATTTTTTTTAAAAAAATCCTATATTAGACAGCGGTTTTATATATAACCGCTGTCTTTCAAAGTATAGACAGCGGTTATATATACAACCGCTGTCTAATGTAGGCTAAATCGTACATTAGACAGCGGTTGTATATATAACCGCTGTCGAAGATAGAATAGACAACGGTTCTTCATTTAACCGCTGTCTATAGCTTAATAACTGTCACTATAGACATCGGTTAAATGAAGAACCGCTGTCTTTTTGTGTTATTATTTAAAAAAAAAATTTATTGTCGCCTTGCGACTTCTCGCCTTATTGTCGCCTAGGCGTCCGTCTTGTCGCCTTGGCGTCCAGGCGCCCGGGGCTCGCCTTGGTTCGCCTTGCCACCATGACAAGAATGATGATACCCGGGAAGAATATACAGATCTAATTCTTTCGATGGATGAGGTTGTTGAGACCCTCCAGAAGTCTGAAAGATAATTGCATGCATTTCATGAGTCAGTTTGAAAGATAATTGCAATGGGTAATGATTATTATAAAGCCCATGCAGATATGCCATGAGAGATCCGAATTTTGAAACTGGATAGCATGTGATGATTCACATACGATCTGAGAGGTTCCCACATGGAACGACAACAAAAAATAAGTGCTCGAATGAGTCTTTATACAATCATATGACAGATTGGAACTAATGCATACGAGATTGACATTCCTCAAAATATAGGGATAAACCGAGTATTCAATGTAGAGGACTTGACTCCTTACTACGAGGGGCGTGTGTATGTGGATCCCTTCCCCACTCCCATGCCTGAGCCACAACATCCCTCACTTTTGTCCACTCCACTCTAGCCTTAACCCGACTCTTCCCAGCCTCAGCCTGGCGAGTCCCACCATGAGGGACACCTTGCACACCGATGGTTCTACCAGTTCATTTTTCAACGGAGATACATCTTACTCAGAGCTGTCAGTGATTGCCTAGACATATTTCAGATTGTTGCGCATGACTTCATCGTCATGGGCGGGCGAGATACACTGTGATATCTTGTCCGTCGGTGAGGCGGCTCACTCTCAAATGATTCTTGGATTTCCCCAGAGGATCTTGAGGGACTTACACCTTGGCTAGCTGAGAGTACGACCGTCTTCACTCACCGGAGATGAGTATTATTAAGTTGGGGGAGTTGATGGAGATTGTCGGCACACCTACGTGTATTCCCGCATGAGGCGGTGATCCGCTTCCTGTTCGGACGATCTGAGTTCACGGATGTGTCCGGATGGTCCTTCCATATCGTTTTCATGTATTTACTTTTATATTTCGAGTTGTATTTGACCCTCGAGCGGTTCAGACATTATGAGTTGTCCGATCCATGTGTCTTATTTCAGCTATGTAGTATATATGTACGTAGACAATTGTTTAAAGGGGCATCATGGTTTTGATTCCTTTTGGAACCATAGTTCTCCCCTCTATTGGTGTGATGCCGAGAGATGCTCTCCTTGGTGGACTCCAAGGTGTTGTATTCTCCAACCCCCATTCCCATTGATCTCATACTCACAGACATCGCCCACGCCCGCAAGCCCTGCCCGCATCCTCCTTTGTAGTTGTTGCTCGTCAACACCGCAATCCGCTTCCCACTCCTTCCCTACCTGGCGAGCCCCTCATTCACTCCCAATCACGATCTTCCCCCACCACCCACATTTTTCTTTCCCCGTCCCCAGCCAGATGCCGATCAACCTTCCCACTTCATTCCAACGCCGATCAGTCTGTCTCCTCACCTACCCGATGCTATCCCATCGGTTCCAGCCCCAATCCAATGACAACCCACCCCTTCCGGGCCCCGATCTACTGACAACCCACGTTTCCTTGCCTCCTCAGCCAAGCCGACACCCTTCCATAGCCACAGAAACCCCGATCCCTAGCACATTTCAGTTTCCTACCCTACCCGAGCCCCCTCCTTGGTTTCCACTCAACATCATCAGTTCCTGGGAGGGACCAACAGTGCTCAAACATTTCCAATGCCACATTCCGTCGCCCCCTGCATGCATGAATCATAGTTTAGTGTTCTTATTTTCTACTATTGTGTTCTTGGACTATATTTTACTTGATGCGATACTATATGCTTTATTTTCGTGAAAATCATTTGACTTGCAGGGGACTTATTCGGCGCGCATTTAAAATTATTTGTGCCCCAATTGTTTGTGGATTAACATTTGCTTTCCCCATCAAATTTTAGATGCACAAATGTGCACCTTGTTAAGTTCTATTTTAATTAATTACTCATTCTCAATTTAAATTGAACTGCCAAATGTATTTGCACCCACATTAGGGTTTGTCGGCAGACGACCACATTTCACTTAGGGTCGCATTTTAGGGCATCCAACATTGTCAACCTACCCCTGCATCACATCTTCACCAAACCAATTTTTTCATCTTTTTTGGATATCTGTGCCAAGCTAGGAATGATCGATATATATGCTCCACCTTGAAGGAGAGTGTTAAAGCCCTAGACTAAAAGTTCACATATGGCCATTGTAAACTCCCTCGGCGTCTTTCCTGGATTAATTATATAAAAAATGAAATAAAACACTAGATATGCTACAAAAAATGCTTAATAATCGAAAAAATGTTCTCAAAATATTTTTGATGCATGACTTTTGTTGCATCCCTACAACTATATATAATACCATATTTCTCCCTTGATTTCAAATTAAAGCGGCCATAAGATTCAAACAATTCCACTTCAAGAGTAGATCTCCTAAACTAATTTCTTATTATTGAAGTAAAATAAATTTGCTCTTATAATTTGAATTCTCTAATTGATAAAAGGGCAGCCCGGTGGACGAAGCATCCCCGTGTAGCTAGGGTCCGGGGAAGGGTCCCACCACAAGGGTGAAATGTAGGCAAACCTTACCCTGCATTTTTGCAAGAGGCTGGCTTCGAGGACTCGAACCCTAAAACCCTAGAGAATTTGAATTCTCTAGTTGATATTTATTTTTAATCCCACAAATTGGATTCATGGTTAGAGATGGTGAAATGCTGGCATAAGTCAGCTAACATCTGAAGTTGAAGTTTAATGAATAGGATCGATACACAATAACTTAATCAGATATTTTCATCTAGAATTTTATATAAAAAATAACATTTAACAAATTATTGGGCAGGTCCTATTGTTTTATGATAAAAACAAAGTTCACAAGTTGAAATGCATCAAATCATTTGATGTTCTTAAAGTTTTAATTCACTTCGGATTTTTATTAAATTTCATTAAATTTCTTAAAGTTCTCCCAATTTTCTCCTATCTTGAAGAAGTTGATCTCCTCAAATTTGAAGTTAGTTTTATTTCAATTTTATTCTTTGGTTAGTATTTTATTTATTATTTCTAATATATTTAATTCATGTATGAAATATTATCTTCCTCTGGATAATTACTAGAAACATTTTATCACTTTATTAAGTTATTTCATTTTTTTTTATATTTATTTAGATAGATTCCCTTATTTAAGTACATAGTAATTAAGACTTTTTAACTAAACATTTATATTGAATGAAAATTGTGAAAGTTCCTTTTTTTCCTCTCCAAGGATGGGAAACCCTAACCGAACTCTCCCCTGTGTGAAAGATCCCTAGACGACCCTTTGTTAATAGCTCTGAATAATTTTTCAATATTTATGAAAATTAATAAATTTTCTTTAATTGTGAAAGATCCCGGTGGGACCCTTCCCCGGACCCTCGCTCGCGGGGATGCTTTGTGTGTGCACCGGGCTGCCCTTTTTTTTATGAAACTTAATAAATCCAAAATCGGGGTGTTAACATGATAGGATGAGCGCACCGCTGTTTTGAGATGGCTGAGTAAATGACTTGATCAATAGCTCGAAGATAATATCGAGTTTAAGTTGTCTTTCCAAAGAAACTATAACAGTGGATTGCGGCATAGTAGTTTGATAACCAGTTTCCGAAGCAAGATTTTGAATACTGGATGGTGTCAGTTTGGGCTCCAAATTTCTTGAGAGTTGGATATTGTGGAAAGTATTAAGGTTTTTAATTCTATTCGGGTGCCTTGGTCTTCGATATCCCTGCAATTCCATTTGATGTAAGACATTAATAACAGTTTTTTTCCTTGGCCTGCGACCTATTGTTTCTCTTAGATGCAGGGGGGGCTGTTGTTCAACAATGTTCAAGTTGTCGTCATTTCGCCGCTCCCATTACCTAAATAAATTAATTGATGGTTTATATGAATTGTCATCCCTTTATATTCTCCATCCTTGATTTAAGCATCTTAAGCAATGTTGTTATGACAGACCTGAGTTGATAGTTAACTCTATCTGTTCTTTAATCATCATCTTTGAAACTTTTGAAGTCTATGCATTGCTTTGTGTTTTCAATTCATTTTAACTTTTGTGGGACTCCTGACTCCATACAGGGTGGTGGGCCAATAATGAGTTCAGACTATAGGAATCATGCCGGAACCTCCATGCAAGCTGAAAGGGCCCCTTGGATGCGAGGTCTAAAAGAAAATCCAATGCCCGGCCAATTGCCATACCTGCCCCCGCTGTCCCTCGGTCAGATGCCCGCCATTCCTGTTGGTCAGCCGCCTCGTTTGCCCCTGGTAACTCTCTCTCCATGTTCTCCTCTTATCTTTTATCTATATATAAAAGTGATTTCGAAGGCCCTATATCAATATTGATTACCCGCGCTCTCTCACTCTCTCTTGCTTTGCGCTGCCCAGTTGTCACCTGAGATGGAGAAGGCTGTACTCCAGCAGGTGTTGATGCTCACACCAGAACAGATTAACCTTCTCCCCCCTGAGCAAAGAAACCAGGTTCTCGAAATTCAGGAAATATTGAGGTAGTATTGATTGATGCGAGTCCACAACGAGCCGAGTTTGCTTCAAAGACTTGCTCTTCATTGAATTGCAACCAAAATGGAAAGTTATTTATGTGCTGCATGGCCTTATTAGGCTATCTATCTCAGTTGTGTTCTGAAGATGATGGAAATAGGCTTTTTGTGCAATAATCCTTTATCTTTATTGTCCAGTAGGTGATCTCATTCATAATCTGCTCAAAGTTCCATATTATGGAAAAGTTTATCCTGGATACAATTGCATGCATCAACTCCTCAAATTATACCTTTTACTTGCATTTTTTTGTAATACTTGTGATGTAGTTTGCCAATTTATCAATTGGGTTATTGTTTGTAGTGTGTTGCAATATCGGTTGGTTGAATGCAGTTGTACAATTGCATGCCTGTGGCATATCAAACTCTGCTAGCATTGGGCGGTACCTCCGGGACGAGCGGGAGGGTCTTGAGCCATGGAAGGACCTCGGGAAAAGAAGGGTCCAGCTCCATTGGAGGATTGAGAGGATTTCTTCATTCGGAGTTCAACATGGTGAGAGGAAGGAAGAATTGATTCAAACTGCAACTCATTCCATACTCTGTTTTCTTCTGCCGATTGCTGTTGATGCAAAGATTCTTTCGTCTCTCCTCTGCTCTCCCTTTGCTCTGCCCTCTTTCTCTCTCCCTCTCTCTCTCTCTCCAGTACCCTCTCTCCCTCTCTCTCTCATCTGCACCAGCTTTGCTCTGATATCAATGGGAAGAAGGGGAAAAGGACAGACGGGGGAGAGAGAGGGGGAAATTAGAGTGGGAGTGTTGCGGGGGTTCTTATTCTGTGGAACTGGGAGGGAAGCTCGAGCCCGTAAAAAGTAAATGAGGCTAGCATCCAAAGGTCTTTGGAGAGGGAGATGGTCGCCTCCTAAAGCCCTCTCCAGAGAAGATGTGTATATTTTGGTAGCGGCAGCCGGAGAGGTCAGGAGTAGAATAAGGTTTAAGGGATTTTTTAGGTTTGCCCGTAGTATTTTTTGAGAATGAATTAAATATTAAGATAAATGAGGGGATGGTTTGCACATAGCTAAAATTGATTTGCACTTAACATCATTAGCATGAATGCTCGCCTCACCTTCTTTTCTGTATGCATCCTCTCGTTTTTCTTCCCGTGAATTCTCGAGGATGCTTGCAGGTTGCAAGATTGAGCTTTTATCTAACAATCAAAGAAATGCTCTTAAAGTTCAATTTAAAGTACTAATGTTGTTCCCCCTTTTAACATTTATCTATTGTTTCTTTTCATATTTTCCTCATGTTTAGTAAAAGCTTATGTTGATTAGGTCCTGTGTTAACTGATAACTATGAATGGTATTTAGTGGTGGTTTGGTCTCGAAAAATTCATTGCATACATATGTTTCATTTCTAGTTACTAATTTTAGGTTTACTTTTTGTAAACAACATTTGTTTCTTTTGTTTACATTCAATTCCACAACATTATTAACCTCATGATTGTCTATTTTGTGGTAAGATTGTATCATTGTAATCCTTTTCCCAGTCTCATTCTTTTGAGGTCTTAATATGTCATTCAGATTTAGGAAGGTAATAAGTGGTTATACTAAGACTGTGAACCGAATCGCTACTCTGCAGGTTTCGGTTACATAGAAGATTACCTAAGTTATATGTGTGATCATCATTCAAGCTTATGATTTTTGGATACTTAAAATATTTGTAGTTGCTTAGCCTCAATAGTTTTTTAGGGAATGTTTTATGGGCAAACATAAAGTTTTTGTACCAAAATTATTGACATAAGATGCATATCCCATTACTATTTAAATGTGTTGGCAAAAAAGTTTTTTATTTGCATTTGACATAAGATGCATATGCTCTTACTATTTAAAGATATTTTCAACTATATAATTTTATTACATTAATTTGATAAAGCTCAACACTTTTTTTGTAATTTCGACACAATTTAAAATAAAGAGTGGGGATGATGGTGACGAGCTTGTAAAATGATACGAAGATGAGCACAATTTTGATCTTGAGATTGGACGTTGATAATTTTGTGATATGTAAAAGAGTCGCTAACTAATTGATTGTGTCTAAACATACAAATTATGCAAAAGTAATGATGATACAAATAAATTGACAATGATGTAGCACTACAATAAATGTATATCCAAGGATCTATCGGGACATGATAGAAGGAGCTAATGAATGGAGCATACACTGCTCATTGGCCAGCGTGGAGGCTCGTCGAATCGGCGACATGCTTTCGATAGGAGAAACTACAAGAAAAACTTGTAAGTGTTGCTATGATCTAAATATATGTAAGATGTGCCTTAAATCAAACTTGTACAACACTACTAAACTAATGAGAATGAATTTTTTCCAAGTAATTAATGTGCTAAGAAACATTCTTAAAACATTTATATTGAAGTAACTAATTGTTCAAAGACTGAACAAAGCGAAAATCAAAAAGATATTTTCTTTGTAGTGGAATACGACGAAGCGTCTTATGCGGAGAGTCGGTATAGAAACCAAAAAGATATTTTCTACATGCCGCCTCGATTTCTAGCGCTATTGAAATCACAATTTTGTAATTAATTTAAAGCGAAATAAAATCATGTTTATTTGTTTTTGCTTATCAAACTATTGTTTCTGTATTTTTTATAAGAGTTATTTGATTCAAAAAAAAATTTATAATACCCACCTCCCTCCAAGGGCGCATGACGAACCAACAATTTGTTGACACATCGAAAATTTGTCTAAAAAACAAAAACACTAACACTCCTACTTTTAAGCGCACACCTAAAGCATTTTGTCCTCCATTCGATTTTGCGATTCCAGGCACACGACTTGGGAAGTTTTCTTGTTGCACGAGTTCGCCGCCCTCGGAGGAGATCGCCGACAACTTTCGCCGGAGGAACGCGCCATTCTGATTATTTAATTTAGAACACTTTTATTGTTACTCTTGTATGCATCAAACTAGAAGCTTTTTCTATTGCACTTGTGCCTTCAATTCAACATAAATGAAATGTAGATAACTTAAATGTTTACATTTTTTTTAATAACTATTAATTTATAGCTCTTAATTTAGGCAATTGTTAACCGCAACCCGATTTTGGCTAGTGGCACCCAATGTTACCCGCAACCCAAAAATTTGAAAAAAATTAAACCGCAACCCGATATTTGGCTTGTGTGCCCGAATTTTAATATGATGAAGAAGATTATAGTTTGGGGGTTTTTATTGCTAACGTAATATGTAGAATGAGATTTCTGCATAGCCGGCTATATAAAAAGAGAGAAATCTCATTCTACATATCAAGGGCTAGTGTTTTAAGATCCGGGCTGCGGTTAAATAAAAAAGTAATTTGTGTATTTTAAAATTATGGGGTGCGGATAGCCAAATAAGGGTTCAGACTTGAGGTTAACAATCGCCTTAATTTATCAAATAGAAAATGGAGAGTTAATTCCTCTATGCATGTCATTTAACTTCGTTTGCATGTCATTTAACTTGTTTTAGAGTTAATTACTCTATGCACGTCATTTAACTTGTTTTTCTGCTAGGTTTTTAAATTGTCTTAGAGTCATTAAGATATTTCTCTAGGCTTCTAGTGCTTAATAAATCAACAAAGTGTTTCGCTTATTTGGGATGAGAGTGAGATCCGAATATAATTTTGGACTGCAAATAAAATTTATGGACTACGAATAGCGATGGACTGCGAATAGCCACTTCCGGACTGCTAATATCAACTCCCATAGCGAAAATAGGTATATTCATTTTCCATTAAAAAGAAGAGAATCATCAAAAAAGAGTGTTGAAGATAAGAGCTAACCGGAGCTGAGGGCGCTGACAACAGAGAATCCCTAATCTGCGGTTTTGATGGCTCTAGCTCACGCTACCATCTTCCTCCCAAGTCTCTCTCTCTCTCTCTCTCTCTCTCCTCTCTCTCTCTCTCTCTCTCTCTCTCTCTCTCTCTGGTTTTTGTGATTCTCTTCATTTGCTCAATAATGGATGGGTTGCGCTGATTCTGTTTTATGGGTGCAGATGTTTCTGCAAGGCCTCAAATCCCTTCCCATCTTCCCCCGCGCCATGGAGCCTCCTGGATCGTCCCTTCTTTCAAGAGCGGCTTTCCTCTCGGTAACTTTCTTTCAAATCCTTCAACTTCCACTAAAAACCTAACCTTCTTTTGAAAATTTTGTAATTAGCTAACAAGTTCTCAACCCCGTTCTTTCCTAAAATCCTAAAATAAGGTGTTTTTGTTTGTTGTTGGATAGTTGAGAAGTGAAATACAATTTCATTTTGACTCTTCTTCCATCTCAAAAAAAAAAGAGGCCCCTTTCGTTTGCACCGTTTTCGTTTCCGTTTTTGATGCGGTCCAACTGGGCACTGGGCTGCTCGCAGGGCTATCTCACCCAGCATCCATAGCCAGCCCCAGCCGGAGGACATCAGGGTCGCGGCCCATACACCCCAACCCATCTCCTAGGCCGAGGCTGCTCACAGCGGCTCAGTTGGTGATAGGATCTCAGGGAGAAATCCCTCATCCTATCTAGGAGGTCTGGGTATCGAGCCCCAGCCTCAACAACCCGCCTTTCGCTGACCGCTGTGAGCAGCCTCGGCCTAGGAGATGGGTTGGGGTGTATGGGCCGCGGCCCTGATGTCCTCCGGCTGGGGCTGGCTATGGATCCTGGGTGAGATAGCCCTGCGAGCAGCCCAGTGCCCAGTTGGACCGCATCAGTTTTACTGTTTTCGTTTACAGTGAAATACAATTTCTGTTCGTTTACAGAATGATATTTAGGTGCAGTTTTTTAATCTACCAATACATGTGTTCGCCTGTTTTCGTTTTGGCATTATGGGAAGGGCTGAAAAATGGCTGAAATCAGCCGGAGGAAACGAGGAAGAGAAGGAAAATCGCTGCTCCTGCGTTCGTTTCTCTGGAAGAACTTCAGTTAAAGACAACCTCGCCGGAGCGGGCCTTTCCCAAAACGCGTGAAAACAGACCTCCCGAGGTCTGTTTTGAGGGGGGCTTGTTTTGTTTACCAAGGAGTGAAAACAGTTCGGTTTTGGTTCAAAACCAAAACAGACCTAAATAGGGCCAAATGAACGCGTGTATTTCGTTTACAAAAACCGAAAACAAAAACCAGGCTGCCAAAACATTGCAAACGAACGGACCCTCATGGGATTCAGTGAAATTAGAAGCAGGAATCTTAAGTATGTTTTGCTGATATTTCATGTCATCATTTATATACATTATGTTTCTGTAGTTGTTAAGTTGAAGGGGAGAAACTTGGAATGCCGATCAACGCGGGTTTCCATCAAGTGTGAGCAAGGCACAAAGGAGACAGGTGGATTGGATGTATGGCTCAGTCGCCTTGCAATGGTTGGGTTTGCTTCAGCAATCACTGTTGAGATTGTGACAGGGAAGGGGCTCCTAGAGGTATAAATATACCACTATAAATCCATTTCAATTTATAAATGGAGAATGAATTCGATGATATAGTTTACCTTTAGTATCAAATACATTTGGTGCTATCATTACAATTAAGTTTTGATGTATTCTAACTATATATATGCCTAATGCCCTGTATTAATGACATTGTAGCTAGTGTTTCCAATACTTTATCTAACGAAACTCAGTGCAGTCTTCTTGGATCCTGATTTGTTCCTAGGTTATACCATACTTCTCACGAGTCGGAATCTAATGGTAGTGTTACGGGCCAGTTGAGCTGCATCTCAGTTGGTGGTGGAGGTCGGCGCTAAGCCCCTCTATCTAGGAGGTCGCAGGTTCAAGACCCCACCTCAACAACCCGCTGCACATGGACGACCGCGCTCCGTGTGCGGAGATGGGTTGGGGTGTACGGCCTGCAGGCCTGTTCAAAAATGGAACCATACGTGGACCGTAACAGGTAGCACCTTCCCAGGCCCAATACGTGAGAAGGAAGGATTAATGGTTTAAGAAGAGGTATTCCTACCTTTTGGGACCATCCATGTCTGTTTCCGCTTCTCTTAAAAGTCTCTAACAGCCTCCCAAACACGATATAAAGAACATGCCTAGATCTCCCATTTAGCTAAAGATCGCCAGAGAAGCTGAAGCTTTCCCTCCACACGTCCGCCGAGTGTAGTCCGAGGGTTTCTTGAATGGGGAGGAGGAAAACACCTAGGATTTATATTTCTTTAAATCGGATGGGGACTATTTATTAATTCTTGGGGAGTTTATGCTATTACTAGTAGTCGTGCACGGGGCTACTCCCGTGCACGACTGCTCTTTGTTGCTAAAGGAATTTGCTCATCCGCGGGGTTTCGAACGGGCTACACCCTTCCGTGTAGTGCGAAAGGGCTACGCCCGTCCACAAGTTTTTTGCGTGAGCCCGTACTCAGCTGCTCTTGGGTGTGGTCTGGCTCTACTCGAACATCCTTGCACTCTTGGGCGCACCACTGGCTCTGCAAAGGTGCAGCTCATGTAGAGGCACCTCTTTTCCCCCTCTTTTAGCTCTTTCATTCTTCTCTACCGCACGACCCTATATAGTGCAAGGATATATATTTACTATGTCAGGAAATTTAAAGATTAGAAAATGAAATAATATCACAACTAATTCCGCTAAAAATCTAAAAAAACATCAATGCAGAGATTAAGAAGGCAGGTAATATTGTTTAGGCCCAAGACGCTGTCTAAGTTCACAATTTTCACACATCTGTAAGCTTCCCAACATCATAAGACTTTGGGACCAAGAATGTGTGCGACTTGGTGGCCTCGCGAAGTACGAAACGCCATTCACCTGCTCATGCAAGCCCTCTGGTATCTTTGGTATGACCATCCTGCGCCTTTGTAATCTGACCGGGGCATCGAAGAACGTATCAAGATAGGCTACTCAACTACGTCTTCATCTTCTTCCATGTGACATTTAATCTCATTTTCACGTGTTTGACATTGTAGAATATGCAGGGAATATATCATCCAATTGCTTAGTCATGTCATTTATCAGATTAGGGGAAATAATAGCCATGTAATAGATTGTAGTAAATAAAGAGAAAAGACTATTTTCAGATTTGTGAAGAATGAAAATAATCATCATTGTATACCATCATCACGCTTCACCTTAGAACCTTCATCTGAATCGTGTGACATCGCTGTAACGCAAAGTAGTTGTGAACCTGCCTAGAACAACTTGATGGATTATTCAGATGTTCATTCTATGAGTTGTTCATTTGGTAGTTCAGTTTTGTGTATATTTCTTTCATGACAACATTTTTAATATAAACACCGTCATGACCATCCAAGGACCACTTTTTAACCAAGATTTTTGTTTTTTTTGCTTTGAAACACCCCGCGGTAGAACAACATACAACTGTCTGTCTGTGGTTGAAGATGTTATTTGATAGGTAAATGTCTACATTTTCAATTGTCTTTTTTTGGGGCTTGTTTATCGTGAGAGCAAAGCTAAGACATTGAAATATATTTTCTTATTCGCTCGAATGACATTATTGCATCGTCGGGAATTTGTAATCATATGCTCGAAAGGAACACCCTATGATCACTAAATTGTCTCGTTAAAACTTCCGCTTCAATTATATTTTTACCAAAATGACGACAGAGTAGCCTTGCCCCGTTGCACAATCTGACTAGAATCAATATGATACGACCGCACATGAAGAGGCAGCGCCGTGGAAGATCTACACATGAAGAGGTAGCCTTTCCCCGATGCCCGACTACGTTGGCATATGCCGCGGGAACGTCTTCCGTTTGAATATTTTGAATTTCGTGCTTATTTGTATTCTTACTATTTGAACCCCAAAACTTTGGTTATTCAAACCCCGTTGTTATAAGGGGAGTTGTAGGTGTTATTTTAGGTTTATCTTGGATGAATGCAAGAAATTAGGGTTGCTCCCTAAGTTCCCTCTCAACCCTAATCTCCTTTCTTCTCCCTCACCACAGCCGCGCCTTTCCCTTTGTCGGATTCCTCTCGGGAACCCTAATATTTGGTTCGACCTGCCGTACCGCCTGCCGCCGCCGGTACTGTTGCTGCCGCTGCGATTTCTCTTCCCCGCGTGCGTCGCTGTTGCGCTTCCGCGATATCGCTTCCCGCGTCCCTGCGTGCTCCCCTGTGTGCGTCCCTGTTACGCTTCCCGCGCCCCCACGATACCGACGCCTGCTGCTACGCGTCCTGCATTCCAGCTTCTTCCTTCATCGCACACCGCACTGCGTCTGCCGAGCTGCTTCCATGGCCCCTTCGACCCGGCTCCATCCAGATTCCGCTGTGGTCAGCGCCGACGACACCCTATGCCGCCGCGTGGATGCGCACAACCAACTCCTCGCTTCCATGCAAGCAACGCTCCTCGCCATCAATTCCGTCCTTCGCGGGCGCCGACTCGATGGGATGGATCGCCAAGGCGGAGCAATAATTTGACCTCAATCTCACCCCGGACACGGAAAAGGTGGCTACCACTATTGTCGGTCTCGATGGATCCATGCTACAAACAAGAAATGATTCGGCCTTGTACATTTGATATCCCAATTATTCCTCTGTATTGGATTTCAGTGCCTTGTGGAGACTCGAAGACAACCTCTTTCTTCTAGCAATGAATATTATCATCCCCTTGTGATAGCCACTCTATTTCAATAATTAAATCAAATCATGCTAATGGCAAGACAACTATATCTACCTTGAGGCTATAACCTTCTAGAATTAGATTGACTAAATCACTTAAGTTCGTTTCCCAGACCATGTTATTGAGCAATATTACATCTAGTTTGGTGATTGTATTATACAAGTTTAAACCTACCATTCACACAAAATTTTCAGATATACCATAGCGGAGCTTCATGATTAAGTATTTGATCATTGACCGGTGGCCGACGATTACTTGAACATCGACCAAGCGACTGTTATTTGATCGTCGACCGGCGATCGACTACGTACTTGCTCGGCCGTTCCGTATTCACTCGGCGATTACATTGTTGATCATCGAGTAGCATTTCATTTCTCTTATTTTCTTTTGAGTACCCTAAACCTATATGTAAGTGTGGCAAGAGGGCTGGTATACCCTTTTGCTCATGTATGATTTGCAGAGATTAAACTCTTTAGATCCCAATCTTGGTGACAATACATGGCTTCTTACTATTGCTAACAAGCCTTCTTTTCCACATATCTCAATGAGAACAGCAAAAGAAGGGTTGCCATTCAGATGGCCATCATATTTTTGAGTATGTTTTCTGCTAGGAGGCCGAGATTGGTGGATCCGTTTGGCACGGCTGTGGCCGTCATGAACGCGGTGGTTGTGAAAGCCCGACCTCACCCCTAAGGAATCTCATCCACTTTTATGTTCAAAACTAGTAATCTTTTGTTGGCGGCGGTCATAACCATTGCCAAAAAGCCGCACCAAACGGAGGCAAAGTAAGGGAGAATGTGTTCTCAAGCTTATATGCCCAATTCAGTATTGTCTCTGATGAGAAGGGTTTATATTTTCTTTGAAGTCTGTGATTTGTTAGATGTAGTTGCATGTTCCAAATTGTTTTTTATAGTTGAAAATTTCAAGGATATTTGTATTGTGTAAGTTAATTAGTATTTTGGTTGTTTTGCAGAATTTTGGGTTAGGGGCGCCATTGCCTTCGCTTGCTTTAGTTGCTACTACCCTGATTGGAGTTTTGACAGCAGTCTTTATATTTCAGTCTGCTACTGGAGAATAATCCTGCTTTGCTTTGTATATATATATACCAAATGTACTGGACCATCATATTTCAGTCTTTTGATGATTACTGGCTGCATTTCTTTTTGACTTTGAATGATAGTTTCTTTTCTAAACTGGACCATCATGTCAGGTATATTTTTTGTTAAGGTATATTGAGCATTAATGTCGGGTCTTTAACGGAACCCTAACGGGTCTGTTAAAGCACTCATAACGGGTCATCGTGGATTTAGGGTTACGCCCATAACGGGTCATCGTGGTTTATATTTTACTTGACGCTCACTCGGATGCTTCGAGCGCGCTATCATTCTCGAAGTTGAAACCGCTCGTGAACCCTAGCCCCCCCCCCCCCCCCCCCCCCCCCCCCCTCTCCCGCGCGCTCTCTCCCTTCCGTTCGGTGGAGTTGTAACTGTCGGGCGTTTTTCGCCGTCGAGTCGCCGCCGCAAGTGAGGGAAGATCGCCGCCGCTCCCCCGTCTCCCGCGCGCTGAGGAGACGCATCACCGCCGTCGTCGATAAGAAGGTGCCGCATCGCCGCCGCTGTCGATAGGAGATCGGTCATTCCTCTTCGCGTGATCTCTTCGACGAGACCTAGCCGTCACCGCTCCTGTGCATGCGCCGCTAGCCAAGAATCTGTCGCCGCCTGCCGTCGATCGACCGTAGGAGGAGTCGCCGCTCTTCTCTGTCGTCTCTGCCGATCCAGTCGCGCCAGTACAGTGCAGCGCCGCCGCCGCCGCTGCTGCTTTGCCTCCCCCCATCGACGAAGGAGAAAGCCGTTTTCCCGCCCATTCGTCGATCGGAGCCCATTCGTCGAACGCAGTTCGTCGAACTCCTGCCAGTTCGTCGATCGGAGGCCGCCCGGGGACAGCTCGTCGTGCTCCCGCCAATTCGTCGAACGCAGTTCGTCGAACTCCTGCCAGTTCGTCGATCGGAGGCCGCCCAGGGACAGTTCGTCGAGCTCCCGCCAATTCGTCGAACCCCCACCCGTTCGTCGATCGGAGGCCGCCCAAGGCCAGTTCGTCGAGCTCTCGCCCTTTCGTCGAACGCAGTTCGTCGATCGTTGCCATTCGTCGATCGTGGCCATTCGTCGTTCGTCGACCGCTCGTTTGTTGTTCGGAGTTCGTCGATCGCCCGTTCGACGCTTTTGCGGCAGTGCATTATTTTATACACTGCAGATCCAGTGCTCCAGATGGCTTCGCTTTCGAAGAGCAGCCTCTCCTCTCCTGTGCCGATGATAAAGCTGGAGAAGTTCTCCCATTCTGAGTTCAGTAACTGGAAGCGGAACGCGCAGTTCGGTATGAAATATTTGAATGTCTTTTATACACTGCAGATTGACTTCGCAGATTTCAAAGGAGGAGACGACGAGAATCAGTGGATCAATGATGAATATTTCAGTCGTGATTATCTCCTCAACTGTCTCTCTAATTCGCTAGCAGAGACTTTTGGGAAATTGAAGACAGCGAAGGAAATCTGGAATGCACTGGAAGATCAGTTCAAGGAGGAGGAGAACATGTCCAAGACGCATCTGGTGGACAAGTTCATGAGATTCTCTTTCTCTGAGGACAAGGAAATCCTACACCAGATTGCAGACCTGGAGAATCTGGTGGCCATGCTCAACAGTGAGTGCCCCTCTGCCAGATGGGTTCGTTGCTGGTGCCATCATTTACAAGCTCCCCTCCGTGTGGTACTCTTTCAAGACGGAGATGTATCGAAAGAAGACACGGGTCAGTCTGAAAGACCTCAAGCGGTTCATCTGCATTGAAGACGAGAATCGGACAAGGCATGTGAAGGAGGTGGTGAGCAAGCAGCAATCTGCTGCTAATATGATCACACACCCAAAACAGAAGCCTAAATCTGATCGGACTCGACCTCCCTCCAGTGCACCCGCAGTAGTAGACACCAACAAGAAAATCAAGAAGTTCAAGGGGCAAGTGCTACAACTGCAACAAGTGGGGTCACTGCGCTTCTGACTGCAGGCAACCCAAGAAGCCCGATGCCAACCCACCAAAGCCTGATAACAGAGCTCATATGCTCCATCAGACTGTGCCCTCCCACTTTGTTGTCATGGTTTGTGTAACACCCCAAAACTCTGAAGCAGAGCTGTGCTGCTGGGAGCTAGCGCCGGCGGTAATGCTACCGCCTGGCGCTAGCCATCTCGACGGTTGCTAAGCGTCGAGACGGTAGTTAAGCGTCATCAGACGCTAAGGCGTCGAGACGGGAGCTAGCGCCGGCGGTAGTGCTACCGCCTGGCGCTAGCCCTCTCGACGGTTGCCAGGCGTCGAGACGGATGTTGAGCGTCGACAGACGCTACGTCGAGTCAGAAGCTAGCGCAGGCGCTAGCGCTAGCGCCGGCGCTAGCGCGCGATACAGGTCCGTGATTTGAAATTGTGGCCGTCAAGTCCTTATGTTCTTGGATCCGAGGGCTGGGATTAATCCCGGGATTCCTTAAACCTTGACCAGAGGAGATATTTTCATTATTTCTAAGCCTTATCCCTCTTCAAGCTTGAGAAAGAGGAAAGCCAAGGAGGAAGAAGAAGTTGTCTTCCACCATTGACGGAGCTCCGAAGCTCCGATTCGCGAGCCGTTTACAGATCCACGGAGAACAGCCCGGTGCGGTCCTTTCCATCCGTACCAAAAATCAAGCTATGGTTCAGAAACGACGTCTAAGGGTAACGATCTCTTCTACCCTCATTTGGACGTGTCCTAGTCCTTTTCCGTGCATCGTTGAGGCCCCTACCCAAAAGGGTGAGGTCGTGGCCTCCGACGGGTCGATTCGTGCTATCCCCGTCAAATCTTGCATACATGTAGAGTCCATGCGTGAAATGGACGTAGGCGCGCTGTGTGAAGCCCATCCGAGATGGTTCGCCCGGATTGGTGATGCTTTTGATATTGTGTGTGCCGGGGGAAAGCTCCGTGTTGTTATACTGCTTCGTAGGACTAGAGGGTGCTACTGCATACGCAGCAACGCCTGGGGGTGTGCCCCGGGAAGCACCCGAAGTTAGAAACAGAAATGGAGTTTCTGTTCACTACCGCCGGCGTTAGCGTTATCGCCGGGCGGTAGCTCCCAGACTGAGTTCTGGTGATGTTGTTGTGCCCACCCGTTGAGAGGACCTGAGGCCTGTGTGCCCGACCTGTGAGGGTGTCCTGGTGGATGACTTAGCGGCCCGTAGAGCCGGCTAATTGAGAATACCTGGGCTGAGGGAACGCCATACCCGCTCTTCGTGTTGTACAACGAGAGCTGTGAACAACGGGCATTTGGCGAACCTGAAACCGCACCATTGCAGCACCTGATTAGTGAGTCTCGTACAGCATGTCGGGAAGCAATGGGAAAGAGTCTTCGGACTACGGGATGTTCACAATTAAAGTACGGGAGAGCCCTGGTATTCGGGCCACCGACTTTAGCCTCGAAGGGCAAAGCCATCAAGAGTGGATGGTGGTGGAAGGTGGAGTACACCAAAGAGTGCCTGAGAGCACGAGACGTGGAGACCATTCCCACGTTTGTGATTGTTGCATATGTATGAACTGTTGTGGGCTTTGCTAGTCGCACTCTTATATATATATGCTGCTGAGGTTGTTTTGCAGGGATGGTTAGGACTGCCACCCCCTCGAAGGGGTGGGGTCGTTATAATTTGGTCAGCTTTAGCTGACCGTTGCCCTATTTTGCCACCGTTTTTGGTGGGCTTGTTGTACAGGTGCTGGACCGAGCGGGAACATAGCGGGCTCATAGCGGGCTGAAGCCCTTGTGCTGCTGCGGCCCTTGAAGGCCTTTTGATGTTCTTTTGTTTTTCATGTATGGTCGGCCTGCGCGCCGATGTTGGTAAATTGTAAGGTTGTCGTGCCTCTTTTGTTGTGTAAAACATTTTATTCCTATTAATAGAAGTGGACATACCCGGGTTCGGGTTTTGGTGGTTTATATATCTTGTCTCTCTCTTTTGCTTCCGCATAGAATGCTCTGAGTTAGGTTCGTTGTTTAGAGTTGAATGATATTCCTTATTGTGACGTTCCCGTTCGTTTTGTTGTATATGGCGTGGGGCCCCGGCCGGACCTTCTGTCCTATGCTTCTTAACGATGGGGGTGTTACAAATTTGGTATCAGCTTCTAAGGTTCCGTATCCTTCTAAGGAATTCGTGGACGAATTCTTTTAAGGGGTGGTGAGCATGTGTGTGCGCTACCGTCGAGACATAAAATAAACCCAAAAATGTCCACTTAGGAATAAAATGTAACAACAAACCAACAATTATTGCATGATTTTGGAACATGAGTGTTCCTTTTGTTGTTAGTTGCGACTGTGCTGTCGCCTAACTGTGTGATGCACTTGTGTAGGGCACTCGAAGTGCAGCGGGACCGTCGTGTCCCCGTGACGTGGTTGAGAGTAGCGGGTCTGCTGAGGCTCCTACACCTCCGTCTGCTGAGATGGTTCGGCTAGTTATAGAAGCCGTTCTAGCTGCGTTGAATGGCCAGCCTGGAAGGCAAGGTCAATCGCCGGTGTAGGAAGTGGCCCCAGAGCCACTAAGAGCGGAGCAAGTCCCCGTGAGGCGTGCTGCTGAGCAACAGCTGAAGCACTTCCTGGGATTTCGACCTCCTCCGTTTACCGGGGTTGAATCCCCAGCTGAGGCCGAGGACTGGCTGTCGCATGTGGAGCGAATTCTGACAGCAACACGGTCGGATGAAGCGCAGAAAGTGACCTTCGCTACTTTCTTGTTGGAAAAGAAAGCCAGGCGGTGGTGGGATGAGGTAGAGAGGCGCCAGTTTGCGGGAAGGCGACTGGTTGATGTGCCGATGGAAGAGTTCTCGAGAATCTTCCTGGCAAGGTATGTGCCTCCGTCGCAGCAGATCGCGATGGAGAACCAGTTTCTGGCTCTGACGCAGGGTAATAAACTGGTTGATGACTACCTGTACGAGTTCACCCGCCTCGGGCGTTACGCTGGAACTTCTTTCGATGACGAGGGGAGAAGGGTGAACAGGTTCTACGGAGGCTTGCGTAGTGAGTTGCGGTACCTTCTGACAGGGCCGTTGACGCAGGGTTTCATGACCCTCGTTGGTTCAGCCCGAGCGCTTGAGCAGGACATGCTCAGGGAGAAGGGCAAGGTGGCTGTGGTCGAGGCAGTGACGGAGGGCAAGGCGCCGAGTGAGGCGAAGTTGCGGAGGTTGAACCGCTGGAAGAAGGCTCGATTATCTGGGCCAGCTCCCTCTGCTTCGGGCGCGTCGTCTGGACGTGGTCCTCTTTGTCAAAAAGAAGGACGGTAGTCTGCGGCTTTGCATCGATTATCGGGAGCTGAACAAGCTGACCGAGAAGAACAAGTATCCTCTTCCGAGGATAGACGACTTGTTCGACCAGCTCGTTGGTTCGACAGTATACTCGAAGCTGGACTTGAAGTCCGGCTATTATCAGGTACGGATCAGGGAGTGCGACATCCCGAAGACTGCCTTCAGTACAAGGTACGAGCAGTATGAGTTCACCGTGATGCCGTTTGGGTTGTCTAATGCGCCTTCGGTGTTTATGGACTTGATGCACCGGACTTTCCGAGAGTACCTCGACCGGTTTGTGGTCGTCTTCCTTGACGACATACTGGTCTACTCTCAGTCCGAGGAGGAGCACGGTGATCACCTGCGAGTAGTCTTGGAGGTTCTGAGGAGGAACCAGCTGTATGCCAAGTTCTCGAAGTGCGAGTTCTGGCTACCTTCCGTGGCGTTCTTAGGCCATGTGGTTAGTGGAGAAGGTGTGGCGGTAGATCCGGTGAAGGTTGCGGCCATCAGGGAGTGGCCTGTTCTTTCTACTGTAGCGGAGGTCCGTAGCTTTCTCGGGTTGGCCGGCTATTACAGGCGCTTCGTGGAGAACTTCTCTCGGATCGCGTTGCCTCTTACGACGCTGACACGGAAGATGCAGGAGTTTATTTGGACGCCCGCGTGTGCGCAGGCTTTCGAGGAGTTGAAGCGGCGGCTTACCACGACTCCGATCTTATGTTTGCCTTGCGGCACGGAAGGCTACGAGATCTACACCGACGCTTCTGGGAGCGGCCTTGGCTGTGTTCTGCAGCAGCATGGCAAGGTAATAGCGTACGACTCTCGCCAGCTGAAGGTGCACGAGCGGAACTATCCGGTCCACGACTTGGAGTTGGCGGCCGTGATATTTGCCCTGAAGCTTTGGCGGCATTATGTGTATGGCTTGAAGATCGACATCTTCACGGACCATAAGAGCCTGAAGTACCTTCTGATGCAGAAGGGGCTGAATATGCGGCAGCAGAGGTGGATGGAGTTCCTTGGGGACTACACCTTCGAGATCCACTACACTCCCGGGAAGGGGAATGTTGTCGCGGATGCACTCAGTCGCAGGGCTCCAGCGCAGGCCAACTGGATTCAGATGCATGATGAGCACCTGATACGTGACCTGGAGGCCTTGGGTATTTCTTGCGTGGAGAAGCGGAGCAGTGCCGGTGCCTGTTTGAGTTGGACTGAGGTGCAGTACGACCTCGCTGATAGAGTCCGCCAGGCTTTGGAACTCGATCCGAGTTTAAAGCGCAACGCGGAGGAGGCTGGTGGCGGGCCGGATGCCCAGTTTCAGGTGCGTGACGGGTTGCTGTGGAGAGGCGACCGGTTGTGCGTCCCCAAGGTGGGTGAGCTGCGCGATGAGTTGATGTACGAGGCGCATCGTACCAGGTATTCAGTTCATCCGGGGAGCATGAAGATGTACAAGGACATGAAGGTCCTTTTCTGGTGGCCGGGTATGAAGAGGGACATCGCTCACTACGTGGCCAAGTGCCACACTTGTGCGCTAGTGAAGGCAGAATGTCAGAAGCCCGGTGGCTTTTTGAAGTCATTACAGGTTCCAGAGTGGAAATTCGATGACGTTTCCATGGATTTCGTGCATGAGCTGCCGAGATCGCAGCGCGGGAACGATGCCATCTGGGTAGTCGTAGACCGGCTGACGAAGGTGGCGCACTTTATCCCCAACCGGAGGGATGACTCGGTGGAGAAGTTGGCGAAGCTGTATGTTGATACAATAGTACGACTGCACGGTGTGCCCCGTAGCATCGTCAGTGATCGAGATGGACGCTTTACTTCGAGCGACTGGAGGCTAGTCAACCGTCTATTGGGTACGAAGCTGCAGTTTAGTACGGCCTTTCATCCTCAGACGGATGGCCAAACTGAGCGTACCAATAGGACGATGGAAGACATGCTCCGGATGTGCGTCCTGGATTTCGGCAAGGGGTGGGAAGATCACCTCTTTCTTGTTGAGTTCGAGTACAACAACAGCTACCAGGCGAGTATTCAAATGGCGCCTTTCGAGGCCCTCTATGGCAGGAAGTGTCGCACTCCCTTAGCTTGGGCGGAAACGGGCGAGACGAAGCTCTTCAAGAGGAAAGACGTCGAAGAGGCGACTTCAACGGTACGTATGATTCGGGAGAGGCTTTTGGTTGCGCAGGATAGGCAGGCGAAGTACTATAATATGAAGCACCGCGACGTCCAGTTCGCCGTTGGCGATTGGGTCTACTTGAAGATCATGCCGTTCAAGGGTGTGTCCAGGATTCGACGCTTGAAAAAGCTGAGTCCAAGATACCTTGGACCGTTTGAGATCACCGAGCGCGTCGGCGAGGCGGCTTATAGGATTGCACTATCGGCGGAACTGAGCGGGCTACACGATGTATTCCATATCTCAGTGTTGCGGAAGGCAGTGCTAGAGCCTACGCATGTGGTCGCGGCGGATCAGGTGCCCGTGGATAGTGGGCTTAAGACGGCGGTCAGGCCCGTTAGCATCGAGGATGCTGAGGTGCGTCAGTTGCGGAACAGGGCGATCTGTATGGTAAAGGTCCGTTGGGACAACTGCGGTCATGAGGAACTCTCATGGGAGCGTGAGCAGACCATGATGGAGGAGTTCCCCGAGCTGTTTCGGTGACGTTTATCTCTCTTTTTCCCCTTTTTGTAAAGACCTTTTTGGATATATATATGCCTATTTTTACAAATTTCGGGACGAAATTTTTATAAGGAGGGGAGAGTTGTAACACCCCAAAACTCTGAAGCAGAGCTGTGCTGCTGGGAGCTAGCGCCGGCGGTAATGCTACCGCCTGGCGCTATCCATCTCGACGGTTGCTAAGCGTCGAGACGGTAGTTAAGCGTCGTCAGACGCTAAGGCGTCGAGACGGGAGCTAGCGCCGGCGGTAGTGCTACCGCCTGGTGCTAGCCCTCTCGACGGTTGCCAGGCATCGAGACGGATGTTGAGCGTCGACATACGCTACGTCGAGTCGGAAGCTAGCGCAGGCTCTAGCGCTAGCGCCGGCGCTAGCGCGCGATACAGGTCCGTGATTTGAAATCGTGGCCGTCAAGTCCTTATGTTCTTGGATCCGAGGGCTGGGATTAATCCCGGGATTCCTTAAACCTTGACCAGAGGAGATATTTTCATTATTTCTAAGCCTTATCCCTCTTCAAGCTTGAGAAAGAGGAAAGCCAAGGAGGAAGAAGAAGTTGTCTTCCACCATTGACGGAGCTCCGAAGCTCCGATTCGCGAGCCGTTTACAGATCCACGGAGAACAGCCCGGTGCGGTCCTTTCCATCCGTACCAAAAATCAAGCTATGGTTCAGAAACGACGTCTAAGGGTAACGATCTCTTCTACCCTCATTTGGACGTGTCCTAGTCCTTTTCCGTGCATCGTTGAGGCCCCTACCCAAAAGGGTGAGGTCGTGGCCACCGACGGGTCGATTCGTGCTATCCCCGTCAAATCTTGCATACATGTAGAGTCCATGCGTGAAATGGACGTAGGCGCGCTGTGTGAAGCCCATCCGAGACGGTTCGTCCGGATTGGTGATGCTTTTGATATTGTGCGTGCCGGGGGAAAGCTCCGTGTTGTTATACTGCTTCGTAGGACTAGAGGGTGCTACTGCATGCGCAGCAACGCCTGGGGGTGTGCCCCGGGAAGCACCCGAAGTTAGAAACAGAAATGGAGTTTCTGTTCACTACCGCCGACGTTAGCGTTATCGTCGGGCGGTAGCTCCCAGACTGAGTTCTGGTGATGTTGTTGTGCCCACCTGTTGAGAGGACCTGAGGCCCGTGTGCCCGACCTGTGAGGGTGTCCTGGTGGATGACTTAGCGGCCCGTAGAGCCGGCTAATTGAGAATACCTGGGCTGAGGGAACGCCATAGCCGCTCTTCGTGTTGTACAACGAGAGCTGTGAACAACGAGCATTTGGCGAACCTAAAACCGCACCATTGCAGCACCTGATTAGTGAGTCTCGTACACCATGTCGGGAAGCAATGGGAAAGAGTCTTCGGACTACGGGATGTTCACAATTAAAGTACGGGAGAGCCCTGGTATTCGGGCCACCGACTTTAGCCTCGAAGGGCAAAGCCATCAAGAGTGGATGGTAGTGGAAGGCGGAGTACACCAAAGAGTGCCTGAGAGCACGAGACGTGGAGGCCATTCCCACGTTTATGATTGTTGCATATGTATGAACTGTTGTGGGCATTGCTAGTCACACTCTTATATATATATATATATATATATATATATATATATATATATATATATATATATATATGCTGCTGAGGTTGTTTTGCAGGGATGGTTAGGACTATCACCCCCTCGAATGGGTGGGGTCGTTATAATTTGGTCAGCTTTAGCTGACCGTTGCCCTGTTTTGCCACCGTTTTTGGTGGGCTTGTTGTACAGGTGCTGGACCGAGCGGGAACATAGCGGGCTGAAGCCCTTGTGCTGCTGCGGCCCTTGAAGGCCTTTTGATGTTCTTTTGTTTTTTATGTATAGCCGACCTGCGCGCCGATGTTGGTAAATTGTAAGGCTGTCGTGCCTCTTTTGTTGTGTAAAACCTTTTATTCCTATTAATAGAAGTGGACATACCCGGGTTCGGGTTTTGGTGGTTTATATATCTTGTTTCTCTCTTTTGCTGCCGCATAGAATGCTCTGAGTTAGATTCGTTGTTTAGAGTTGAATGATATTCCTTATTGTGACGTTCCCGTTCGTTTTGTTGTATATGGCGTGGGGCCCCGACCGGACCTTCTATCCTATGCTTCTTAACGGATGGGGGTGTTACAGTTGGGAACGGTCAGGCCAGTACTGATTGGTGGTTGGATTCGGGGGCGACCTGCCACGTATGCAACAACTCCGCTCTGCTGATGGATACCACTCCAGTCTCTGAGTCAGTTACAGTTGCAAATGGAGCCACTGCTGAGGTACTCCAGACATGGACTGTGGATCTGCTACTCTCGTCAGGTACGCATTTACTTTTGAAAGATGTTAAATTCATTCCTACATTAGCTGCTAATTTAATTTCAATTAGTCTGTTAAGCGACGCAGGTATGTCTTTTAACATTAGTGGTGGTAGGGTGACCCTTATGGTCAACTCTCATTATTTTGGTTGCGCTTACGTTCTAAATGGGATGTATAGGCTGAGTCTAGCAAACGAAGTAGTCAATCAGGTTAGTTCAAATCTCATAGATCCTAAGACTACATGCAAGACTAGGACACGTGAACTATAGAAAACTACTTCTGCTAGCTAAATCTCACAACATCCCCTTAGACACTAAAACCAAATTTGACAAATGTGAGATATGTGCTCAAACTAAGATTACTAGAACACCATTCAGTCAGGTGTCTAGGAGTACACGTTTACTAGAGTTGATACACTCCGACATTTATGACTATAAAAGTTGTCACACGTGGTGGTTGGAAGTACCTGATAACTTTTATCGACGACTTCTCTAGATATACTCACATTTATCTCTTAAAATCCAAAGATGAAGCTTTTGAAAAATTTCAAATTTTCAAAAATAAGGTTGAGAACCAATTGGAATTGAAAATTAAAAGACTTAGGAGTGATCGAGGAGGCGAGTATGTCTCGGGTGAGTTTAGAGATTTTCTTGCCAGCCATGACAATTGAGTTCGTCGAGCTGAGAAGCAAGTTCGTCGAACCGAAACGGGACGTGAGTTCGTCGAACGCAGAACGGCTTTCGTCGAACTCAGAACGGATTTCGTCGAACGCAGAACGGAGTTCGTCGAACACTGAACTTGGAAAGGGCCCGGCTCGCCCGCCTTCCTGCGAGCGATCGGAGAATGCCCGGCTCGCCCGCCTTCCTGCGAGCGACCCTTGAGATGGAATCTCGCCTCGTTACTTCTCTCGCTTGTTGACTCCTCAAACTATGTCCATCTCCTAGCGAATATCGGGGTTGTACACTAAATATGTTGAGAATATTCTAGAATGCTGGAGAAAGATCATATTTGGGAAATATGGAAGAGTACGGAAGAGTGTGGAAGAATCTAATCACTTCCATGTGTGGAGAAATTTAGATTCTTTTTGGATTTGAAGGGAAAAGGGGGGAGGATGCCTATATAAGGGGAAGACCTCTCTCCATTTGGATCATCCAAGGTTTTAGAGCCTCTTGTGATAGTGAGACTCTCCTTGTGAGGGTTGAGTGTTTGTGAGTGTTGAGTGTTGTTGTATGTCTTGATCCTGCTTTTGTATGTCCTGCTCAACTGTCTTTCGAACTGTCTTGTAATTTTATTCAGAAGTATAATCGAAGGTTTTCTCTTTACTCCGCCGCATTATTGAAGCTAGACTTACTTGGTTAGCTTAAGTTGATGGAAATACCAGTCAAGTGCCGCACACACTTAGTGCTGATATACTAAGTCTATGACAGCGGACATGCATATGATTACAATGCCATTAAGCTATTTAGGCTGTCGATTGCTTCGGTATGTAAAGCTAAAGAATTTGAAAATGAAATATAAAAGTACAAGAGCGTTCATCCTCCGTAACAGTGTCAATAAAAAAGATCATACACACATTCATTAATATGGAGAGACATGAACAAGTATGAATACATTGAAAGATAAAAGCATCATAGCACCATCCCAATGCGTTTGTGTTCTTTGTATGTGCTCTTGCCTCCACCTTGTCTTCTTTGATCCTCCCAGCCCCCCATTGATGCCCTTGGAATCCTCTCTTTGGAACCCTAAAACTAGAGAAAACTAGAGAAAGTTTTCAGATCAATGGTCAAGCACGGTCGGGAGGACAATCATTTACTGGGGTTTAGGGTTTTAATTAACACTTATGAAAGAATAGCGAGTAGGATTGTTGCATCTTATTTGCTCTTCTTAATTTTAATATTTGAAAATAAACCATGTTTAAGTTAATACTTTCAATGCATGACTATCCTATGATTATGAACAACTTTATATTAGTATATTGTTAGAACTTTTGATTGCATGTTCTCAGTTAAAGATGTAAATTTTTTTTTTTACTTAGCCAGTATGACTAAACAAATACTATCCAACTACTTATTTTAGAACAAGGGTGATGATAAGGTGACTAGTAGGTTAACAAGTAGGTTAATATGGTGTTCATGATTATATTTGAAAATATTGTGCTGACATATTATGATTATATTTTTCATCACTGCATTCTCAATAGTCACTCACCCTCTCAAAAAGAAGGGCATTTTCATCACCAAACTCAGCAAGTGATTAAAATATAAATTCTAATTCCAATAAATACCCTCTGAGGTGGCAAGAGAAAGAAATACCTTTCTTTCTATGAAGCTGTCTTAAAATCTCTATATCCCAGAACACTTTCTCTTCACAACCGCGCACTTTTTCATGACTGCGCGTGCATGCAGGAAGTATTTGGAGCTATAGATGCGAGTTAAGGTACTTGATCGACGCACTCAAACAAGGAGCACGGCATCAATTTACCTGGATTTCTTTTACCAAGAAAATGGAGTCAAGAACTAAGATCCGATTATCGGACAATAGAGTGGAGACATGTTCATGCACACATGATTGTGTGTTTTCTTAATGAAAGAGGAATGTCTATGGCATAAAATTTTTACTTCTGTGGTCTCAATAAATAAAATAACAGATACAAGAGGGTGCATAAAAATGTTCTTCACAATCAGAACTCACCCAAGGCCAAGCTAATTCGAATTGATTTTTTTTTACAAGCATCTAAATTCAATTACAAAAGTGCAGGTTCCTATATGATATATTATGGATACAAATATTAGAATGAAACAAATGCAGCAGCAGCAGCAGGGGGTCTATTGACGCCGAACGTTGTTGGAGCCTCGAACTGTGACACCGTGCAAAAATTTAGTGTATCCAACAAAGCTCAGCTTACCGTCTGAAGGTCGGATCCATTCTTGGACAATGGAATAAGCAGAAGAGGCGAGGTTCATTTCCTGCATTTGAGTAAGAGTTTATGGAGTACTGGAATTTTTCTTATTTTTTTTTTGAAGATTAGGATGGTTTAAATAGGAAGTATTAGCTTTATTCCTACTTGTGCCAGCTCTTCGACTGTGATGACTCTGTTGCCTTCCTGCTCGAAATATTCAAATGCCGTCACCGCCATTTGTTCCCACCCTTCGAGAGCTTCCAGCTGATACGGGCTAATGGCAGCAGCGCAGAACTCTTCAAAGTCCATCTTCCGGTTAGAAAGAGGCTCCAGCTGTGAGGATTAAAGGCACTTTTAGGCGATACAATACATTGATTTTTACGCTTCCCTTTTTTACTTTTAGGCAATACAATTAAAAAGATAACAGATAATTGATAACAGAAAGAGGCTCCGGCTGTTAGGATAAAAGGCACTGGGACTTTTAGGCGATACAATACATTGATTTTTACGCGATACATTGACTTTTAGGCAATACAATTAAAAAGATAACAGATAATTGATAACAGAAAGAGGCTCCAGCTGTTTGGATTAAAGGCACTGGAACTTTTAGGCGCTTTCCTCTTTACTTTCCACAATTAAAAAGATAACAGATAATAGATTTATGAGACTGCAAATCAGAAAATTTATTTCAAACTATGTTAAAGTAAATCATCTTTTTTAATGTAACATTGAGGCATCCATTTACATATACTTTCATTTTTTAATAGAGTAAACTAAAACAAAATATAAATTAGAGGGAGAAAAAAAATATTGTGATTATTTGTTGGAGTATTGCAAGTGCATTGCATCATTCTAGACTCAGCATGAAAAATTAGAATGCGATAAAAATAATGTTAGAAATTATAAATTAAATAAAAGAATTTTGCATAGAAGAAAATAATGTAGTGATTGTAATTTGTAGATGCTCCAATGAAAATTGCAGCTAAAGATCAAGCCAAAAAAAAAGAGACTGAAGCAATTGACAAACATTTCAAAAACTTGTTGGTAAGTTCACCTAGCCCTCACACAGTAGGATTGATTTTGGATTTGCAGTTAGTGTGTCTGAGTCAATTCATAAACAGTCCAGCTGAACAACATATTGACCAAGTGAATCGCACCTTAAGGTACCTAAAGAAAGGTCAAAGAGGACCATATTTCAAATATACTAGTATGAGGAACAATGAAGAATCTATGATGACGGCACAACTGATAATATAAACCTTTAGATTTTGTTCATATGGATGGAGAAACATGATCGCTAGGCATATTAAGACATGAACTATTGTTTCTTGGAGTGCAAAATCCATGTTTAGAGCAGCGCACATGGAATTTGCCAGAGGTGTGGTTTAAAACATTTGATTCCTCAACTTTGAATTATTGTAGGAAATTCCATCACTATATTATGTGACAACCAAGTTGTTATGAGCATAGCAAAGAATCCAATTCATTGTGACCAAACTAAATTTCTTTTTAACTCGGTTCTGGAGAAATTTCAAATATTTCCCGTGTATGGAAATTATACCAACATTAGGTTTTGTGATTTCTCAACACAAGTATTTACTTAGAGAAAGTGGAGTGCTTGATTTTAAATAAAAAGGTACTCCAATAAAAAATGTAACTAAAGATAAAACCAAAAAAGACACTGAAGCAATTGACAAAGGAAAATATCAACTTGCTAGTAAGCTCACAATCTCTCACACACTAGGATTGATATGAAATTTGCAGTCAATGTGTTGAGTCAAATCATGAACAACCAAGCAGAACAATATATTTTCCAAGTATTGCATCTAGAGGTACCTAAAGGAGCTCCATGATTATTGAACAAGTGTATTGCATCTTGAAAACCAAGCTGTTATAAGCATAGCAAAGAATCCAGTTCACCATTAACGAACTAAACATGTTGAGATACATTGTCACCATCAAAGAGAAGGCAGAGAGATGAACCATCTCTGTGATGACCCGGATAAAATCATGGGAGATGTCATCTTTGCCTCAGCTCATCTCATACTAAGTTGAAGCTCAAGGTTCTAACATTTTCTGAGGTGTCCTACGAGAACTTCTCAGTAAGTTACCCATCATGTAAGTACTTCCATCATAACATAATAAGCTGAGTTTTTAATTGGGCGTATCACATATTTGTATTCTAAACTATTATTTATACTGCTCATAAACCTTTCCTGCATATCTGATGTAGAATTACCATACACATTTTTCCTAGAATCCTGTGATAATTCGCTCCTTTTCTAGGCCTTAATTTTCCAGTGGCATTCTCAATCCTGATTGAGCAGTCCCATTAGAACCGGGATATAACGGTTCTACCAGCCTCCGCTCGGTCATCCCCGAACCATACACATACTATAGGAGGTCTATTATGAAGTGAAAAGTTGATGGGGTGAGGAGAGCACAAGGATGAAGAATATGACACTTAAATAGAACAAAAAATACAACACATGGAAAATTCCATGGTTGTTTCCAATCCAAGAGAGAACCCAAAACTCAATATGATTCATGATGCTTAAATTCTAGCATGAATCCGTTTTATAAAGAGTTGGCATGCTATTTAAGGAAGGGGTCTCCATAATTAATTACATTAAATCCGCATATAGTATCCTCCTAATTACATAATTTACTCTGACATGACTCATCTTCCAAAAATGTTTCCTAGCCTTCCGACAGGGTTGTCTTCGGGTGAGGCCAAGCGTTGGCTCATATGAAGCCAGGAAGGTGGGGTAAGAGGGTTGGCGCCCCTTGACAATTCTCGAACTGATATTATTTGTAATGACACATCATAATATGTGAGGTATTTCCTATTTAGCTCCGCCGGTCTCAACTAAGATGATCCTTACGATTTGACCATTTTTTAACATGGTATATGAGAACTTCATAATAGGTCACTTATTCTTGAACTGCTCCCACAAAGCATGAATAGTTCTTAATTGAACTCATCACATGTTCTTAAAAGGATCGTCACATATTTGTTTTCTAAAGTAATATTTATATATTGCAGAAACCTTTTGTCCATATCGAATGTTGGATTTAGCTCAGTATTGCACCACTTTTCTCCTAGAAGACTACCATAAGTAGCTCCTTGTGGGGGCCTCAATACTCCAGTTGCCTTCTCCTCCCTCACCAGAGTAGAGATGGAAAGGTCCGTCAACTTCCATCAGGTTTGTCCCCGAATTAGTCATCGTACTATAGAAGATCTCGCTCTTATACCATTTGTAACTGTTGGAGTTTACGCATTAAGTGTCGGTCTATGTATTACAGTCCTTTAGGAATGTGTCTATGGGTTTTGTTCCACATTGCCTATTCTAGTTTATGAGTCTTTGTAAGTTGTTTAAATACCCCCTTTGAGAGATGAATAAAATGCACTTAATATTTCTCTCTTATTTCATACCCCCTTTGAGGGATGAATAAAATGCACTTAATATTTCTCTCTTATTTCCAACATGGTATCAGAGGAGGATATTCCTCCCTGAAATTTCTCACCCTAAATCATTGGCGACTGAAATTTCTTGGTGGCTAATTGTCTCGATTCCGCAATTCCTCCCGTTTCTCTTCAAGCCTGTCGAAGGAGTCCCGTCGCTGATGTCTCAGGCTCGCTCGATCCCGTCGAGCATTCATATCTATTCGAAGACTCCCGTCGTGCCTTCGTCTTCGACGAGCGGCTTCTGAGTTACCGTCAACCACGCATCTAGGGCTCACGTCGAGCGGCTCTCCCTACTCTCGCCGACAGAATCCTCGTCTGATTCCGAAGACGGGAGCAGATATCTCCTCCCACGCGCTCTGCACCATCGTAGACGGGCCCTTTTGCTTCTTCCCATCGTATGCAACGACAGCTGCTCTCGTCTCCAACGACTACTCGTGTGTCTCTTCCCCGGTCGGATGGCTTCCACTGATGTTGCGCCTGGTGCAGCTCTCTTCCGACGGAACCAGTTCGGCGTCCTGCGCCTATTCTTCCTGCGGCTTTGTGCGACAGCTACTCTTCTCCCAGTTTCTTTGTGGGATCCAGCTGCCTATCCTCTTCTCGTCGATCCAGTGAAGTTGTTGTCCGGTCGACATCTCTCGTTGTTGCTCGCATAGATCACCTTCTACTGCTGTCGACCCTTCCGGTGCTGATCTCTCGCCGATGCTGACAGTTCATGCTATTTTTTAGTCATGTTTGTTTTTTTAATTGTCCGTTGTCCTAATGTTTGTTTAGGTCTTGTTCGCCTTTATACACGTGTTATCCACGTGAGGGGGAGTGTTTGGGACGAAGGCGACTCGGATGATCTTTCCTGACCTTTCGCCTTCGTTCCACACGACCTCTAGGCTTATGTCGTATGTTGTTATGTGTCTCCCCATATTTCTTTTGATTGGTCGTGTGTTGGGACACGACTGATGTTGGTGTTCTAATCTAAAGGATTGTTTTGCGTGGGACCATGTCGTGTGGGACCGCCCTTTGTGCGGATTATCCCCGACAAATTATCTCTGACGGATTATCCCCGGTTGCCTGTTGGATGATTTGCTCCACATCGTTGTTTCCCTTCTACATGTTGTGTGTGTAGGTGATGTTGGTTGACCGATTTCCAGTGAATCCATGCCGTGTGTGGGTCCATGTCGTGTGTGGGTCCTGCGTCGTGTGTGGCTATGCCCCCGATTTGATTCCCCAGTTTGGAATTTCCCCTGGTGGCTCGTCTGATGTTTTGTCCCACATCGCATACCTCCGTTGTCTTTATTTGATGTGTCCAACCTGGAGTTTTCCCCTCCAGCTTGAGGGGGAGTGTTGGAGTTTACGCATTATCGGTCTATGTATTAGAGTCCTTTAGGAATGTGTCTATAGGTTTTGTCCCACATTGCCTATTCTAGTTTATGACTCCCTGTAAATTGTTTAAATACCCCCCTGACTAAATTCATCTCATATTAGGCAGAATCATAAGGTTTTTCCCTTCTCTGGGATAGTCCACAAGAACTTCACAGTAACTCACCCATCCTGGAAGTACTCTCACCCAAGCACAAGTAGTTGAGTACTTAATTGAACCCGTCACAAACTCTTAGAAGGTGTCTCACATGTAGGTGGTCTAAACTATTACTTGAATTACTAAAACTTTTTTCCTCCATATTTGATTTGGAATTTAGTTGATACTCCTTTTATCTTATAAGTCTGCCAGAAGTCATTCAATATTCGGACCTCACTCTGCACCAGAATACTCCTCGTCATCCGATTCGGGATGCTACACTCTCATGACATCTTCAACAAAATTCATACAATAAAATGTAGTTATATTGATTTGTATCTCCAAGCATACAAGTAAACAGATATGTTTCTATGATGAGCACAAATGAGATAAACACACACCAGTATACTCTGTTTATGGGAGCGTGGGAGTTGTGAATTCAGTGGTCAAAAACATACGTAATTTTTGGGTAACTGCGGCTGTGAATGGTATTTTCCAAATTAAGTTTTGGGCTAAAATGCCACCACAATCATTCGCATGTGCGAGGACATTAGCGATCTCAAATGCCCAGTCAAAAAAATGGAGTTTTGGGATCGAAATATTGCCATGAAAATTCCAAACACAGCTTCTTTACACGTCAATCGGCTAGCACAATTTCACACCGCCACGAATCAAACATCATAGTTGCTCCAGACAGAGCTTAAGAACTCCACTAACATTCAAATATATCATTACCTTCATATAAGTGATAAGATCATTTTTCCAAGTATTTGAACACTCCTCCTTGCCCTAGTTTAAATAACAGCATCATTGCAGATAACCGACAAAGTACAATAAAGGATATGCATGCATTCAAAATAAGTTTACAAGACCAACAAGCCTAGTTACTACAGCTAATAGGTAAATGCTGTGATTAGTAGCTGAAGTATAATTCTTCAATGTACCGATCTAAGCAACTTGCAATTAAAGAGTGATGTGCCATATATAGAAACTATTCAGCCTCAAATTTAAGCATCTCTTCTGAAATTCTAAGGCTCCAAGCAATAAAATATAGATGAAGACAGATAATTAGAATTTGAAGCACTTATAAGTTAACCTTATGTGCTGACTACTGAAAGCATCACAATTTTCAATTAGCATCAGTATGCTGAATTTTCAAATTAACAAATAGCATATTCTTCCATCCATAATTTACTTTGTTACGAACAGAAAGGAAAATCATCATTAAAGACATAAGAACTAGGAAAAAATAATAGTCAGTACAAACAATAAGAAGACGCACCATATTCAAAATATCAGGAACCTTCGATTCTTTCATTGCTTCTGTAGCATTTCGCAAGAGCACCTGTAAGTACCTTCCATTAGTTTAATCTAAACAATTATATCCCTCAGGTAATTTAGGCAGCAAAAAAAAATCAAATGAACATACAATGTGCAAATACAACGCTGAAAAGCCAAGGTAAGTTACATCCACTGGTCAGCATGTTGATGCACAAAACCAGCCATACACAAATAATACACTTCTCACTAAATAAGAACCAATTTAGAAACATGCAAGCACACCAAAGTAAGAATGTTTTAAGTTCTCCTATAAAGAACTAACCATTTTGAAGTTTTCCAAGGAGACACGTCCATCTTTACTTGGTTCTAGTAACTTGAACTGTGACTTGAGGTATAAAAGCCCCTCCTCTGTTAGAGCTTTAGAGAGTGCCTATTATTGAAAAAAAGCAATCAGATTATACAGATGAAAATAATTTCTATACTATAGTACTTAAATAATTACATACAACAGACATATTCATGTCTCATCAAAAACATTCTGGCGTAGAACAGATGAAGAAGAAGATGCAACCAAAAAAATTTTATCCAGTTATCGGATATATTAAAGTCGGAAAGTATCACTGAACTGGTTGTTTTATAATAAATCTTCACTTAGAAGAGAAATACATATAGATATAGCCTCAAGCTATCACCGTCAAATATATTACAAAAGGCAGCATGCCAATTTGTATACCAGCACTACCAACAGAAATGTTGGTGTTGGCATTGACAGTTTATGCAGTTTCGCCACTTTCATAAACTCATATGGTTGATCATAAACATATCAAGGATTTCAAAATGAACTAAAAATTAACTATTCAGAAATGTTGGTGTTGGCTGTGAAGGTGGACTGACACTAATGCGAGACCCTATGCAAGTGGGTTGCCGGTTTGACTCAACAAATCTAAATGATACGATGCATGTACTAACTGAATTAATCCGTACATAAATTTAGTAATAAAATTAATTAGGTTTAGCAACAAAACACAACACTCACCACAATTTTCAAGTAAGCAAACAAAACACGTTCTCACTATAACTTGCACGAATGAGTTTTATGGGAGTATATTAAAAAGAAACAAGAGAGCAAACAGGACAAAAGAATTCCAAACAAGTATGCAATATTCATCCAAATATTCAATATTAAAAGATAAAACACACTACAAGATACTCATGAATAAGAAGATCCGGTAGAGGAAGTGATGGTGGGCGATCATCACTCGTGCAAGACGGCTTTGGCAGCAGAAAATAGAGCGGTGGAGGGATGAGTCGTGACTGGCAGCAGGGTGGGGCGGTGAGTCGGCGGCACAACAGGAGTCAAAGGAGATGTGTGCGGGTGGCGAGCAAGCCAGAAACTGCAATCGGGACTGGGGTGGGTAGCGGGTTGAAGTAGGGCTTAGGGAGAGTGTTGCGGGTAGAGGCAGGAACGGGAGGGGAGTCATATTGCAAGGCAGGATTGAGAGAAGGAAGCGGTTCACGACTTGATCTGAAGGTGAAATGTGATTTTCAGTGGGGAAAATGATCGACGAGAATGGCACTGGGGAGAGAAGGATGAGCGGTTTAGCAATTGCATTGAAGGAGATCATGCGGGAGTGGGGCTATGAGAGGATAAAGCGACATAAACAAAATACAAACTGAGACGTTGCACGTGGGGCGCACCACGATATGATTGATGGCTCTAAATTTTCATAAGGCTAACAATAATCCACAATTGAAGTCATCACCCCTATTTATAATGAAAGGCGGTTTGGGCACCTGGCGTGAACGTCTATGATTGGTCGTTATGCCCGGTGTCTGATTAATATTAAATAAGGTTAAATAAATAAAGAAATACATATTAGTAGGAAAACGGCGCTCCGAATGCTTGTGGTCTTGGATCGCTGATCTAATCAATGCCTCCTGCGCGAGTACACAAATGCGGGCCCCGCCGAGTAGTGGCCCGATCTCCACTGTCGATCCTGAGGCAGATCCCCGACTGAAAAACATTCATCTCTGATGAATTGAGATAATCGTACTGACGTCGAAGATCGGGGGCAAGTCTATCAAGCTCTGTCGATGATATCCAAGTGTCGCTAAAGGAGGGGCGTCCACTCCAATGCACCAAGTAACGACAAGATAGGTCGTTTGGGGTGGTGGTGCACTCATGCGCCACAATGTCAGCAATACTCTCAGCTCCCATATCTCGTGATGGTGGATCCAGAAGAACCTGTGGATTCATAGGGGGTGCGAGCAAGCTCGTAGGTGCTCGTCCTAGGTGGTCGGGGTAATGGTCAGGCTGTAACTGGGAGGGTGCAGGAAGTGGCTCAAGGTAGGGGTCTCTATGCTCGAGAAGCTCAAAGTAATGTGTCAAATCATCCGTATTAAAGACGAGATAAATACACATATATGCCGGGAGATCGATGTCGTAGGGATTTGTTCCAATTTTCTTTATAATCATATAAGGACACATTCATTTAGGTTGTACCTTTTTAGCGGCTCCTTTTGGGATCATTTCCGTGCGAATTTTGACCATGACATGCTCGCCCATCTAAAAATGCTGCTCACGCCTATGCTTGTCATTCTGTGCCTTATATAATTCATTACTATTAGCATTTTTTTGGGGTTAATTCATGCATTTTATGTATGTGATGGATGAAGGGCTCAGCAGACTCACTAGGACGTGACTCTAGGGGAATAGGGGCGAGGTCAATAGGCTTCCTAGGCTCATATCCTAACACTATGAAATTTACTTAGGCCAGTAGACCTATTGACGGGCTATTCTATATGAACTCAGCTACAGGCAACACAGAATCCCAAACATAAGGATGCCCACCAACTAGACACCGTAACAGATTCTCTAAACTCCTATTTACGACCTCAGTCTGGCTGTCAGTCTAAGGGTGGAAAGTCGTCAAAAACTTCAGGGTCGCACATATCTTATGCAATAACGTCCTCCATAAATAACTCATGAAACGGATGTCACGGTTGGACACTACGGACTTAGGTAATCCTTGTAACCGAAAGATCTCTCTCATGAAGAGGTCTGCCACGTGAGTCATGTCTACGATCTTGCGACAAACAATAAAATGAGTCATCTTCAAAAACCAATCTACCACCACGTAAATGGAGTCATGCTTCCTCAAAGTACGAGGAAGGCTCAGTACAAAATCCATGTTGATATTGATTCATGGCTGGTATGGGACTGGAAGGGGGTATAAAGTCCAGTGTTTTGTTTTGAACCCTTTGCAGTTTGGTAAGTGTAACAGTGACGTACGACTCGCGTCATGTCCTTCTTCAAGGCGGGTCAATAGAAGTGATCCTCAACCAAAGCAATCTCCTTGTCTCTATCGAAGTGGCCAGCGTTGCCACCTGCGTGCATCTCCTAAATTAAAATGCACTAGAAGGACGCCCAGAGAATACAAAGATGAGATCCATGATATAAATGTCCCTTGACGATATAACCCCGCAGTGTGCTCAGGGGGGTCTCTCAAAATTCAGAATAAATCTCTCCAAGGTTAATGCAGGTAGGTAATCCCTAAGCAGTAAGTCAAAGCTACTCGTAATAGCGCTCAGTGTATGGAGAAGGGTGATACAGCGACTAAGGGCGTCAGCAAGCTTGTTCTCAACACTAGCGCGGTGTTTGAGAACGTAGTGAAAATCCGACAATTATTCTACCTACTTGGAATGTCTACACCCCAATTTCGATTGTGAGTCAAGATACCGCAGAGTCTGATGGTCGAAGTATAGGACAAACTCCCGTGGGAGGAGATAGTGTTTCCAATATCTAAGTGACTGCACAATCATGTAAAACTCTCTATCATAGTTGGAGTACTTATGTCGGGCCTCGTTCAACTTTTCACATTTTGGACTTGTTTTTCATTTATATCTAATATAAAGTAAAACCGACACAATCATTTATCCAATTTCCGTACTTTCTTAACGTGCGACCTCATAGGTTCATATTACGTTGATAGTAAGATTAATCTCTTGATCACTTCAAGATCACCAATTTAAACAAGTATGAACTACTTCCTCAGTAGTTCGTCAACCCGTCTCTTGAGCTCAGTCAGACCTATGTTGTGTTAGATGTCATGTACTCGGGGTAACTCATCGGTTAAATCATTCGGCATAATATCAGTGTACTCATCGAGAAAACGCCGGACCTCAAGGGGTGGCTCGGGAATCTCTTTAAGGCCCCCAAGAGCCATGGTGGAGGCCACTATGTAGAATATGTCGGCGTCGACTCTCTCATAAACTCGCGACGCGTAGAATGTGGAGCGGCCTGGATGAACTCGTGTTAGTGGAGTGTTTAACCTTCCTCTTGGATTTCTCCGTGGGTTGGGTTGGTGGCAATGTAATCTTATGACCCTTGTCGTAGAATACACACGTGTTCGAGCAACCAAAGCACATGGCATCACGATCGAAGAGCCAATATCTCCCTGGCAGAACGTGAGCGACATCCATCGGGATGACGTCACACCAAACACGGTCCTCGAACGAGGTGAGAGAAATCAGAATCATGCACCTCTGAGTAACATGTATGGCCATCTTATCGACCCAAATCACACAATAGGGATGAGGATGAGGATGAGACTGAGAAATCACCTGACACCCGCTCTAAATCCCTCTGGGCCACAATGTTCACACAATTCCCGCTATCGATGGCCAGCTTGCGGGGACCTCCAGCACTAGGAAAGAAGCTATAGAAAATCATTGTACATCGCCAATCCTCAACGGTATGCGGGAAGAGAAAATGTCGAATAACACCGACCTCAAAGGGGCGTTCAACGTTGCTCTCCCAACCGTCCTCGATAGTGTCATCAATCTCCTCATCAGTGACCTCCTCAGCATTAACACTGGGCTCGCCTTTTTCAACAAATAAATTTCTCGTGGGGCACTGAGATGTCATATGGCCTCTGCCAGAGCAACGATAACATTGAACGTTGGTCGGGTGTCCGCGGGAGGTCCGGTGGAGATAACCTTGCCAATTTGTGTCCATGGGAGTACAAGGAGGTCATGCAGGAGTAATAATGGTTGTAGGTGGCCTCCTAAATATGGGGTTGTCGGGTCTGGAGGGAGCCTGACGGGCACCTACTAATTGAAGGTACTGCTCATACTCGAGGGTCATCTGGTAAACTTGCTTTATTGTATCAATGTGATGGAGAATATACTCTCTATGTAACTCAGCCCTCAGTCCTGAACAAAATCGAGAGGCGGCGGCATTAGTCTCCTCTCGCAAATCATTCCTCGCGATTAACCCGTTAAATCGAGATGTACTCTGCCACAAATAGCATTCTCTGGCGCAACGCATAAAGCTGATCCAACAACTGATTCTGATATGAGGCAGGAAGATACTTGTCCTTTAATCAATGCTTCATGTGCTCCCAGTGCATGATAGGGTGGTATCCATCTTGATGGAGTGATCTCTCCAGCCTGGTTCAGAATATCTTTTTCAGGCTAATAAGCATCATCCTCGCAAAATCTAACGTGTCGCTCGTCCGTCATATTATACCACTCAAAATAGTGGTCCATCTCTTAGAGACAGGCACTAAAGGCCTTCGGGCCCATGTGGTGATTGAAGGTAGGAGTGTAACACCCAAATCTCAAATGAATGAAATCTTTTATAGAATTATGAGTTGAAATATTATTCAAGTCGTATCTCTTTTGTGTTTTGTCCCACACCGCCTATTGGTGTTTTGGGTGTCTATTGTAATGCTATATATATGCCCCTTTGAGGATGAATTAGATACAATATATTACATTTTCTATTCTAACTTGGTATCAGAGGCGAAGAAAAGGCCCTAGCCGTCTCGCTCGCCCGTCTGCGTCTCGCTCGCCCGCCTGCGTCTCGATCGGCCTCTCGCTCTTCGCTCGCCTTCGATCGCCCTAGCCGTCTCGCTCGCTCGTCGCCTTCGATCCCCTATGTGACGCCTGCGTCTCCCTACAATCGACGGATCGCTCGATCGGCCTCTCGATCGACGGACGACCCATCGCCTGAGCCTCGGCAACAGCCGACCTCCCTTCCTAACCCGTCTGCTGCTCCGGCCAACCCTACCTCCGGCAGTTTGAGAGTCCACCGACCCTCTTCCTTCCTCTAATGCCACCCTAGGCACCTGTCATGGATGCTAGGGCCGGCTCCTTCCCTTCTGGACACTAGGGCCGATACCAGCGGCTGCCCGAGTCTCGGCCATCTTCCGTCTTGCCCTAATCCTTCTTCTGTGTCCTCTTTGCTGCCGCCGGATGCTTGTGCAGCATCTTCCGTGCTCAGTTTGATTCGTTTTTCGTAATTGCAAGCTCTAATGGGGGATTCTACAGGCTCTTCGCCACCTGTGAGTGATGTTATGCCACAGATGAGTGACCCGCAGCGGACCCATGGCCACTCGGGCTCCTTGAAGATCACCACCGTTCCCTTGGACGGAACGAACTATCTGGAATGGTCTCGTGTTGCTCAACATGTGATCCGCAGCCATCAGATGTTTGGTTACATTGATGGATCTATTAAGGAGCCCGCCAAGACCGACCCTACGTGGAAACGTTGGGACTCTGAAAATTCCCTTGTTGTTTCATGGCTTCTTCATTCCATGTCCCCCAAGGTCTATCGGAGTTACATGCTTCTGGACTCGGCATATGATATCTGGACCCGGGCAAAAGACACGTACTCGCAGATTGGGAGTTCCACTCAGATCTATGAACTTACCCGTCGCATTCTGGAGCTTAGACAGGGATCTCTGACTGTGTCTGCCTACTTCTCGGAGTTTGAACGCCTCTACCAGGAGCTGGACTTCTTTGAGCATTTCACTGCTTCCTGCACGGCCGACGCCGTGAAGCTTCAGGAGAAGGAGAACCGTTACCGCCTGCATGTCTTTCTGATGGGGCTTAACATGGAATCTGATACTGTCCGGACGCACATCTTGCATCGTTCACCCCTTCCGTCCCTGCGGGAAGCGTTCAGCATGGTCCTTGGTGATGACGATCGCCGCCGATCCCTCAGCATGCCTGCTCCTGCAGTGGATCGGTCTGCCTTTACTAGTGTTGGTGGTGTTAGTCGTGGAGGTCCCACCAATACCAGCACGATTCCCACGTGTGATTACTGTGGTCGTCGGGGACATACTCGGGATGCATGTTTCAAGTTGCATCCTCATCTTGCCCCTTCTGGTCGTGGTCGTGGTCGTAGTCACGGACGTGGAGGTCATCGTCAGAGCGAGCCTCGTCCTCAGGAGGCCGCTTTCTCTACAGATGTGTATGATGAGGGTTTCTCTACTGCTCCCGGTCAGCTTACTTCTCAGGAGTTGGATGCCTTCCGCCGCATGCTTCACTCTCAGCCCGATCCGTCCCAGGCGGCCTCTGCTTCTATTGCCTCTATTGCCATGCCGAGTGCTCCTACTGCTACTGCTTCCTCGTCCGAGTGGGTGCTTGATTCCGGTGCCACCCATCACATGACCGGCTCTTCCTCAGGTTTTCACTCTTACACACCTTTGTCTGGTAAGGATAAAGTTATGTCTGCAAATGGCCTGCTGACCCCTATTGCTGGCAAAGGTCAGATCTTTTGTTCTCCTACTATTTCTTTACCATCTGTTCTTCATGTTCCTTCATTTCCTCACAATTTACTCTCCATTAGCAATATTACCCGCTCTCTCAATTGTTCTGTAACTTTTTTTCCTGACTCCTGTGTTTTTCAGGAACTGGGTACGAAGCGGAGCATTGGCAGTGGTAGGGAACGCGGTGGCCTGTATTACTTGGATGTGACCTCCTCCCAGGCTCTCTCGAGTTCTGCTGTTACTACTGAGGATGTTCGTCGCTGGCACCTCCGGCTTGGACATCCCTCACCTCTTTACCTTCAGAAACTATTTCCTGCTTTCTCTCCTGTTTTAAATACCTTTGTTTGTAATGTTTGTGATGAGTCTAAGCATGTGCGCCATAGTTCATCGCATTTATCTTCCCCTTGTACTACTCCTTTTGATGTTATTCATTCTGACGTTTGGGGTCCGTCCCCAGTATCATCTAGTTTTGGTTTTCGATGGTTTGTCACCTTTATTGATGGTTTTTCCCGCACATGTTGGGTTTATTTATTGAAGAAAAAAAGTGAAGTTTTTTCCTGTTTTCAACTCTTCCATAAAATGATTCAGACCCAATTTCAAGGGGTCGTCCGTGTTTTGCGTAGTGATAATGGGGGTGAATATGATGATCGCGGCGCGTTTGGCACATATCTCAAAGATCACGGTATTATTCACCAAACGACGTGTGTTCACACCTCTACCCAAAACGGTGTTGCCGAACGAAAAAACCGGCACCTCCTGGATATGGCCCGTTGCCTCCTGGGTACTATGCATCTCCCCAAATCTTTTTGGGCAGATGCAATTCTTACTGCTACTCACCTTATAAATCGGCTTCCTTCACGTATCTTGGACTATGCTACCCCCCTCGCTCGCCTGTCTACCATGGCTACGGTCTATACTTCGCATCTGTCCCCCCGTGTCTTTGGTTGTGTGTGCTACGTCCACGTTCATGTTCCCCACCGTGACAAACTGGATCCTCGTGCCATTCGTTGTGTGTTCGTCGGATACTCCTCCACTACGAAGGGGTATCGATGCTTCCACCTGCCTTTCGGTCGTCTATACTGCACTATGGATGTCACTTTTCGCGAAGGGGAATCCTATTTTCTGTCCTCGACTCACTCTGTTCGTCAGGGGGAGAGCTTGGTAGATCTTCCCCTTCCTGTTCACCTGGCTCCCTCTCTACCTCAGCTTCCACCATCGCTTCCTCTACCTCAGCCCCCTCTCTGTCCTGAGCAGGGACCCCCTATTCCTATCCCTTCTCCGGATGTCCCCCTATCTCCTTTCCCTCATGTGTATCACCGGCGCTCCTCCCGTATACAGGCTCCTACGGCCCTGCTTCCACCCGTGCCCGCTTCGGGCTCAGATTCTGATGATGCGGATTTGCATGTTCCGCTGGCTCAGTTACGAGATAAGTTTGCTTCTACTAAACATCCCATTTCTAACCATGTGACATATCGTCATCTTGCTCCTGACCACCAGTTTTTTATCGCTTCTCTTTCATCTGTCGTTATCCCTAAGACTTGGCAGGAAGCTTTGGGCATTCCGGTTTGGGCTCAGGCTATGAAAGAAGAGATGGCTGCCTTGGACAAGAATCACACTTGGGATGTCACTCCTCTTCCCCATGGTAAGAAAGTTGTTAGCTCTAGATGGATTTTTTCGGTCAAGCAAAATGAAGACGGGAAAGTTGAACGGTATAAGGCTCGATTGGTCGCCCGGGGGTACACTCAGACTCAGGGAGTTGATTACCAGGAGACCTTTGCTCCAGTGGCAAAGATGGACTCTATTCGGGTCCTTCTGTCGGTCGCCGCTATCTTGGGATGGGACCTCCACCAGTTAGATGTCAAGAACGCTTTTCTCCATGGAGATCTTGAAGAAGAGGTGTATATGACATTTCCTCCTGGTTTTGTGAGAGATGGAGGAAAGCCCCTTGTTTGCAAGTTACTGAAATCCTTATATGGATTAAAGCAGTCACCCAGAGCGTGGTTTGGCAGATTTCTCAAGGCTATGCTCAAGTTTGGGTATAAACAGGCGCAGTCAGACCACACCATGTTCATTCAGAGACGTGATCAGAGTACTGTGGTCCTCATTGTCTATGTGGACGATATTGTCATCACCGGTAATAATGCGAGTGAGATTGCCAATCTCAAGTCCCTCTTGGCCAAGGAATTTGAGGTGAAAGACTTGGGAAGGTTACGATACTTTCTGGGAATAGAGGTTACTAGATCTGATCAGGGCATCTTCATATCTCAGCGGAAGTATGTCCTGGATTTGCTACAAGAGACCGGGATGCTTGGGTGTGTTCCTGCGAACACCCCTATGGAGGAGAATCATGGGATCTGTGACGATGGTGACAGTGACAGTGTTGAGGCCACCCGCTATCAGAGATTAGTTGGGAAACTGATTTATCTATCTCATACTCGTCCTGATATCACATATGTTGTGGGTATTTTGAGTAGGTATATGCACGCTCCTCGGGTAAGACATCAGCAGGCAGTGTATCGCGTCCTACAATATCTTAAGAAGGCCCCAGGACGGGGACTTCTGTTCTCAAAAAATGACCACTTGAAAATAGAAGTTTACACGGATGCCGATTGGGCTGGCTGCCGTGACGATCGGAAATCCACTACTGGTTATTGTTCGTTCGTTGGAGGAAACCTCGTGACATGGAGAAGCAAGAAGCAGCACGTTGTGGCCAGATCTAGTGCCGAAGCTGAGTACCGTGCAATGTCACTTGGAATGTGTGAGGGACTATGGCTATGTACTGTCCTTCAAGACTTGGGTCTTCCCAGAACTTCCCCTTTCTCCTTGTTCTGCGACAACAAGGCTGCTATCAGTATAGCCCACAATCCGGTTCAACATGACAGGACCAAGCATGTTGAGGTGGACCGTCACTTCATCAAGGATCACTTGGACAAAAAAAACGTGGTTACTCCATTCATCAGTTCAAGAGATCAACTGGCCGATATGTTCACTAAAAGCTTGGGAAGTGACATTTTCACGAATGACATCAGAAAACTGGGAATGACGGATATCTACCATCCGACTTGAGGGGGAGAGTTGAAATATTATTCAAGTCGTATCTCTTTTGTGTTTTGTCCCACACCGCCTATTGGTGTTTTGGGTGTCTATTGTAATGCTATATATATGCCCCTTTGAGGATGAATTAGATACAATATATTACATTTCCTATTCTAACTTTATGTACGAGGAAAATAAAGTAAAAGAAGCCATAACAATTGTTCAATCCATCATTTAGTGTATACAATTTAATTACGACGTAAGCGTTAAAATTATGCACATGGGTGTGCAAATAATGAAATTGATGAAAATGGTGTACAAATAATGAATTGATGAAATTGGTGTCTGAATAGAGGAAATTGATGAAATTGGTGTGCTAATAGGCAAATTGGTGTGCTCATAGAGAAAATTTATGTGCTAAGAGAGTTAAAGAAGAAAGATTGAGTTTTTTAAAGCAATTGAACCAAAAATAAAATCCAATTTAGGCTTGGGCGGTGATCTTGAGCGGTGGCGTGAGAGGGTGGACCGGCTCCTTGCGATAAAAAGCAAAACCAAGCCTATTCTCTCAGCAAAAATCCCGCACCGTGCGATTCCAGGGTTGCCGCTCTCGCCTAGCTCTCGCCGATCGCCGATCGCCCTCTTTCCCCCTCCCCTCCTCCGATTTCTCTTCCTCTCGGCAGAGAAGAGGTTGGATCGACCGTCTTCTTCTTCTTCTTCTTCCTCCTCTTCTTCCTCCTCTTCTTCTTCTTCCTCCTCCTCTTCTTCTTCTTCCTCCTCTTCTTCTTCCTCCTCTCCTCTTCTTCTTCCTCCTCCTCTCCTCTTCTTCCTCCTCCCCTCCTCTTCTTCATCTTCCTCCTCCCCTCCTCTTCTTCTTCTTCCTCCTCTTCTCTTCTTCCTCCTCCCCTCCTCTTCTTCTTCTTCGTCCTCTTCTTCTTCGTCTTCTTCTTCTTCCTCCTCTTCTTCTTCCTCCTCCTCCTCTTCTTCTTCTTCCTCCTCCCCTCCTCTTCTTCTTCTTCTTCTTCTCTAGGTTGTTGGCCCATTTCTATAACCATATTGCTCTAGATATTTAATATAGAACCATGTTAATATGCTCTGCTGATTAGCTAATTCTGTTGTACAACTTCTTCTAATTTGCTGTACTACTTCTTCTTCTTTGTTGTTCTGCTCTGCTACTGAATGCCTTCTTCTTATTATTCATGGCTACATCGATATTATTATTTTTTGTGTGTAGTATGAATTCATCAGAAGGTTCGAGCAAGATTCTCAGTACTTCTTCCTCTACGGTAGGTCGAGATCCGTGTTGGGCATTTGGTGGGAAGGTGACTGCAAATGACTCCAATCGGATACGATGCATATATTGCAAACAAATTGTGAATGGTGAGATTACACGATTGAAGCATCATTTGGCGGGGATAAGGGGCAACGTTAAGGCATGTCTGATGGTGCCATCTGATGTTAAAGAGAAGGTTAATGGTTATTTAAACTCTGCACAAGCAACCAAAAAGTCTAAGACTGAAAGGTTGCAAACAGCATTGGACGATGTAATTGTTGGAGGGGATAGTGAGAAAGAAGAAGCCATGCAAAGGAGTCTTTATGCAGGAGTTGGTACTAAAGGACCGATGGATCAATTTGTCCAAACTCAACCCGCCGAGAGCAGCAAAGTGGTACAAACCACAATTGATAGCAAGTATAAAAAAAAGCTAGAGATGATGCATGCTTGTTTATTGCTAGGTGGGCATACGAAACATGCATTCCTTTCAATGCCTTATATGCTACATCCTTTCAACAAGCCTTGCACGCAGTTGGGCAATGTGGACCAGGGATGAAGGGGCCAGCCCCATATGAGATGAGGGAGAAATTCTTGAAGATGGAGGTTGAACGGACGAATGAGATGCTAAGTACATTCACTCAAACATGTAGAGTGCATGGTTGCAGTATTCTTACAGATGCGTGGACAGATAGAAAGGGGAGAAGCATCATGAACATAGTGGTGCACACTATTGCTGGGGTGGCATTTTGGCTATCCAAGAATGTGTCCTCATCCACACATGATGGGAAATTTATTTTTGATTTTGTGGATGAGGCGATTGCCAGCCCAGATGGCCCAAGACTAAAGGCGCACCAAGGCGCAAAGGGATCTTGGAGCCTAGGCGCAAGGCTCAAGGCGTAGGCGCGCGCCTGACGAAGGCAAGGCGCAACTATATTCGGTTTAAATAATCTGCATCAAACATCACTTCATCTCCTTAATCGAATTTTTCATCTATTCTACTAATTAATAATTCATTACTATCATTTATATCTCTTAAAAAATAGAATCGATGTGATCACTTGCATCATATCTAAGTCTCAACGCTCGATTATGTTTCACAAACACTTAATCATGCAAATAAATATTTATTTCTTACATTATTTCTTAATTTATTTTGAAAAAAAAAATTACAATTGAAATTGCACCTAGACGTGTCTTTTATGCTCCAAAGGCGCAAAAAAGGCGCAAACCTCTGAGCCTGGTGAGCTTTGAGCCTTAGGCGCGCCTGAGGCGCGCCTTTAGCAACTAGGCCCAAGAGAGGAGAATATAATACAGGTGGTGACAGACAATGCATCCAATAACATGTCGACATCAAAGTTGATGGCTTTGAAGAGGCCACGAATCTTTTGGACTCCATGCGCTGCACACACAATCAATTTACTTCTCCAGGATATTTCTAGATTAAAGCAAATAAAAAATACACTTGCAATGGGACGTTAATTGACGGTGTTTATATATGGTCATACTATCTCCCTTGATATGTTTAGGGAGACGACGAAAGACTTGGAGTCTCATGATCTTGTGCGCCCCGGAGTGACCAGATTTGCTACAGCATTTCTTTCATTACAGAGCATCCATGAGAAAAAGAGGCAGTTGCGGGAGATGTTTACATCAACAAGGTGGGATGCTACCAAATTATCCGGTAGTGAGGCGGGCAAACAGGTATCTTAGTACTATATTACCTATTGATCTATGAATAAAATTATTCTGTTACTTATCATCTATCTATCCTCTCGAGTTGTAGGCTACATGTCACGGCTTAACCTCTACGGGGTTAACCTTTGGAATTTTCTAGAGAAATCTAGGAGCATGTAGAATATTTTGTACATAGTATTCTAGAGAATTGTAGAAGCACTCTAGAATGATCTCATGGGAACATTCTAGAGAACTCGGGAAGGTTGTATATACATGAGGGTTGTAAAATGATCTAGAAATGTAGGCATTCTAGATCCTTCCATCTTTTGGAGAGAAATTCTTTTGGGGCCTATAAAAGGGGAAGGTCCCCTCATTTGTAAATCACCAAGTTACAAGCAACCAAGCAATGCAAGTTCTTTGCTCTCTCTTACAAAGTGCTCTCTTACTCATCTTGCCACCACGATCGTTGGAGAAGGCTGACTTAGCTAGTTGCGAAGGGACGCACAAAAGAGCTAAGGCCGCACGCGACGTTGTCAAGGGGACAAGTCCGTGACAGTTGGTATCAAAGCCAGGTTGACTCTAGTGCGTGGTTCGTGAAGATCAAGAGTAGATGGCTTTGGAAGGGAACAACTCTAGCATTGTTGATGAGCGCGGCAGGGCGGCCGAGGAGAAAAGAGATAGAAGGAATAAGAGGGACCAAAGCAAGGGTCGTGATGGTTCCAGCACGGAGCAAAATATGGTTGATCCAGCTGAATTTGAAGCTCTACGGAAGGCGCATCTTACCCTTCATCGGAAAGTGGATCAAATATGTAAGTACTTTGACACTTTCCATGTTGAACAAGAGAAGTTGCAGGTGGATATTGACCTTCTCAAGGAGTAAACTATGGGCAAGTCGGAAGGCGCTTTTGATACCATCATAAGCGACTTGGAAGAACGTCTCACAAGTCTTAAAAACGAAGTGGATGACTTGCGTAGGCGAGGTGCTACAAATGGTGGAAATGGTGGGAATGGTGCAGCTATGGTAAATGCAAAGCTTGATGTGCCCAAATCCAAGAAGTTCGCAGGAAAGCGGGATGCATTAGAGGTGGAGAATTTCCTTTGGCACATGGAGAAATACTTGGAAGGATATGACATCACAGACGAGGCACTAAAGGAACGACATGCTGGTTATTACTTGGAAGACCTTGCTTCATTGTGGTGGAGGAAAATCCAAACAGATATTGCAAAGGGACTCTACCGGATCGATACTTGGGAGGACTTCAAGCAGGAGTTAAGAAGGAACTTCATCCCCGAGAACGTGAAAGATGAAAACTTGCGGAAGCTCAAGGAATTGAGGCAAAAGGGAAGTATCGGAGACTATGTCAAAGAGTTCACCACTTTATCACTCCAGGTATTCGATGTCCCCGAACATATCCTTCTCTTCAACTTCATCGATGGGCTGCAAAATTGGGTGAAACAAGAGGTCAAGAGGAAGGACCCAAGAACCACCAGGGATGTTATTGTCATCGCCGAGTCTCTTATTGAGTTCCAGCGTCAACCAAATCCTATCAAGGAGAAGAAGGGCAAGGTGGGCTATGGAAAAGGTGGGGGAGACCGGCGAGACAACAAGGCGGCGCACTTCAAAGGAGGGTCAAAGACTTTGACCGATCAAAGGAAGGAATTCAAGGAGAGGAAGAAGAACTTCACACCTAGAGGAGGATGCTATGTGTGCAAGGGGCCACACCAGATGAGCAGTTGTCCAAAGCTCGGGTCATTGGCAGCTATGGCGGAGAATACCACTACACCCGAAGAAGGTACATCACAGTTTAGTTCATTGCAATTACTAAATGCTTTGAACGTGCATCCAACGAAAGCCGCATCAAGCAAGGGGTTGATGTATGTGGAAGCGGTCATCAAGGGGAAGGCTACAAAAGCCTTGATTGACACAGGGGCTTCACATAACTTCATGACCGAAGGAGAAGCCAAGAGGTTGGGCTTGCAGGTTGTGAAGGGCGAAGGTTGGATCAAGACCGTGAACAGTCAAGCGAGGCTACTAGAAGGAGTCGCACGCCATGTAGAGCTATGCATGGGCACCTGAAAGGGCCGGGTGGACTTCTCAATCGCACCCATGGATGACTTCAAGGTCGTTCTTGGAATGGACTTCTTGGAGAAGATGCAAGCCATCGTCATGTCGGCGCATCGCTCAGTTTGCATCTTGGAGGAAGGCAATGCTTGCATAGTTCCCACGGTGCAAGGACCATCAAAGGAGGGGCCAAAACAGCTATCAGTCATGCAGTTGGCAAAAGGGTTCAAGAAGGGTGAACCAACGTACTTGGCCACCCTAAAGGAGGAAGATGGTGACACGATTGAGGAGGTGCCTCCTATCATTGTGGACGTGTTGGTACGAAATGAAGACATCATGCCCGCAGAGTTGCCATTGAAGCTACCACCACGGCGGGAGGTGGATCACAAAATTGAGCTGGAGCCAGGGACGAAGCCACCAGCCAAAGCACCATACCGGATGGCTCCCCCTGAACTAGAGGAGTTGAGGAAGCAACTCCAAGTTTTGCTGGAATCGGGAATGATCAGGCCATCTAAGGCGCCATTTGGTGCCCCGGTGGCCGGTGCTATTTCAAAAGAAGAAGGACGGATCGTTGTGGTTGTGCACAGACTACCGGGCATTAAACAAGGTGACGGTAAAGAACAAGTATCATATTCCTCTCATTGCTGATCTTTTTGACATGCTTGGAAGCGCAAGAATCTACTCCAAGATGGATTTGCAAAAGGGATATCATCAAGTGCGGATTGCGGAAGGAGATGAGCCGAAGACCACATGCACATGTGTCACGAGGTATGGAGCATTCGAATGGTTAGTGATGCCCTTTGGCTTAACTAATGCCCCGGCTACTTTCTGCACGTTGATGAACCAAATATTCTGCCCCTACTTGGATAAGTTTGTGTATACTTGGATGATATTGTGGTATATAGTAACACCATCGAGGAGCATGCAGAGCATCTTAGCCGAGTCTTCCAAGTGTTGCGGGAGAATGAGCTGTATATGAAGAAGTCCAAATGCTCATTTGGACAAGAGGAGATACACTTTCTTGGTCATGTCATCGGGCATGGGAGCTTGCGGATGGACATGGCAAAGATCAAGGCAATTGATGAATGGGAGCCGCCAACGAAGGTACCGGACTTACGATCATTTTTGGGCTTGGTGAACTACTATCGCAGGTTCATCAAGGATTACTCAAGGAGGGCAGTGTCGTTGACGGACCTGTTGAAGAAGAGCAAGGTTTGGTTTTGGACGGAGGAATTCCAAAGCGCTTTCGAAGACGTAAAGGCAGCGGTTTGTACGGAACCGGTGCTTGCTTTGACGGACTTTAACAAAAGGTTCGAGTTGCATACGGATGCATCGGACTTTGCAATTGGAGGAGTGCTAATGCAAGATGGTCACCCCTTAGCTTTTGAGAGTCGGAAACTCAATGAGGCGGAACGGAGATACACCGTTCAAGAGAAAGAGATGACGGCCATCATCCATTGCTTGCAAGTGTGGAGGCATTATCTGCTTGGGGCGCAGTTCACCATCAAGACGGATAATATGACAACTACTTACTTCCAGACGCAGAAGAACATGACCGCTAAGCAAGCAAGATGATAAGATTTCTTGGCGGAGTTCGACTTTGTGTTAGAGCATAAGGCGGGGAAGACCAACGTCGTGGCTGATGCACTAAGCCGCAAAGATGAGCTAGCCGCAATGTCCACAGCTAATGGGGAGTTGCTGGACAAAATCAGGCAAGGGTTGAAGGAGGATCCTCTTGCCATGCAACTCATAGAGTTGGCCAAGGAGGGCCAAGCTAGAAGATTTTGGGTAGAGGATGAGCTACTTTACACCAAAGGGAGGCGATTGTACATCCCAAAGTGGTAAAACCTGCGGAGGGATCTCATCAAGGAGTGTCATGACACCAAGTGGGCTGGACATCCGGGACAAAAACGCATTTTGGCTTTGATGGAGGAGTCATACTTCTGGCCACGGATGACGGACGAAGTGGAGTTATATGTGAAGACTTGTCTTGTTTGCCAACAAGACAAGGTGGACAACAAGCAGCCCGCAGGATTATTGGAGCCATTGCCTATAGCGGAGCACCCTTGGGAGTCGGTGATGCTTGACTTCATCAACGCGTTGCCAAAATCAGACGGGTTCGGATCAATCTTGGTGGTAGTCGATCGTTTCTCCAAGTATGGCACATTCATCCCCAGCACAAGGGACGCTACTTTGGAGGAGACGGCACGCCTATTCTTCAAGAATGTGGTGAAGTATTGGGGGTTGCCGAAAACTATCATTAGTGATTGAGACCCCAGATTTACAGGAAAGCTGTGGACGGAGTTATTCAAGTTGCTCGGGTCAGAATTGAACTTCTCCACCAGCTTCCACCCTCAAACCGATGGGCAGACGGAGAGGGTGAATTCTTTGTTGGAATGTTATCTACGGCACTTCGTGAGCGCCAATCAGCGGGACTGGGCCAAGTTGATGAATGTGGCGCAATTTTCGTACAACTTGCAGCGGAGCGAGGCGACCGGGAGGAGTCCGTTCGAGCTTGCCACTGGGAGACAGCCCCTCACTCTGCATACGTTGGCGACCACGGCGGATGACGGAAGAAGTCCAGGAGCTTGGAAAATGGCAAGTCTTGGGAAGAGCAAGTCGACGTAGCCAGAGCGTGCTTAGAGAAAGCACGCAAACGAATGAAGAAATGGGCAGATTCAAAGCGAAGGATGGTGGAATACACAGTTGGGGATAAGGTGTTGGTGAAACTTCTCCCTCAACAGTTCAAGGCTTTGCGCAGCTTGCACAAGAGCTTGGTTCGTAGATACGAAGGCCCATTTTCGGTGATTGCAAGGGTGGGTAAGGTATCCTATCGCCTTGACCTACCCGACTCTTTGAAGATTCATCCGGTCTTTCATGTCAGCATGTTGAAGCCATATCATGAAGACAATGAAGACCTTCAAAGAAGGACATCGCATAGAGCACCACCAGTGATGACCAAGTCTTTTGATCGAGAGGTGGATGAGGTGCTCACCAGGAGGACAGTGCGGAGAAGAGGTGTGCAACCTAGCACAATATTTGATTAAGTGGGAAGGAAGGCCAGCGTCTGAAGCTACATGGGAGACATTTGAAGATCTCTGGCAGTTCAAGGACATCATCCGGCAGTACGAGGCGACGAGGGCGTCGCCAGGCTGGGTGGGGGAGGATGTCACGGCTTAACCTCTACGGGGTTAACCTTTGGAATTTTCTAGAGAAATCTAGGAGCATGTAGAATATTTTGTACATAGTATTCTAGAGAATTGTAGAAGCACTCTAGAATGATCTCATGGGAACATTCTAGAGAACTCAGGAAGGTTGTATATACATGAGGGTTGTAGAATGATCTAGAAATGTAGGCATTCTAGATCCTTCCACCTTTTGGAGGGAAATTCTTTTGGGGCCTATAAAAGGGGAAGGCCCCCTCATTTGTAAATCACCAAGTTACAAGCAACCAAGCAATACAAGTTCTTTGCTCTCTCTCAATCTCTCTTGCTCTCTCTTACAAAGTGCTCTCTTACTCATCTTGCCACCACGATCGTTGGAGAAGGCTGACTTAGCTAGTTGCGAAGGGACGCACAAAGGAGCTAAGGCCGCACGCGACGTTGTCAAGGGGACAAGTCCGTGACATACAGCTACAGTTTTGGGTGGGACTTTTTGGGTAAATGTTGAGCTTGTTATTCTTGTATTTGCCCCATTGGTGAAAGTCCTCAGAAGAGTTGATGGGGATGCACCTTCAATGGGTTGGTTGTATGGTGATATGAAGAAGGCTAGAGAGGAGGTTGTTGTTGCTCTTGATTTTAAGGAGAGTAAATATCTTCTCGTATGGAAGTTGATAGATAGAAGAGTAGAGAGTAAGATGAGCAATCCTCTACATCTAACAGGCTATTTACTGAATCCCGTCTTCTACTTCCCAATTAGGGAAGCGATAGATGGAGACCCAGAGTTCATGGGTGGGTTTATTGACAGCCTCACTAGAATGTACTCTCATGACATTTCTATGCAAGATGCCATTACTACTGAGGTTGAGGTTTATCAGCTAGAGCAAGGAGCATTTTCCCGGGACATAACTAAGAGGCAAAGAGTACTGCCAGGGTTTAATCCAGGTATATTTTCACTAAACAATTATTGGACTATTTTTTTACTGAACTATTAATAATTTGTTTTTTTTAATAAGCTCATTGGTGAAAGTTCTACACAATGGAAACTCCAAATTTGAGAAAAATGGCTATGAGAATCTTGAATTTGACAACTAGTTCCTCCGGTTGCGAAAGAAATTGGAGCACTTTTGAGATGGTAATTTACTTGTACATATATATTTTAAAATGATATTACAATAATATTTTAAGTTTAACAATTTTTAATGTTAATATCATATTCAGATTCATTCGAAGAAGAGGAATAGACTAGAAAGCAAAAGATTGAATGATCTTGTATTTGTAAAATTCAATTCTAAGCTGAAGTCTAAATATTCCGATCCATCACGAGACCCATTGTCTGCAAAGAGTATTGATGAAGGAAAAGTTGTTGAGTGGTTAGCGGGTCCTGCTGCTGATGCTGAAGATGATGATGATGACGAAGTGTTTCCTGGAGAAGGATTGACTTGGACTCAGATTGGTGACATGGTTGATGCTGATGTGAGTTGTAGGAGAAGTGCCGATTTTAAAACAGATATGTACGACAAAAGCGAAAGGAAAACGACATATGTCAGAGAGGGATATGGATGAGAATTCTGAGGAGGACATTGCTGATGATGCACTAGTGTTTTACACTTTCGATGACTACCCAACTGATGAAGAATCGTGATGTTATTTAAGTGAATTGAATTAAGTTAATTCTTTTCATCATATTCATTACTCTTTAGTATTTATTCTTTAATATAGTTCTTAGTTCTTACTCAAATATTCGTTGATTAATTTCAGGAAAAAATATTGTAGATTTATATAAGAGTAGCAGCTTTTGTGGAGCATTAAAATTTTGGTAATAAGTTGAGGTACGATTATACTTTCTAGTTTAAAAGTTTAATACTTTAATATGATTTTGTGATGTTGTATTATACTATTACTTGATTGAAAGTATGCAACATTTCTTATTTATTACAAATTGATTACACTTGTTAGTAGTTTCATTTTCTAATATGAATTTTAGTGTATATTTCATTAAATAAAATAATTATCATCTAATTAAAAAAATATTATGATATATAATATTACAATCCGACATTTTGAAATATCCCCGATATATCCCCCGCAATCCGACATCCGACATAAAAAACCCGAACCGACATGAGTCCGACAACCGACATCTGCAAGCTTGCCTCACTGTAAGTCATTCTTCTCCTCCTTCCCTTCTCTTGTATGCATTTAGTGAGTAAATTAGTTTGATTTTGGGGATTTAGAAAGAAAAATATTTCAGTTTTATTGAAGAAACTTGTGGTGACATGAAAAATTGGTTTTTCCTTGGAGGAGTGTGAAGAGCCAACCGTATGTCACCTATGAAATTGTTGGTCTATTGTATGATGAAATTCTGAGCTGGTAAAATAACATGTAGCCTCATGGTGAAACCCTTTTTGAGTCCATATTCAATTTGTGGCTATTAACTGATGTTGTTGTGATGGATCCTTAATTTCAGAATTATTATAAGTGTCATTTTAAGAAATGAATGTGTAGTACAAATAGAGTTTTATATGCTAAAAATTAATAGGGCTGAGTTTGGGAATTTTATTAGGGTGTTGAATTTGAACTGCAATCACTAATTCAGAAATTGAATCATGGATTTTTTTTTGCATGTACATTTTGGCTATGCTAGGATGGATTACATGTAAAATAATTGGGCGTTTCATGAAGAAATCAATTAGAAATGATGGAGTTTTGATTTTAACCTTATTTGAATTTGTAGGAATTATGTTTTGGTTCTTAGATCATGTTGTGAAATACATGCAAATTGTTGGAAATGCATGTTTAATGAATGAAATTGCTATAATGGGCCTAAGATTAAGCGAGGCGTTCGAGTTTGGGTTTAATCTAGTGCGCACAACTCATATTTAAGCGAGTTGTGCGCACTGGATTAAATACTCGGTCAACTTAGTTGGGCCTTAATAGACCTTATGCGAGTTGTGCGCACTAAGTTCGACCTAGTATAATGGGCCTAAGATTGAATATTAATATACAGTGACCATTAACTAAATGAATTGAAAATAAATACATATTAAAGAATGTTAGCCGTTACTTGTATTGTTAATATTTCTTTCAATACAAGTTGATAATGACAGTTGTATATTGACTTATTAGACTGTTTATACTGTATAAAAACAAATATCATATCACTATTGTTATTTAACATGTGTTTTGCATGTATAGCAGTTAAAAAAGTAAATTTCCTCGCTTAGTATTTTATCTAAAGACTAACCCTTTTTATTCTAAAATTTTTAGGATCTAAACGTAAAGCAGGATACAGTGGAACTTTATCGAATATGGTTTAAACGAATAGTAAGCAGTTTTGAAGTGACCATTGATCCTAAGGAAAGATTTCAAAGCTTGAAGTGCTCCACTTGTTCAAAGAACTTATAATATAGCTCTTAAAAATAAGATGTACTAGACTTATATATATGTGTTGTTTTAGACATGTAAAAATATGTAAATGATGTGGAATAAGAGTTTCTTTTCTGTACTTTTCTTACATTACTCATCTGTGGCATATGAAATTGTTGTTTACCCTAAATACTTATTATAAATGAAATGTTTACTGTTACTCTGTGGCGATTACGGGCCGTTACAGAAAATGGTATCAGAGGGAGGTTTCATAAGAGCGTTATGCCACAAATTGTATTGTATAAATGTACAGAATATAAACTTTCATATCTCGTGTTTTGCATGTCCATAAATTGGAAGCTAATGATTTCCTGCCCCTCAGGAACACGAGTTTACTAGTCGGAGGGCTCGAGCAGAGTCAGAGATATCCGTTGAAAGTGAGACAGGTCAAAGGATAAATTTCCAGGTTGCGGATATGACACGGGCAATGGCAGAAGCAATCTGGCTAGCAAGGGCTCCCACAGTATTACCTCTTATGGACCCTCTGAATCAGCCACCACAACGTCAGGTAGACGTTGAACTTAAGCAGTTTCTGGAGTTAAAGCCCCCCACTTTCAGAGGAGGCTTAACTCCGATAGAAACAGAAGACTGGATACTGAGGATATAAACTATTTTTAAACTCATGCATTGTCCATAGGCAAAAAAGATTGATCTAGTGACGTTCTTATTTGAGGGAGAAGCAAAAAGTTGGTGGGACGCGGTGATGAGAGGAAAGTTTGCTACAAGGGGAATTATTGAAATCTCTTGGAAGGAATTTGTCGAAGAATTCACTAATTGGTTCGTGCCCGCATCCGAGAAGGGATTGTTGCAGGAGAGATTCCTTCGCCTTGTACAGGGTAATCACACTTTACTTCAGTATGAAGCGGAATTTTCAAACTTAACATTTTATACGGGATCTCTAGCTCCAACAGAAGCGGAGCGATGTCATCGTTTTCAGCAAGGACTCAGAGATAATATTCGTACATATCTGGTACCCTTTGAGCTTACAAATTACAATAGTCTTGTTGCGAAGGCTCGCTTAACTGAAATTGAAATGGAGAAAACTCAGAAAAGGATGGAGTTTGTGAATAAGAGACCAATGGAAGGGTCGAGTAAAGAATCTTCAGGTAAATCAAGTGGATCTTCATGGAAGAAGAAAAAGTGATCGCAACCTTCTCCTTCAACTTCAACGGGTAGTGTGACCCAGTCATCTGCAACTAAATGTGAAAAATGTGAAAAAGTGCATAAAGGGCAATGCTTATTTGACACTGGTATTTGTTACATTTGTCGCCAACCAGGACATCGACAAAATGAATGTCCAAAAAGGCAAGCAAAGGAGGGAAGTTTCAAGGGAGCCCCCAGAGCACAACCTCAACGAGTATATCAGATGGGAACCATTAAGGAAGGTGAATCAGTTGCCTCCACTTCAGCACCAGTGGAGCCTGGCCGTGAAGAACGACATATACAGCCTCGTGTCTTCAATCTGGGGCAACAGAAAGCTAAGGCTGATGACAATGTCATCACAAGTATGATTTATGCATACAAGCAATTACTGAAGGTTTTATTTGATACTGGTGCAAGTCACTCTTTTGCTTCAACACGTATCTTGAATACCTTACAAGTACAACCATATTCAACACATAATATCCTACATGTAATGATCCTCAACAATAATATAATGACTGCACAAATGCGAGCTCGAATGCAAATTCAAATCAATGAAAAAGTCCTGGAAGTAGATTTGGTAGTTTTACAAATTACAGAATACGATATTATTTTGGGTATGGATTGGTTATCGAGACATGAAGCTGTGATTAATTGTAAGACGAAAGAGCTTACAATTAGGTGCCCAGATCAAAGCTTAGTATCATTTAAAGGGTTGACAAAAGTATATCAAAAACATTGATCTCCGTCATGAAGGCTTTGAAGACGATCTGTAAGGGATGCGAAGCAATGTTAATTATGATAAAAGAGACAAAAGAAGAAAAGAAAGATATTACTGCGGTGCCAGTGGTTCGAGAATTTCTTGAACTATTTCCAAATGAATTACCAGGAGTGCCTCCAACCAGAGAAGTGGAATTTGAAATTTCTCTTATTGAAGGAGCAACCCCAGTAGCTAAAGCACCATATCAATAGACTCCAAAGGAATTAACTAAGCTGAAATCTCAGTTACAGGAATTATTAGATAAAAACTTTATTCGTCCCAGTTCATCTCCCTGGGGAGCTCCCGTTTTATTTGTGAAAAAAAAAAGGATGGAACACTTCGCCTTTGCATTGATTATAGAGAGTTGAATAAATTGACAGTAAGAAATAAGTATCATCTTCCTCGCATCGATGATTTATTTGATCAGCCAGTACACATGACTGTATTCTCAAAAATTGATCTGAGGTCGGGTTATCATCAATTTAAAGTGAAAGAATATGTATTTAAAACAGCTTTCAGTGCCCGGTATGGACACTTTGAATTCGTAGTTATGCCATTTGGATTGACAAACGCCCCAGCAGCGTTTATGGATTTAATGAATCGGGTATTTAAGGAATATTTCGACAAGTGTGTTATTGTTTTTATTGACGACATCTTGATCTATTCCAAAACTGAAGAGGAACATGCACAACATTTGAGATTGGCTTTGCAAATATTTAAGAGATCATCAATTATATGTTAAATTTTCTAAGTGTGCATTTTGGTTACGAGAAGTATCTTTTTTAGGACACATTATTAATGAACAAGGATTAGCAGTGGACCCTAGCAAGATTGAAGCTATCATCCAATGGCCACGCCCTACAACCGTAACAGAAGTGAGAAGCTTCCTTGGATTGGCCGGGTATTATAGAAAATTTGTAAGGAATTTTTCTAAAATCGCTTTACCATTGACTCAATTGAGGAGGAAAAATATATCCTTCATTTGGAATGAGGATTGTCAGCTTGCTTTTGAAGAATTAAAAGAGAGGTTGACAACTGCCCATATTTTGATAATGCCTTCAGGATCAGAAGGGTTTTAGATATACAATGATGCTTCTTATAAAGGTCTTGGGTGTGTTCCAATGCAGCATGTGAAAGTTATTGCTTATGCCTCCAGACAGTTGAAAGATGCTAAAAAAAATTATCCAACTCATGATTTAGAATTGGCAGCAATAGTGTTCACGTTGAAAATATGGCGACACTATTTGTATGGAGTCCGATGCGAAATTTTTACTGATCATAAAAACTTGAAGTATATCTTTACACAGAAAGAGTTAAACCTTTGGCAAAGGCGTTGGTTAGAATTCATTAAAGACTACGAGATTGATATTCACTATCACCAAGGTAAGGCTAATATTGTTGCTGATGCTTTAAGCAGAAAGAGTATGGTCACATTGTCGGCAATAAATCAGTATAACCAGAGGTTGATTCAAGAATTACAGAAGATGGTAATATCTCTTGTGTTTACTTCAGAAGATAAGCAGTCTCAATTATTTCAACTGCAAATTCAATATCCGATTAAAGAAAGACCGTTGAAGGTAATATCTCAGGATCCATTCTTTGTGACTTTATTGGAAAAAGTAAAGAATGGAGAATCAAAGAATTTTTCAGAAAAAGAAGGATTATTATTCTTGAATGATAGGTTTTGCATTCCAAATGCGGACAATTTAAGAAATGATATTTTGTATGAAGCACATAACATACCATATTCTATTCATGCTGGGCGTACAAAAGTGTATCACGATTTAAAACAAGATTTTTGGTGGCCAGGGATGAAGAAGGATGTAATTACATACATCGATAAATGTCATACCTGCCAAGTAGTGAAAGCAGAGCATATGAAACCTGGAGCTTATTTGAAATCATTGCCTATTCCAGAATGGAAGTGGGACGACATTGCAATAGACTTTGGGTGGGGTTTACCTCGGAGCAAGCAAGGAAATGATGGGATATGGGTGATTATTGATCAACTGACAAAGAGTGCACACTTCATTGCAGCAAAGCAAGGCGGACCAACTGAAAGATTGGTAGATGAATATACTGATGTTATTGTTAAATTTCATGGAATACCGCGCACAATTGTCTCAGACAAAGATGGTCGATTTACGTCGAATACTTGAAAACTTGTGCATAAATGTTTGGGAACAGAATTGTTGTACGGCGCCGCCTTTCATCCGCAAACAGATGGTCAATCAGAACGTACTATCCAGTTATTAGAAGATCTTTTGAGAATGATTGTCTTGGACAGGGATCATGGGAAAAATATTTATCATTAGCTGAATTTTCCTATAATAACAGCTATCAATCGACAATTCAAATGGCTCCTTTTGAAGCCTTGTATGGTAGAAAATGTCGAACTCCTCTTAGTTGGGTAGAAGATGGTGTAAGGAAAATATACAATAGAGAAAGAATGGACAAGATGCAAGAGAAAATCTTATTTATTCAAAAGAGAATGAAAATTGCAAAAGACTGTCAACAGAAGTACTATAATGCACTGCATCAGCGGGTAGAGTTAAATGTTGGCGATCAAGTATGCTTGAAAATTAAACCATTCAAAGGCGTCTCACGAATGCGGAAGATTGGGAAATTAAGTCCACGATATGTAGGACATTTTCCTATTACTGAACGTATTGGGGAAATGGCTTACAGATTGGCAATGTCAAATGAACTACAAAATCTACATGATGTTTTTCATGTGTCGTCACTGCGAAGATATACTGTCGATCCAAATAAGATGATCTCCGCAACAGATGTACAAATTGAACTTGGTCTATAAGCTCAACAGGACCTTACCAAATACTTGACTGCCAGACCAAGCGATTGTGGAACAAAGATGTTAATTTTGTAAAGGTCTGGTGGAAGGGCCATCCAAAAAGTGAAGTGTTACGAACGTAGAAGGAGAAGAGCTATTCGAGAGGGAGAGAACTAGGGTTTGAGAGAGCCTAAGAAAAATACCTTATAATATTTCTTGCATACCCCTCTACAAGAGGATCCGGGTATATTTATACCCGGACCAAGGCCGGCCGGCCAAGGGGGCCGGCCGGCCCCAATTGGGGCTGAACCGGGTGGGTTCAGCCCCCTGAGGGCCGTCAATAGAAAGTGGGGGCTGAACTAGTTGGTTCAGCCCCGTTGTCGCCTTCGGATCCGTCCGGGGGCGTAACATTCCCTACCCCTTTAAGACCCAGCTTGTCCTCAAGGTGGGAATCTGGTGGCTCGGTCCCTTCCTTCGGCGCCCTCCCAGCTACGTCATGCTCGTCTCCTTGCAATCTCCAAGCATCGAAGAAAGGCCCCTGTACTGGTAAGATTCTGATTCCATTCAGGCAGTACTCCCTCCCTTCCTCCGCAAACTCCATAGTCAACTCATCCCAATCCAGAGTGACCCTCCCCAGCTGGCGCAACCACTGGGTCCCCAGAATCATATCGGACCCCTGGATGGGCAAGAAGTAGACATCCATCTTGTCGGTGTATCCCTGCACACTGACCCTCACGTCCGGAAGCCTGCCTTCGCACTGCAACGTGCGTCCACCTGCCACCACAACCTGGGACGCAGCATCCTTAATGAGCTCTTGCCCAAGCTTCTGTGCCACCGCCGGGTTGAGGAAGTTATGTGTACTCCCGCTGTCAATCATAATGGTCACCGGTTGTTGGCCGAGCCACCCTGCAACAGTCATAGTGGGTGGTGCGGAGTCTCCTGGCAAGGTCAGGGTAGATACCTCGAACTCGATTGTATCTAAAATGTGCTCCCGGTCCTCGTGGCGCCCCTGGAATGGAGGGGAAACCATGGCAGACGCGTCGATTCCAAGTCCCCTATTGAAGATGGAGGCCTGATCGGTACCATCTCGAACCGCACAGTCTTTGTGTTCCGATGCTGAAGACGGAATGAGAATCTGGACTGCGTTGGTTTCTTTCGCCACAGTCTGACCTTTGATGTGCTGAGTCAACAAACTTTTTAGCTCGTCCATGCGCGTATCTATCTTTTCTGCCAATCGTTTTTCTGAAGTCTTCAACTGTTCTTCGAGGGCCGCCACCGTGTTGGCCAACCCGGTGTAAGTCTCGTCGAGGGTGGCCAACCAATGAGATTCTTCTTGGGAACGAGTCACCATGGTCGACTCCGCAGAAATGGGACGAGGTACTCCTCAAGGAAGTGTCGGAGAAGAAGCTCGTTGTCGAAGAAGCCGCTGGAATCAAACGCCTTGAGGCTCGGCGAAATCGTCGCGGAAGAGCCGGAACTGTGCGACCGGCGGAATCGGCCGCTGGAGACGTCGCTGGAGAGGTCGCTGACGGAAATTGGACTGTCGGCAGCCGCTGGAGTCGGGGCCGGGCTGATCCGAAGGAGTCGGGGTCGAGCGGATCCAAAACAGGCGGAATCGGCCGCTGGAGACGTCGCAGGAGTCGACGTCGAGGGCTGGAGCTTCAGGCGGCGGCCTCTGGAGTAGCAGGCGACGGCCCTGGAGCAGGCGGCGGCCTCTGGAGCAGGCGGCGGTGGCCCTGGAGCAGGCGGCGGCCTCTGGAACAGCAGGCGGCGGCACTGGAGCAGGCGGCGGCAGCGTCTGGAACAGCAGGCGGCGGCGTCTGGAAGGAGACGCTCGAAGGAGACGCTGGATGCGGCGGACTGGAGTCGGGATCGGGGGACTGGAGTCGGGGACTGGAAGCGCTGGAGCAGCAGCCGTCGGGATCGGGATCGGGATCGCGCTGGAGTCGCAGATGGGATCGGAAGCAGCCGCAGGAAGCGCTGGAATCGCAGTGATGCGGAAAAAAAAATCGGGAGGACGAAGCCTCTGATACCAATTGTTACGAACGTAGAAGGAGAAGAGCTATTCGAGAGGGAGAGAACTAGGGTTTGAGAGAGCCTAAGAAAAATACCTGATAATATTTCTTGCATACCCCTCTACAAGAGGATCCGGGTATATTTATACCCGGACCAAGGCCGGCCGGCCAAGGGGGCCGGCCGGCCCCAATTGGGGCTGAACCGGGTGGGTTCAGCCCCCCGAGGGTCGTCAATAGAAAGTGGGGGCTGAACCAGTTGGTTCAGCCCCGTTGTCGCCTTCGGATCCGTCCGGGGGCGTAACATGAAGCCACGTGGAGCGAGAAGATCTACTGTGGGACTTAGTTCCTATATTTTAAAGGTACGTTATTTTCGAGGATGGAAATTTTTATAAGAGGGGATGTAATTGTAACACCCAAATCTCAAATGAATGAAATTTTATATAGAATTATGTATGAGGAAAATAAAGTAAAAGAAGCCGTAACAATTGTTCAATCCATCATTTAGTGTATAGAATTTAATTACGATGTAAGCGTTAAAACTATGCATATTGGTGTGCAAATAATGAAATTGATAAATTGGTGTGCAAATAATGAAATTGATAAATTGGTGTGTGAATAGAGGAAATTGATGAAATTGGTGTGCTAATAGGCAAATTGGTGTGCCCATAGAGAAAATTTATGTGTTAAGAGAATTAAAGAAGAAAGATTGAGTTTTTTTAAAGCAATTGAACCAAAAATAAAACCCAATTTAGGCTTGGGCGGTGGTCTTGAGCGGTGGCTTGAGTGGGTGGACCGGCTCCTTGCGATAAAAAGCAAAACCAAGCCTATTCTCTCGGTAGAAATCCCGCACCGTGCGATTCCAGGGTTGCCGCTCTCGCCTAGCTCTCGCCTCTCGCCGATCGCCCTCTTTCCCCCTCCCTCCTCCAATTTCTCTTCCTCTCGGCAGAGAAGAGGTTGGATCGACCCTCTTCCACTTAATACCAACCCCTCTTCTCGGTGGTGGCCTGTTTTGAAACTCTAGATTTCAACTAAAGAAAGATTTGGGCATCCTCCATAGCAAAGCCCTAATTTCTCTTTTCCTTCCTCACTGTAAGTCATTCTTCTCCACCTTCCCTTCTCTTTTATGCATTTAGTGAGTAAATTAGTTTGATTTGGGGGATTAGAAAGAAAAATATTTCAATTTTATTGAAGAAACTTGTGGTGACATGGAAAATTGGTTTTTCCTTGGAGGAGTGTGAAGAGCCGTACGTCACCTATGAAATAGTTGGGCTATTGTATAATGAAATTCTGAGCTGGTAAAATAACACGTAGCCTCATGGTGAAACCCTTTTTGAGTCCATATTCAATTTGTGGCTATTAACAGATGTTGTGATGGATCCTTAATTTCAGAATTATTATAAGTGTCATTTTAAGGAATGAATGTGTAGTACAAATAGAGTTTTATATGCTGAAAATTAATAGGGCTGAGTTTGGGAATTTTATTAGGGCGTTGAATTTGAATTGCAATCATTAATTCAGAAATTGAATCATGGATTTTTTTGCTGTACATTTTGGCTATCCTAGGTTGGATTACATGTAAAATAATTGGGCGTCTCATGAAGAAATCAATTAGAAATGGAGTTTTGATATTAATCTTATTGGAATTTGTAGGAATTATGTTTTGGTTATTAGATCATGTTGTGAAACACATGGAAATTGCTGGAAATGCATGTCTAATGAATGAAATTGCTGTTTTTGCATGGGGTAATTACATTTTCAGATATGCCCCTTATGAATCATGATTATTTGTAGATTCCCTTAAATTCTATAGTTGATGTACTTCATATTAATGTCAAAATAATGATAGCTTTCCTGAAATTGAAGGTCTTATATACTTTCAGATACAATATAAGAAGAGAATCAGTTGTAGAATTTCATGGTTGACCTTTTGATATTGTTAAGGCTTATAATTAATGAATGGATTCCGCTATCTTATGATAATAGAAGAGGTAAGATTGATTTAATGTGATAATATGATTCAAGTTAAGATTTAAGGAGACGATTTAATTTGGGAGTTTAAACACATCCTACATCAAATACCTTCTTAAAAGCCTTCATCACCCTTTAATTCCACTCCATAAAGAATCAAAGAACCATATTCAATTGATATTTACTTACTGATACAAAGAAGGATGGCGTCACCTGATAGACGCGAGGATGATCCAATGAAGGACAAAGGAAAAGAGAAACTTAATGCGAGGAATTATTTCTTTAATTATGTTTTACTTTCACGTAGCTATAGTTTACTTAACCTCGTGCTAATGTAATTCTTTGGAAATGGCTATAACAATACCACATTGAAAGCATCATGCAAAAGTTAAGAATATATGTAGACGGTTACAAATCCAGTTGGACCTCAAGGGTCTTAAGCGAGTTGTGAGTTGAAATATATTATTCAAGTCGGTGTTTAAGTCTTTTTTGTAACGCTATATATATCCCCATTAGAGGATGAATACAATGCTTGATTATTCTTCCTATTCTAACTTGGTATCAGAGGGATCTCGCGTGCCCTAGCCGACTCGCTCTCGCTCTCGCTTCCGCCGCACGCTCCGCTCCTCGCTTCCGCTTCCGCCCCCGAGCGGAGCCCGCTCCTCGCTCTCGCTTCCGCCCCCGAGCGCAGCCCGCTTCCGCAAGGTCTTCTCCCCGTCGGTCTTCCCTGCTCCGGACGCCTCCTTCTCCGTCCGTTTGAGAGTCGACCGGTCCTCTTCCTCCTTCTCCGTCCGTTTTATGCCGCCCTAGGCTACTGCCGTCGATGCCAGGGTCGGCACTGATGCCTCCTGCCGCAGCCTCCTCCTGCCGCTGCTTCTCCCGCTACTGATGATCCTTATCTGGCGCAGCAATCTCGACGGCAACTGCTGCCCTCCTCTACTCCGACGTCAACATCGCCGCCTGCATCTCCGGCAACTGCTGCCCTCGCAGCAATCCTGACGACTCTACGCTGCTATGCCCTAGCGTCTTGCCGCCGTCTTGCCGCTGTCTTGTCCTCCTCTCTCTGTTTCCGCTGCTGTCACTCCTGCTGATCCTTGCGTGGCGTTTCTCTGTTTATTGGCAGCCCTCCTCTTGCTCTTATGGGGGATTCTACGGGTTCTTCGCCACCTGTGAGTGAGATTATGCCAGCGATGGGTGACCCGCAGCGGACCCATGGCCACTCGGGCTCTTTGAAGATCATCACCGTTCCCTTGGACGGAACGAACTATCTGGAATGGTCTCGTGCTGCTCAACATGTGATCCGCAGCCATCAGATGTTTGGCTATATTGATGGCTCTATTCGGGAGCCCGCCAAGACTGACCCTACGTGGCGACGCTGGGACTCTGAAAATTCCCTTGTTGTTTCGTGGCTCCTTCATTCCATGTCCCCCAAGGTATATCGGAGTTACATGCTTCTGGACTCGGCATATGATATCTGGACCCGGGCAAAAGACACGTACTCGCAGATTGGGAGTTCCACTCAGATCTATGAACTTACCCGTCGCATTCTGGAGCTTAGACAGGGATCTCTGACTGTGTCTGCTTACTTCTCGGAGTTTGAACGCCTCTACCAGGAGCTGGACTTCTTTGAGCATTTCACGGCTTCCTGCACGGCCGACGCCGTGAAGCTTCAGGAGAAGGAGAACCGTTACCGCTTGCATGTCTTTCTGATGGGGCTTAACATGGAATCTGATACTGTCCGGACGCACGTCTTGCATCGTTCACCCCTTCCGTCCCTACGGGAAGCGTTCAGCATGGTCCTTGGTGATGACGATCGCCGCCGATCCCTCAGCACGCCTGCTCCTGCAGTGGATCGGTCTGCCTTTACTAGTGTTGGTGGTGTTAGTCGAGGAGGTTCCACCAATACCAGCACGATTCCCATGTGTGATTACTGTGGTCGTCGGGGACATGCTCGGGATGCATGCTTCAAGCTGCATCCTCATCTTGCTCCTTCTGGTCGTGGTCGTGGTCGTGGCCGTGGTCACGGTCGTGGAGGCTACCGTCAGACCGGGACTCGTCCTCAGGATGCTGCTTTCTCTACGGATGTGTATGATGAGGGTTTCTGTACTGCTCCCGGCCAGCTTACTTCTCAGGAGTTGGATGCCTTCCGCCGCCTGCTTCACTCTCAGTCCGATCCGTCCCAGGCGGCCTCTGCTTCTATTGCCTCTATTGCCATGCCGAGTGCTCCTACTGCTACTGCTTCCTCGTCCGAGTGGGTACTTGATTCCGGTGCCACCCATCACATGACCGGCTCTTCCTCAGGTTTTCACTCTTACTCTCCTTTGTCTGGTAAGGACAAAGTTATGTCTGCAAATGGCCTGCTGACCCCTATTGCTGGCAAAGGCCAGATCCTTTGTTCTCCTACTATTTCTTTACCTTCTGTTCTTCATGTTCCTTCATTTCCTCGCAATTTACTCTCCATTAGTAATATTACTCGCTCTCTCAATTGTTCTGTAACCTTTTTTCCTGACTCCTGTGTTTTTCAGGAACTGGGTACGAAGCGGAGCATTGGCAGTGGTAGGGAACGCGGTGGCCTGTATTACTTGGATGTGACCTCCTCCCAGGCCCTCTCGAGTTCTGCTGTTACTTCTGAGGATGTTCGTCGCTGGCACCTCCGGCTTGGACATCCCTCACCTCTTTATCTTCAGAAACTATTTCCCGCTTTCTCTCCTATTTTAAATACCTTTGTTTGTAATGTTTGTGATGAGTCTAAGCATGTGCGTCATAGTTCATCGCATTTATCCTCTTCTTGTACTACTCCGTTTGATGTTATTCATTCTGACGTTTGGGGTCCGTCCCCAGTTTCATCTATTTTTGGTTTTCGATGGTTTGTCACCTTTATTGATGGTTTTTCCCGCACATGTTGGGTTTATCTATTGAAGAAAAAAAGTGAAGTTTTTTCCTGTTTTCAACTCTTCCATAAAATGATTCAGACCCAATTTCACGGGGTTGTCCGTGTTTTGCGTAGTGATAATGGGGGTGAATATGATGATCGCGGTGCGTTTGGCACATATCTCAAAGATCACGGTATTATCCACCAAACGACGTGTGTTCACACCTCAACTCAAAATGGTGTTGCCGAACGAAAAAAACGGCACCTCCTGGATATGGCCCGTTGCCTCCTGGGTACTATGCATCTCCCCAAATCTTTTTGGGCAGATGCGATTCTTACCGCTACTCACCTTATCAATCGGCTTCCTTCACGTATCTTAGACTATGCTACCCCCCTCGCTCGTCTGTCCACCATGGCTACGGTCTAGACTTCGCATCTGTCCCCCCGTGTTTTTGGTTGTGTGTGCTTCGTCCACGTTCATGTACCCCACCGTGACAAACTGGATCCTCGTGCCATTCGTTGTGTGTTCGTCGGATACTCCTCCACTACGAAGGGGTATCGATGCTTCCACCCGCCTTCCGGTCGTCTCTACTGCACTATGGATGTCACCTTTCGCGAAGGGGAATCCTATTTTCTGTCCTCGACTCACTCTGTTCGTCAGGGGGAGAGCTTTGTAGATCTTTCCCTTCCTGATCTTCCCCTTCCTGTTCACCCGGTTCCCTCTCTACCTCAGCTTCCACCATCGCTTCCTCTACCTGAGCAAGGACCCCCTATTCCTATTCCTTCTCCGGATGTTCCCCTATCTCCTTTCCCTCATGTGTATCACCGGCGCTCCTCACGTATACAGGCTCCTACGTCCCTGCTTCCACCCGTGCCTGCTTCGGCCTCAGATTCTGATGATGCGGATTTGGATGTTCCGCTGGCTCAGTTACGAGATAAGTTTGCTTCTACTAAACACCCTATTTCTAACCATGTGACATATCATCATCTTTCTCCTGGCCACCAGTTTTTTATCGCTTCCCTTTCATCTGTCGTTATTCCTAAGACTTGGCAGGAAGCTCTGGGCATTCTGGTTTGGGCTCAGGCTATGAAAGAAGAGATGGCTGCCTTGGACAAGAATCACACTTGGGATGTCACTCCTCTTCCACATGGTAAGAAAGCCGTTGGCTCTAGATGGGTTTTTTCCGTCAAGCAAAATGAAGACGGGAAAGTTGAACGGTATAAGGCTCGGTTGGTCGCCCGTGGGTACACTCAGACTCAGGGAGTTGATTACCAGGAGACTTTTGCTCCAGTGGCTAAGATGGATTCTATTCGGGTCCTTCTGTCTGTCGCCGCTATCTTGGGATGGGACCTCCACCAGTTAGATGTCAAGAACGCTTTTCTCCATGGCGATCTTGAAGAAGAGGTGTATATGACATTTCCTCCTGGATTTGTGAGAGATGGAGGGAAGCCCCTTGTTTGCAAGTTACTGAAATCCTTATATGGATTAAAGCAGTCACCCAGAGCGTGGTTTGGCAGATTTCTCAAGGCTATGCTCAAGTTTGGGTATAAACAGGCGCAGTCAGACCACACCATGTTCATTCAGAGACGTGATCAGAGTATTGTGGTTCTCATTGTCTATGTGGACGATATTGTTATCACCGGTAATAATGCGAGTGAGATTGCCAATCTCAAGTCCCTCTTGGCCAAGGAATTTGAGGTGAAAGACTTGGGAAAGTTATGATACTTTCTGGGAATAGAGGTTACTAGATCTGATCAGGGCATCTTCATATCTCAGCGGAAGTATGTCCTGGACTTGCTTCAAGAGACCGGGATGCTTGGGTGTGTTCCTGCGAACACCCCTATGGAGGAGAATCATGGGATCTGTGACGACGGTGACAGTGACAGCGTTGAGGCCACCCGCTATCAGAGATTAGTTGGGAAACTGATTTATCTATCCCATACTCGTCCTGATATCACATATGCTGTGGGTATTTTGAGTAGGTATATGCACGCTCCTCGGGTCAGACATCAGCAGGCAGTGTATCGCGTCCTACGATACCTTAAGAAGGCCCCAGGACGGGGACTTCTGTTCTCAAAAAATGACCACTTGAAAATAGAGGTTTACACGGATGCCGATTGGGCTGGCTGCCGTGACGATCGAAAATCCACTACTGGCTATTGTTCGTTCGTTGGAGGAAATCTCGTGACATGGAGGAGCAAGAAGCAGCACGTTGTGGCCAGATCTAGTGCCGAAGCTGAGTACCGTGCAATGTCACTTGGAATGTGTGAGGGACTATGGCTATGTACTGTCCTTCAAGACTTGGGTCTTCCCAGAACTTCTCCTTTCTCCTTGTTCTGCGACAACAAGGCTGCTATCAGTATAGCCCACAATCCGGTTCAACATGACAGGACCAAGCATGTTGAGGTGGACCGTCACTTCATCAAGGATCACTTGAACAAAAAAAACGTGGTTACTCCATTCATCAGTTCAAGAGATCAACTGGCCGATGTGTTCACTAAAAGCTTGGGAAGTGACATTTTCACGGATGACATCAGAAAACTGGGAATGACGGATATCTACCATCCGACTTGAGGGGGAGAGTTGAAATATATTATTCAAGTCGGTGTTTAAGTCTTTTTTGTAACGCTATATATATCCCCATTAGAGGATGAATACAATGCTTGATTATTCTTCCTATTCTAACTTTGTGCGCACTGGATTAAATACTCGGGTCAACTTAGTTGGGCCTTATTAGGCCTTATGCGAGTTGTGCGCACTAAGTTCGACCTAGTATAATGGGTCTAAGACTGAATATTAATATACAGTGACTCTTAACTAAATGAATTGAAAATAAATACATATTAAAGAATGTTAGCCGTTACATGTATTGTTAATATTTCTTTCAATGCAAGTTGATAATGACAGTTGTATATTGACTTATTAGACTGTTTATACTGTATAAAAGCAAATATCATATCACTATTGTTATTTAACATGTCTTTTGCATGTATAGCAGTTAAAGAAGTAAATTTCCTCGCTTAGTATTTTATCTAAAGACTAACCCTTTCTATTCTTAAATTATTAGGATCTAAACGTAAAGCAGGATAAAGTGGAACTTTATCGACTATGGTTTAAACGAATAGTAAGCAGTTTTGAAGTGACCACTGATCCTAAGGATGTCAAAGCTTGAAGTACTCTACTTGTTCAAGAAACTTATAATATAGCTCTTAAAAATAAGATGTACTAGTCCTATATATATATACGTTGTTTTAGACATGTAAAAATATGTAAATGACGTGGAATAAGAGTTTCTTTTCTGTACTTTTCTTACAATACTCATCTGTGGCATATGAAATTGTTGTTTAACCTAAATGCTTATTATAAATGAAATGTTTACTGTTACTCTGTGGCGGTTACGGGCCGTTACAGAAAATGGTATCAGAGGGAGGTTTCGTGAGAGCGTTATGCCACAAATTGTATTGTATAAATGTACACAATATAAACTTTCATATATCGTGTTTTACATGTCCATAAATTGGAAGGTAATGATTTCCTGCCCCTCAGGAACACGAGTTTACTAGTCGGAGGGCTCGAGCAGAGCCAGAGATATCCGCTGAAAGTGAGACAGGCCAAAGAATAAATCTCCAGGTTGCAGATATGGCACGGGCAATGGCAGAAGCAATCCGGCTAGCAAGGGATACTCCCACAGTACTACCTCTTGTGGACCCTCTGAATCATCCACCACAACGTCAGGTAGACGTTGAACTTAAGCAGTTTCTGGAGTTAAAGCCCCCCACCTTCAAAGGAGGCTTAACTCCAATAGAAACAGAAGACTGGATACTGAGGATAGAAACTATTTTTAAAGTCATGCTTTGTTCAGAGGCAAGAAAGATTGATCTAGTGACGTTCTTATTTGAGGGAGAAGCAAAAAGGTGGTGGGACGCAGTGATGAGAGGACAGTTTGCTACCAGGGGAATTACTGAAATCTCTTTGAAGGAATTTCTCGAAGAATTTACTAACTGGTTTGTGCCCGCATCCGAGAAGGGATTATTGCAAGAGAGATTCCTTCGTCTTGTACATGGTAATCGCACTGTACTTCAGTATGCAGCGGAATTTGCAAACTTAGCATTTTATGCGGGATCTCTAGCTCCAACAGAAGCGGAGCGACGTTTCCGTTTTCAGCAAGGACTCAGAGATAATATTCGTGCATATCTGGTACCCTTTGAGCTTACAAATTACAGTAGTCTTGTTGCGAAGGCTCGCTTAACTGAAATGGATATGGAAAAAACTCAGAAAAGAAGGGAGTTTATGAATAAGAGACCAATGGAAGGGTCGAGTAAGGAATCTTCAGGTAAATCAAGTGGATCCATGTGAAGATTAAAACATGCTATGATACCATGTCAAGATTTATAAATTATGGTGTTAGGTTTCCACAAACCCACTTTCCATTATATAAGAGAAAGAACGAGACATTACAAGTTCTTAGGACTTCGAAAATACAAAAAAAATTAATGCACAAGTTGTCGGAGCATTGTCCTGAGGGACACAAGTGTGTTGTATCCACGTGGCTATCCATATGTGAGGCCCATGCTTGTGTTTCCCCACGTGGCTCGTGTTGTGTTGGAACACTACCTGATGTGTAGTTGATTTAGTCCCACATCAGGTATCCCAAATTTTCTCTTGTACTTTATAAGTCCTGGGACCTCTCCACACATTGCCAGTGTGTTGGATGCTTTAGTTCTAATATAGTATCAGGTCAAGATTTTAGAGCAGCGTCTCTAGATCCACGTGTCATGAGTGAGGGATGTGTTGGAGCATTATCCAGGTGACTGCGTGAGTTTTATCCACATGGCTTTTTGTATGAAGGACCACGTTTTTATATCCCCTATATCGTATGTGTCTTTTTGGATCTCTACCCAATGTGTACGTTTTTTAATTCCACATAATTGCTGATAATAAGTCATAAGGCCTCTCCATAAATTGTAAATTGGTTTTTTGTTCCTAGTTCTAATAAAAATAACACATGATACAATTTAAGAAGTATAAAATTAAGTCCAACACTCAAAATAATCACTTATAAATACCACATAATGGACAAGACAAATCAACCATGGAAAATAATGTTTTAGCAGAGATATGTTTAAGAGATACCAATCAATAATAACAGTTTCTCACATAAATTTACCTTTAGGGCAGCACGCTTAAGAGGTGTGGCTCGAATATACGCTTTGACGAGCTTAAAGATAAGGATATCAGGAAGAGTTTGCCAGTTTCCATCCCGCAACCAGGGATGAGCTGTCATGCAAAATTCCTTGCTTTCTTTAGGTAATAAAATATACCAATAAAACTTCACATTAAGGTTTCAAAAATTCTAATAGTATGCTAAGTAGCTATAGAAAAAAAAATTAAGAACGTACTCAAAGCCTGTGCAGCAGTCATTCTCTTTCTGTAATCTTTATTTAGAAGCCTTTTGACAAAGTCCTTTGCTTCTAATGAAACAGTAGGCCAAGGAGAATCATCAAAGTTAGGATCAGCTCGCAGCACAGAACGGAATATTCCAGATTCTGTACGTGCCCAAAAAGGTCTGCTACCACATAGCAAGATGTAAGTTATCACACCAATGCTCCATATATCTGCTTCGGTGCTGTATGATCGATGCAGAACTTCTGGTGAAACATAGTAAGCACTGCCAACAATGTCATTTAATCTTTCATCTGCAAAAACAGCCAAAAATGGCACTTTCAAGAACCCCGATAACAACGTTCTAGAAATTAGCAATTCAATGAAATTCCAGGAGCAAGAAACTATTGCATGAAAAACTAAACATATACTAGATTCTGTATATTAGAAGTCCTCAGTTAGCAGTTCAGTTTAAAAATTCAACGCATCGCATCTATATTTATAAATCAGGAGTTAAAAGCAACAAAAGGATGGAGTAGATGAATTTCAGTTTATGCAATTTAGTTGGAGACACGGCTTTCTAAAATAGAATGGGTAAATCTAGCTAAGAAAAGAATATATATCAATCATTGAGGGAATCACCACTACAATCTCTTTAGAAGTTTATTACCAACAGATACAATCAGCAATAATTTATTAATAAGGTGCCAAACTAATCACACATGCATGCATGGATGTGTGTACATGCATGATTAGAGAGATAAAAGTATGTCACTTTATGCAGTTGGAATTATGAATACATAATTAAATTCCTATCGGCATGCATACTACAGATAATTCATCATCAGTTTATGAAATTGATGGAAGGTTAACTCAAGGACCATAGACAAAGTCCCCTTCTAAAGAAAAACAATTTAAACGGCTGTCAGATCAATTTCCACAATGAATTATTAACATCTCCCGTCCTCCCTTTCCCTCAATTCTTCTTCTTTTGTACCCATTGTCTGCTTAAGTAGTCAGTCTGCATGCGCATCAACACCATGTAAATTTTAGACAGAACAAGGACTGAGAGGAGGAAAAAGATGCACACCAAGAACACGAAGGAAGACAATGCAATTGCTATTTGAGAAGTATGCTCTCACCCAGCCAAAGAGAATACATCTTCTAGAGGCAAGCTTCTGATGCATAGAAGCCGGCTCCAAAATACAAGATAGATGATATGTAACACTTACTACTAACACCTTATATAGACTTCAAGGCACATTAGTTAAGGATATAAAAACTCCTAGGCCCATTAATTAAGGAAAATAATATTTAATAAATTAGAGAAGATCATTTAATATTAGGGTGGCCCTCATTGTCCCAAGATAACGACTCCGGGTTCTTCACTTGTAGTGGGGGATCCGTTGGTGAGTATATGTAAAATTATACCACTCTTGAAAACCAACCTTGTCCCCAAAGTCGAGCGAGGAAATTGTATAGGGAGTAACACTCCAATGCAAAAGAGAAAAGTTATATTGATCGCAACGATTGGCTAGACAAATTTGTCCGAGTCTTTAACAATTTCTATGTGTGGATAACTAGGGCATTGTTGGGACAAAGTGTTGGTTGGTTGTTAAACTGGCGATCGAGAACTTTACAGTTGCTCGGATCCTGATGGATAATGGAAGTTCGGTCAACGTCGTTATCAAGAAGGTGTTTGATGCTATGACAGTGGAAGCCAAGAGGGTGAAGGCCTGAGATGGCCCGTTGTTCGGATTCTCTAGGGAGCGGAAGGAGGTCGAAGGAGGAGTGGAACTGCTGGTGACCCTTGGAGGCACCTCGAAGAACTGCCGGTTCGTCATTGTGGACGTTCCGAGCAGCTACAACACAATTTTTGGGATGCAACTCATTAGCTCCTTCCAATCTGTGCCCTTCTCATTCCACCAGTGTCTGAAATACAATCAGGGAGGGTGCAGATTCGGATCAGGAGCGATCTGAAGGTGGCCCGGGAGTGCTATCTTCTCGAAGTCAACACCATCAGCTGGAGAAAGGACGCGGAGGAGATCGATAGGGTGCTGGAAGGGACGGCACGCCTAGAAGTGGCCGAGGAGGTAGACGTAGTTGATGTGGGCAGAAGGCCCAGAAGCGTGAAGGTCAGCAAGGAGCTGGCAAAGGAGAATCAAAGGAAGATCGCGGCGTATCTGCACGCCAACGTCAACGTCTTTGCTTGGAGCACAACAGATATGCCCGACATTGATGATGATGTGGCATGTCTCTGCATAAACCTCGACCCGGAGGTTCGCCCAATCCATCAGAAGAGAGTTATTGCCACCTCTTTGGCCGAGCCCATTCGCAAGGAGGTGCAGAAGCTGCTGGATGCGGGTTTTGTGTCAGAGATCCAGTATCCAGGCTGGGTCTCGAACGTTGTAATAGTAAAAAAGGCAGGAGGGAAGTGGCGCATGTGTATCAATTTTTCCTATTGAATAAAGGTTGCCCAAAGGATTGCTACCCCTTGCATCGGATCGACATGCTGGTTGACTCAGTCGTCGGTTTTCCTTTGATGAGTTTTCTTGATGCATTTTCAGGATATCACCAGATCTGGATGCATACCCCTGACGTCAAAGATGTCTCTTTCATACCAATAAAGGGTACTGCTCCTACAAGATGATGTCGTTCGGCTTAAAAAACGCAGGGCGACTTATCAGAGAATGATGGACCGGGTCTTCATAGACCAAAAGGGGCGCAACTTGGAGGTCTACATGGATGATCTCATGATCAAGAGCAAAAGCATCTTGGAGCACCCGAGGGACTTGGTGGAGACCTTCGCAACGTTGCGAGAGCATAAAATGAGACTTAATCATGCTAAGTGCATCTTCGGAGCTAGCAGGGGAATGTTATTGGGACATCTCACTCCTGCGGGAGTCGAGCCGAACCCGGAAGCTATCATGGAGATGACCTCTCCTCGAAGTACCAAGGAGGTGCAGAGACTAACTGGAAGGCTCGCCGGCCTGAGTCGGTTCTTGTCCAAGGTGGGGGATAAATGCTCTCATTTCTTCAGGACTCTCTGCAACAACCAGAAGTTCGAGTGGATTGTGGTATTTGTGACATCTGAAAATTTATGGTTAACATAAATCCTTAATTTCAGGGTCCGGTCACGAATGATTAAGATCGAGATCAACGGCGAATTAAGAAATTAATTCCCATTAGGATTAATTTTACGCATAATCAGTTATTTAAAAAGAAAGGAAATAATAAATAAATATATAAGCAAGACACGTGTTTACAAATTTTATGATTTTTGTTTTGAAGAAATCTGGTTGCGAGAGAGAGAGAGAGAATGCAAGACAAGGCCTTACGTGTCTAGCGGATTGTGGTATTTTTGTAATATGAGAGTGAGGAAAGGAAAATAACTAATTTTTATAATCTGAACTGGTTCACAGTTCCTTCGCCCAGCCGACCGCACGACACCTCCACTCCCACGCCCATTTTCATTGAAGGATACAAGATTACGTCTCTTCTCATTCGCAAGCCAGAAATAACCGCAGCTAAGACATCGGTTCACGTCGACTTAAGAATATGAAGGGTTGCACAAGTGGTCTTCCTCGCCTAGCCAAAGACCCCTCGTGCCTTGCGTCGTGATCGACGACCCTTTCCCTGTGGTTTCCGGCTCATACTCCTGTCGTGTGCCAAGTAACCACCGGATAATATTTCCAGTGAGTCCATGGTTTCTCCTTCCCTCTTCTGGCAAACTGAAGTGATTTCGATTGACTTTCCATACCATTTGTACAACCCCGTGTTCGCCTGAGAAGGAAAGACCCGAAAAAGAGTAAATAAGGCTGGAATTGACCATCTCGCCACTGAGGAGTCGCGAGAGCTAGGCTAGGCGAACCCGGGTGATCTCGCAGGAGAGAAAGCGAGACCTGACCTGGGTGGTTATCGTCAGAAGGAGGGCGAGCAGTGCCTTCGCGGGCTGCTCGCCTAAAGAGGTTTCGCGAGCAGTACTCGCAAGGAGACTCGCGAGAAGTGTTAGGAGTGGCGCTCTCGCAGGCCACTTGTCTAGGGGCTAAGGAGGTGAAATTACCCTTATGCCCTTGATGGGCTGCCAGTAGCCCTTCAGAACAACGGAGTTTGGCTGTTAGCAGGCCAGTTTGGGGTGCGTTTAGCAAAACCAAAAGGCGGAATTTCGCTATCGGCAGACCAATTTAGAAAAACTATAAATAAGACCCTAAGGGCACCTTTGGAGAGGACTTTTTAATTCTCTCTCCTCATGTCATCTTTGGTTAGCTCTCAAAGCTCACCAAGGTGCCCGACTTCAGTTCTTGGCTTAGGAAGGGAAGCGCTCTACGATCTTCCGGGTGTGTGGTGGGACCTCCACACTGTCGCCAAGGGTCTCAGTTCTAAGTCTTCGGTCAGGTTGCTCCGAGGGATCAGTAAGCGCGAGTTGCACCCATCTTTGAGCTCTGAACTCCTCGTTGGGCCGAATCCCGGTTCCAACATTTTTGGTGCGATGAGCGTGGACAACAGCTTGTGCAAGAAAGTTTCAAGGAAGCAGCATGGCGGGAGATGAAGAGCAGGGCGATGAATTTGGCGGCTCGCAGCCGGCAGTGACGTTGGGGATGTTCGCGGACTTCAGGCGAGAGGTCCTCGAGAGTATTGGTCTCGCCTTCGCCGCGGTGCGAAGCGAGTTTACGACCCTAGCACCTCAGGTGTTCCCCCCTCCGAGGGTTGGCGAGTGTGCCCCGGGGGGAAGGGCAGGGAAGGAGGTGGCAGGAGCGGGGTGAGATCTCTTCGGGCGAGAGCTCTTTGCCAGCCTAGTGAGCGCCACACCGGCAGGTCCGGTCCCGGCGAGCGCTGTTCCAGCGAGTGCTGCTCCGGCAAGCGCAGTCCTGGCGAGCGCGGCTCTGGTGAGCTCGGGTCTTGCGAGAAAAGTCGTAGGACGAGCCGGGCAGGAGAGGACCGCGAGCGGGAGCAGTCCTTTTTGCGAGCTGGTGCTTTCCGCACCAGTCCCGGAAGGGTTCAGGGAGTGGGATAGGGTTTACTACTGCGGTAAAGATGACCTGTCCAGCACTTGCAGTCGTTCGAGGACTCGGTCTCCATCCGGCCGATGTCAGATGCTTTCAAGTGTCGGCTCTTCGCCGTCACTCTAAAGAAAAAGGCTAGGGACTGGTTCCATCAACTCCCAGCCGGGTCGATCTACGAGTTCGAGGACTTGCGTCGAGGCTTCCTGTTGCGCTTCTCAACTTCGAAGAAAAGGGAGAGGGATGCCAAATCGCTCTTCAAGGTCAAGCAGGAACCGGGGGAGGCGCTGGCCCATTACGCGGACCGGTTCCAGGAAGAGGTTCTGCTTACCCAGGAGATGCCCGGGTTTGCCCTCCAGCTCGCCTTCACGGTAGGGCTGAGGGAGAGTTTTTTCAAGATGAGCTTGAAGAGGAAGGCCCCCGTCTCCTACGAGGAGTTGATGGAGAGGGTGGCGGAGGAGATTGAAGGAGAGGAGGCTAATCCGGAGCTCACTAAGAGGCTAGCAAAGCTCAGTGAGCCAGAAGTCAAGCAGCAGGAAGTGCGGAGAAGAGGAGCCCAGGGCCCCGGAGGTGGGGTGGAGGCATCAAGGCGGAGGAGCGCAGGTTCAAGGGAGGGGTTACGCCCCGGGAGGGGGTAACTTCCATGGGGGTCAGGGAAGACCCCACCGGCTGGGATGGAGGCAAGGTCCAAGGCATATGCCTCCCCCGCCTCAGCAGGCCATGGCAATCAGGCGAGGAAGGGGAGGAAGAGGTAGAAGAGAGGGAGCAGGAGAAGGAGCGGGAGCGGGAATGAGAAGGAGGAATAGGGGGGCAGAGGCCGAGAGAGGGGAGGCGGCGTTGCCATATTGTGACTTCCATCGGGAGGAAGGGCATGCTGTAACACCCTCCCTGTTACAGAGAATATAGCAGTAGGTCCGGTCGGGACCCCACGCCATATTAAACGAACAAAAGAGCGCGTTACTGAAATAGCATTAAACAGTTAATAACATAACCATCTCAGCACACAGAGTCGTACAACGAAAGCATTTAGTTTCATTTAAAACCAGTTTATACTGTCCATAATAATTACGAGGAATGAAATACATTACAAGTTCTTTACAAGGTTTGTTTTCATAATAAAGGTGGCTTCCAAACATCGGCGCGCAGGCCGGCCACACATAAAAACAGTAAACAAAAGCTTTGGCCTTCGAGGGCCAATACAGCACAGCAGCAGGGGCTTCAGCCCACTATTTCCCGCTAGTCTCGCCAGGACCTGTATAAACAAATCCACCAAGCGGTGGGAAAACAAGTAACCGGTCAGCTTTAGCTGACCCAGATTTATAACGACCCCACCCCATGCTCGGGGCGGCGGTGCTCCTTCTGCAGGAAAGCAATAGCAGTACATATATCACAGGTGCGTTTAAGCACCGCATAGAAGCATTCATTTTCATTGAGAGCGATGCATTAATCGACCAGTACTTTTTCAACTCGGATTTAGGCTTACACGCATTGTGCACCCTCGGCACGACATCGACAAGTACTTTTTCAACTTGGATGTACACTATGAGCTGCGACCGTCAAGGCTAGCACTACCTTACGGTTTCTAATCCACAATTCCCTCAGTGACCCCGGAGGAGCGACCTCATCACTGACCGGCTATGGAACGGGTTCGGTTCAGCTTGTGCCCGCGCTCATAAATGTCAGTATTCAACTATGTCTGACACGGGTTTGGCTTCCCCTTGTGCCCGTCTAACTGTACCCACATTGGGTCACACAATCTGCTCACCTGGAGCTACCGCCGGCGTTAACACTAACGTCTGGCGTTAGTAACAGAACCCTGTTATGCTGCCACTTTTCGGGTATTGCCTGGGAACACCTCCAGAACCCACTTTTCTGTACAATACAGTACAAAGAACCCGAAACACATCGAATACACGGAGTCTTCTCCGACATGCTACAAGCAATAAACATCGTCAATCCAGACCAACCTGTCCAGATGGGCTTCACACAGCATGCCTATGCCCGTACTTTAATTCCAGACTCTATATGCAATTATTACGGGGATAACATCGACCCGTCGGCAGAAATCTATCCACACGCTAGTGGAAATCTGCCTACTACTATGCAAATCAAAGGACGAACGTGTCCAGAGATGAGGGAGGAGAATCGTTACCCTCGGCGCTCGTTTCGGTGTCATAGATTTGAGAGGAACTCGGCTGGACTCTCTTAAAAACAGCTTTCTCCAACGATGGCACAAGCACGCAAGCAATCTCCTTCACGGATTTACCCTCAACACAACTCACGGCTAGCCAAAACCGACCTCCTTCCTTCAGGATCCCACGTTTCTGCCTTTGAAACGGACTTAAAATCAGAAAATGAGAAGGGAAACTGAATTTGGCTGCCTTATATATTTTCTTAGCTAACGTCGGCGTTAGCACCTAACACCGGGCGTTAGCCCTTAAGGCGGTGGTTGCGCTTATCCACAGCCGCTTAAAGCCCGACGGCGTTCGACGATCGGCCTGGAGTTCGTCGAACAGCGTTCGACGAACACTCTGCAGCCTGCGCTAGACGAACGGCCTGAAGTTCGTCGAACGGCATTCGACGAACACTCTGCAGTCTGCATTCGACGAACGGCCTGGAGTTCGTCGAACGGCGTTCGACGAACACTCTGCAGCCTGCGTTCGACGAACGGCCTGGAGTTCGCCGAACGGCGTTTGACGAACACTCTGCAGTCTGCGTTCGACGAACTGCCCAAAACCTGCGTTCGACGAACGACTGGCCGCGTTCGGCGAACGGCTGGCTGCGTTCGACGAACGGCTGGCTGCGTTCGACGAACGGGTAGCTGCGTTCGACGAACGGCCTGGGCTAACGTCGGGCGTTAGTCTTAACGCTGGCGTTAGTTTTAAGACCACATCTTGCTGATTTCAGTGCACTGGAAATTGAGGTATTACACATGCAACGACCACCTTCCCGGAGTTCCTAGAGGTGAGAGAGGCCAGGGCACCGGCACCACGGGAGCAGCGGGCGGTGAGGATCGAGGAGGTCCTGCCTCAGGACGAAGAGGACGAGAGATGTGAAGACCGGGTCGATGTGGGGGCCTGAGGGGGGATCGGGGTGATCCATGGGGGGGGGGGGGGGGGGGGGGGGGTAGGGATTGAGGCAACCCGGAAGGCCAGCCTTCATACTATATACCGTCGTAGCGTGGCTTCGACGTCCCTAGCCCCGCCCCCAGCGGAGAAGGTGTAATTCACTCAAAAGGACATGCCGGGTCATGAAGACCCGTTCTGCGATGCGCTGGTCATTCAGACAGCGATCGAGATCTTCACCGTTTCCCGGATCCTTGTGGATAACGGGAGCTCGGTCAACGTCATATTTAAAAAAGCGTTTGACGGGATGCAGGTGGAGGCACGAAGAGTGTTGGCCTTGGATGACCCGTTGTTTGGATTCTCCGGGGAGAGGAAGGAGGTAGAGGGGGAGTGGGACTCCATGTAGTCCTGGGGGGGGCAGTCCAGGAATTGCCGTTTTGTCATAGTGGATGCCCCCAGCAGCTACAGCGCCATCTTCGGACAGTCGTTCATCAGCGCGTTCCGCTGTGTCCTCTCCACCTTCCACCAGTGACTTAAGTTCAATGATGGAGGAGTCCAAGTTCGGATAAGGGGAGATCCAAAGGTGGCCCGACAATGCTATGTGACTGCCGTGAACACCATCTCCTGGATGGCTGAGGAGGAAGAGTGGGATCGAGAGGTGAGGGAGCCGGCGAGGCTCGGTGAAGAAGGAGAGGAGAAAAAAGAAGAAGAAAGGGAGGCCCAGAAGGAAGGGGTGGAAGAGATGATGGAGGTTCGGGAAGGAAGAAGAGAAGAGGAGGTCGAAGCGCCAGCTTGCGACGAGGAGAAGGAGAGTGTTTGGGGGGGAGCAGTCCAGGCTGGAGGTCGTGGATGAGGTCGTGGAGATTGAAGTCACCACCCGGGCAGGGGTGGTAGAAAAGGTCAAGGTCAGTGGCGAGCTCAGCCTGGAGGAGCAGAAGCAAATCCTGGCCTGCATCCAGGAGAATGTGGACGTCTTTGCATGGAGTGCCGCGGAGATGCCCGGGATTGATGCGGATGTGGCTTGCCATCGCCTAAACCTCGATCCCGGCACTCGCCTCATCCGTCAAAAGAAGAGGGTCATAGTTGACAAGATGGAAGGGCCCATCCGAGAGGAGGTGGGCAAGCTCCTCCAAGCAGGTTTTGTATCGGAGATCCAGTATCCTGGCTGGGTCTCTAATGTAGTAATGGTGAAGAAGGGAGGAGGTAAGTGGAGAATGCGCGTTGATTTTTCTTTGCTTAATAAATCATGCCCCAAGGATTGCTACCCCTTGCCTAGAATCGACGCGCTGGTTGATTCAGCCGTCGGTTTCTCTGTAATGTCTTTCTTAGATGCTTTTTCGGGTTATCATCAGATCCGCATGCACCACCCCCCCCTCCCCGCATCAAGGTGTCTCCTTCATCACAGGGGATGGGTGCTACTGCTATAAATTGATGCCCTTTGGGCTAAAAAATGCAGGGGCAACATATCAACGGATGATGGATAGGGTCTTCCGAGAACAGAAAGGAAAGAACCTGGAGGTCTATGTAGATGACCTCATGATCAAAAGCCGAGACCTTGAATCCCACCTCCGGGACCTAGAAGAGACTTTTGGGGCTTTGCGGAAGTACAAAATGAAGCTCAATCCCCAGAAGTGTGTCTTCGGGGCTAGCCGGGGAAAGTTCCTAGGTCACTTGCTCACCCCAGCAGGGGTGGAGCTTAATCCTGATAAAGTCAAGGCCATCATGGAACTGGAATCGCCAAGAAATGCCAAGGAGGTCCAGCGCCTCACGGAGAAGTTGGTCGGGCTCAGTAGATTCCTCTCCCGGGCGGGGGAGAAGTGTGCACCCTTCTTCAAGGTATTGAAAGGGAGTCAAAAATTCGAATGGACCTCGGAGTGCGAGGAGGCTTTCTAGGCGTTGAAGGGGAAACTCACTCAGGTTCCTCTGCTCCAGGAGCCAAGGCAGGGAGAGGACCTATCCTTATATCTAGGGGTAGGATCTGAGGCATTAAGTTCAGCGCTGGTCCGGGAAGAAGGCAGAAGGCAACTTCCAATTTACTACGTCAGCCGAGTGCTGAGGAAGGCGGAGCTCCGGTACCCCATCCTCGAGAAGTTGGCCTTTGCATTGGTGGTGTCGGCCCGGAAGCTCCGGCCTTATTTCCAAGGACATTCAATCAAGGTGGTAACCGACCACCCCCTTCGCAACATCATGGAAGGGGTAGAGCACTCGGGAAGATTGGCCAAGTGGTCCGTGGAGCTGAGCGAGTTTGACATCTCATTTGTGCCAAGGTTATCAATAAAGGCACAGGCGGTGGCAAATTTCCTAGCGGATTACGTGACCGAGGTGGAGGAGCAGAAGGCGCCCCACTCGGAGGCTTGGAAGATGTTAGTGGATGGGGCATCGGGGAAGCACTCCTTTGGAGGAGGAGTTATCCTGGTGAGCCCACAGAGGACAAGGATTGAGCAGGTCATTAGCATTCACTTCTCAATCACCAACAACCAAGATGAGTACGAGGCGGTGATAGCCGGCCTGCGGCTGGCCCGGGAGTTTGGTGTGCAAGACGTGGAGGTCTCGACGGACTCCATGGTGGTGGCGTGCCAGATCAGGGAGGAGTTCGAGGCAAAGGAGTCAACTCTCCAGCGCTACCTAGAGAAGGTCAAGGGGTCATCGGGCAGTTCCACACTTTCTCCATCAAGCATGTACCAAGGGAGGAGAGCACCCCGGCAGATCTTCTAGCCAAGTTCGGTCCCCGGGCAGGGGGGACGGTGTCGGAGCTCTTCCGACCATCCATCGAGGAGGGAGAGCTGATGGAGATAGACCAGCAAGAGTCGTGGATGAATCCCATCGTCACTTTTCTAACATCGGGGAAGTTTCCCGAAGGGGAGGTGGATAAGTGACGGCTCAAGTACAAATCCGCATATTACTCCATGCATGCAAGTAGGTTGTACCGAAAGACCCTCTCAGGACTTCTCGCCCGTTGTGTAGCAGAGGGAGAGGTCAAAAGAGTCTTAGAGGAGATCCACTCGGGGGAGTGTGGCAGCCACTCGGGGAGTAGGACATTGGAGGGAAGGGTGCTGAGGCAAGGTTATTTCTGGCCTACCCTCAGCAAGGATGCGGCGGAGTTCGCGAAGAAGTGCTCCAAGTGTCAACTCTATGCACCACTTCAGCTTCTCCCGGCTCAAAGGCTCCGGACCATCACAGCTCCGTGGCCCTTCACGATATGGGGGTTAGATTTGGTTGGTCCTTTCCCCCAGGCAAGTGGTCAGAGAAGGTTCCTGCTGGTAATGATAGACTACTTCTCCAAGTGGCTGGAGGTGAAGGCGTTGGCCAAGGTAACATCCCAAGTAGTAAGAAATTTTGTATTGGGTGAAATAATTTGCAGGCATGGACTCCCACTGGCCATAGTGACGGACAATGGGCCACAGTTCGCCAGCGATGAGTTCGTCATCTTCTGCACCCAGCTTGGCATAGATCTTCGGTTTGCGTCGGTCCACCACCCGAGGAGCAATGGGCAGGTGGAGGCAGCAAACAAGATAATCGTGAATTTGCTCAAAAAGAAGGTCGAGAACCTCAGGGGGAATTGGGTAGAGCAGCTGCCCTCGGTCCTCTGGGCCTTGAGAACCACTCCGAACACGGCCACCGAGGAGACCCTTTTCAAACTCTCTCATGGGTCCGAGGTCGTGCTCCCTATAGAATTCGAGGTGAAGTCCCCCCGGGTAGTCACCGCGGGGGAGGGTGATGACGAATGGCGGGTGGAGAATGAAGAGGAGCAAAGGTTATCCTTGGACCTGGTGGAGGAACTCCGGGATCTCGCCACCATTCGGCAAGAAGAGGTCAAGAGGCGGATGGCCAGGTACTTTGACCAGCATATCAAAATAAAACAATTCGAGAAGGGGGACTTGGTCCTGAAGAAGGTCGATGCGGCTGGGAGGGGAGCCGCGGTAGGTAAACTTGACCCCAATTGGGAGGGGCCTTACATTGTAAGCGAAGTGCTCAAGTCGGGGGGGTACCACCTACAAGATGTGGAAGGGGTACCTCTCGGCCGAGCCAGGAGTGAGGATGATTTGAAGCGATTCTATCCTTAAAAAGTTTTTGTAAGTGACTTGTTGTATGTTTCTTTCCATATTTTGGTTCTGAAGTTTTTTCTAAGCAGGAGTCCTCAAGTGTTTCACGCTGGAGTGCCCCAGATCGATTCCGCTGTCGGGCTCTCATAGACGGTGGGTCAGGTTGATCTCTGGAGAGGCTGGCAGGGTAACAAGTTCTTTGGTGCTGGAATGCCCCAAATCGATTCCGCTGTCGGGCTCTCATAGACGGTGGGTCAGGTTGATCTCTGGAGAGGCTGGCAGGGTAACACGTTCTTTGGTGCTGGAATGCCCCAGATCGATTCCGCTGCCGGGCTCTCATAGACGGTGGGTCAGGTTGATCTCTGGAGAGGCTGACAGGCAAGCTTGTCAGGATTGAGATCTTACGTCAGATCGGTCGGCAGTGGTACGATCGTAAAACGTGGGATCGACACGAAACGGTAAGATCTTACTTATTATACAAAATAAATAAAAAATCTAATTTATATATAAAAATATCTAGTAGATCAACAATCATAAAGCAATATATATAAAAAAAAAGTTCAACTGCAGAGTAATTAGTAAATAATAATTAGTAAAAAGTTCAACTGCATAGTAATTTACCTCATTCAAAATAAAAATAAGTCATCTAAGCTAAAGTCCTCTGAATTGCCTAATGAAGCATCTTCGTCGCCTTCATATATCCCAAGATCTTGTTCTCCTCGCCCTATGTGAGCAGCTGTGATGTAGAGGAAGAGGAAGAGGAAAGTCCAACGTCGAGCAGCCTGCAATCTTGCTCTGCAGAGGAAGAGGAAAGTCCAGCGTCGAGCGGCTCTGCGTAAATTAGGTCGTCCTGCAATCGTAAATTAGGTCCAGCGTCGGCAACACTTTCCGTTTTATTCATACGTGTGAGGTAAGATCGCTCGGGATCGTAAGATCGTGCGATCTTACGATCCTGAACGACAATCTTACCGATCCTAACCAGCCGGCGATTTTAACTTCAACCTGAAACGTTGCCCCCTAAAAAACGTAAGATCGTGCGATCTTGCGTGTAAAATCGCGTTTTTGAAAACCTTGTTGGCAGGGTAACAAGTCTTTTGGTGCTGGAATGCCCCAGATCGATTCCGCTGCCGGGCTCTCATAGACGGTGGGTCTGGTTGATCTCTGGAGAGGCTAGCAAGGTAACAAGTCATTTGGTGCTGGAATGCCCTAGATCGATTTCGCTCTCGGGCTCTCATAGACGGTGGGTCAGGTTGATCTCTGGAGAGACTGGCAAGGTAACAAGTCTTTTGGTGCTAGAATGCCCCAGATCGATTCCGTTGTCGGGCTCTCATAGACGGTGGGTCAGGTTGATCTCTGGAGAGGCTGGCAAGGTAACAAGTGCTTTGGTGCTGGAATGCCCCAGATCGAATCTGCTGCCGGGCTCTCATAGACAGTGGGTCAGGTTGATCTCTGGAGAGGCTGGCAAGGTAACAAGTCCTTTGGTGCTGGAATGCCCCAGATCGATTCCGCTGTCGGGCTCTCATAGACGGTGGGTCAGGTTGATCTCTGGCAAGGCTGGCAGGGTAACAAGTCCTTTGGTGTTGGATTGCCCCAGATCGATTCCGCTGTCGGGCTCTCATAGACGGTGGGTCAGGTTGGTATCTGGAGAGACTGGCAAGGTTACCAGAAAAGGGTCGTCTCGCTCGGCGAGAAAGGATGACCTCGCACAGCAAAGGAAGAGGGAGCTCGCCCCGCGCGCTAGGGGCAAAAGGCCTCCCGCGAGACAGAGCCCTTGCAAAAATATAGAAGGGGAAGAGCAGTGGCCATCCCAGACAGGCAGGCCGAACACTGGCTAACGTAAGAGGGGTGTAAAAAGGATCACTCAAATCCCCGAAGACGGTACGAGAGGCCTTATAGGGGTCTCGCTCGCCGAAGTCAAAAGGCTGAAGGCTCACTCCCCGCGAGATGGAGACTCAAAAGGTTGACCCTGGAACCTGCGATCCTGAAGTAGGCGAAAAGGGCGAGGAGGTAGTTACGAATACGCGCCCTGTGCCGAAGCTGGGCGGCTACGCGGTAGGCGGGCGCGAGCACGGTGAACGCGATAGAAAATGCGATATAAGTGCGAGAAAACAACAAAACATAGAGAACAAGAACACAATGAAGAAGTGGGCAAAAATTTCCATTTCATTTCACTAGTCAGTACAGGTGTCGCGGCGATCTCGCTAGCCAAAAATACAAAAAATAAAAATACAAGTTTATCTAATGTTCGTCGGCGGATGGCTCGTCCTCGCTGTCCGCGGGTGGCGGGGCTGGCGTAAACAGCTCCGGGACGACATCCTCGATCGTCAGGTCAGCCGCCTCGACAGATAGCAGGTCGGCTCCCTGCATGGCTCGAAAGATGTACCGCGCTGCGGTGACAGAGGCTTCGCGGCATTCCTCCTCCCTGGCTCGCTGATCATTCTTCAGGCGGCGAGGGGACGGGGGGATGGCGGCACGGATCAACTCGTGGTTGTAAGCTTTCAACCCAGCAACCTCGTTTTCTAGGCTGGAGATGCGAGCACGAAACTCCCAGGCGGTCTCGGCATCCTGTAAAGAAGAGAGTAGGTAAGCCAGGAAAGCGTTGTTAGAAAAGGATGGAAGCGAGAGCTCGAAGACTTACCACTCCATCCTGGTGGCCGGAGAGAGGCTCATCGGAGACAAGCAGCCTCTCCTTTAGGCTCATGATCTCGGCAGTGGCATTTTTGTAGGCGACAGCGAGCTCCTCGTTATGGCGCTCCAGCTGAAGACATCGCTGACCCGTCATATGGGCGAGCTCCAGGGAACGGAGCTGGGCTCGCGCGCTCTCATACGCCAGGGTCCTCGCGGTCTCAGCCTTGTAAACCGAGGCGTCCTCGTGGGCATAAAGCCCAAAGGAGAGCGAGAACGCCTGCCCATTCACTGTCGACTGCTCCACCCAAGAGGGAAGGAGGGTGGAGATGGATGCCTTGTTGACCTCGGGATTCCAGTATAGCAGGTACTCGCCTGCCTCGTCCTTGTGCCTTTGGCCGAGACCAAAGTTCCAATGGTTAATCGGCACGGGCAGGGAAGAGGTCCTGGCAACCTCTTCGACCGGCTCACTGGCCTCCCTTTCCGCGGGAAGGTCAGTCGGGGAGATCTCGCCCGGGGAGGTCTCGGCATGCCCCTTTCCCTTCTCGGATGGGAGGGGGTCCCTCTTGTTCTTCTTCTTCTGCGAGGGCTGCGAGGGGGGATCGTTGCGGCCAGAAGACTCAGCCCTCTTCCTGGTACGCGGGGCAGTAGGGCGGGGAGTCTCGCGGCAGGCATCCGCTCCCATTTTCGCGAGAGCGAGGCCCTCAGGAGCTGGTCGGTTGCTCGCGTAAGGAGGATGGACGGGGAGGTCTCGCTCACCTGTAATGATTTCATGATTAGAAATATTCGGCGAAAGCCTTAAGAAGAAATAAGCGAGCGAGCACGATACATACCCTCCCCAGGGAGCACAGGGAGCAGCGAGTTGAGGTTTCGGCGGAGGTGGGCCACCTCGAAGTTCTTCTTGTTGAAGAACTGGAACAGGGCGGCATCATGGCCGCCGAGAGGCGGAGGGCGGTAGGTGCTCTCGTCGTGTTGGATTGGCGAGAAGGGAATGTTGCTGAAGTTCCCTTTGACGAAGAGGAATTTCTGAGCCTAGTAATGGCTATTGTTGACGGTCTCGACGACTTTGATCCCCGAGCCCACGAAGTAGGCGGTGCCCTCCCTGTAGGCCCTTAAGGAGAACAGCTTCCAGAAGACCGGTAAGCTAAACTCGATGCGCTCTTCTCGCATGTAGCATGCGAACGCGACAATGACCGCCATGGCGTTGGGGGTCAGCTGACCCAGTATCACGCCGAAGTGTTTGAGCACCTGGCGAGCAAAATGGCGAGAGGTTAAAGATGCGAGCGAGAACTTAAATTTTGGCGAGATGAAAGTAAACGAGATTGACAGGTACCTGGCGGACCTCTGGCCACAAAGGCAGGCGCATGCCAACCCCAAAATGGGCTATAGGGATGGCGAGCTCATCCGGCATGGGGACATTGAGTACATCATCACCGTTAGGGCAGCGAGCGGGGAACCCTGGCGGGATGAAATCAACGACGGCGGCGAGGTATTCCTCCTCGGTCAGGTTGCTGTGGAAGAAAGTGTGGTCGGTAAAGGCCCAGGCGCATTTCAGCTGACCCTCAGCCTCGCTAGCGTCGCCCACCATTGAGGAAACCTGCGAAAAAAAAGAGCAAAAAGGCGCGAAGGAGAGAGTGCGAGATCTCGCAGGCGGAGGAAGAAGAAGGGATAATGTTAAATGCGGTAGGTGAGTTCAGCGCTGGGACCTATTTATAGGAAATGAAAAGCGCGGGAAAGAAGTCGAAGCGACGGGGGGTGCGGTTAGGCAAAACCCCGTGTGATGATTGCGGGCGAGAACGTAAGGTAACCCCAGAGATATTAGCGAGCGAGACCAGCAAGCGAGGTTAGTATAAACGAAATTTTCATACGAGAACAACAAGAAAAGCAGAAATAAAAGATAGAGCGAGCATCACTAGTAATTGTCGCATAAACAAATAATATGTGCGCGAGAGCCCCGGCGGCGGGCGAGAAATAGTTAATAAAAGAGAAGAATAAGGAGATTGTCCAGCGAGATTAAACAAAGTTTTCATGCACTGTCGGGAGGCTTGCCAGGCAAAGAGCGCGAGCGAGGATCAGTAGTGTATCCATTTCCACCTACCACGACCTCGCACTCCTGATCGCGGCGGAAGCCTAGGGTAATGATATGCGTGGACGGCGCGGGCCTCGCGTTGAATCAAGCGAGCGTAATCTTCCACTCGCGCGAGGTGTGTCCCTGGGGAAGTGGTCGTCTCGCCAAGATCTCGCGGCATCTCGGCGCGGAGCCGCGCGCACTCATCCAGTAAAGCGGCGTGCCGCTCCTCGGCAACCTCTATGTCCCTCTTCGCTTGGAGGTGAAGGTCCTGCAGCATTCTCCCTTGCTTCTGAAACAATTCTGAAGTTCGCCTCTTCATGGCCTCGGGGTCACGCGGGTCACCCAGGAAATCATCCATCTGCTCCGGCAAGGAAGGGGCGACATCTCTTCCTCCCCAAAGTCAAAGTCGGTGGGGAGGGTCTCGGAATCACCTGCGAGCAAATCTAGGCCACGTTAGTAGTTAGCGAAGCCTTCTCTTATTGTCGCAGGGAATGGTCCCTCATAAGAAGCAGTAGAATCCTTACCAGGAGGCGGGCGAGAAGTATTAGGCCGACACTGAAAAAGAGTAGTAAAGGGGAGCGAGACGGACTTCCCTAGACCAGCGCGACGCCCCACGTCGTCAGCAAGAGTGGTTGTGGCCGGTCGCGAGCTACCGGAACCCTCCCCCCTCAGAAGATTGAACCCCGGTGTCTTAAGGGTTGTGTCAGGGAGGATCGGCGACTGGGGTCGCGAGTTTTGGCGACCGGGGGTCGCATGGGGGGAGGCTGTAAGAAGTAAAATGAGAGGGCCATCAGTCAGAACGTTAATTTTGGCAGGTAAGAGTGGGTAACTTACCAGCAGCTTTCCCGACATATCGGCAGTCGCCAGCGAACACCCGGGGTTGGATGATTCTTTACGAGCTTAGATTAATCTCGCAAAGAGCGGGGATTGTGTACAACCCCGTGTTCGCCTGAGAAGGAAAGAAACGAAAAAGAGTAAATAAGGCTGGAATTGACCATCTCGCCACTGAGGAGTCGCGAGAGCTAGGCTAGGCGAACCCGGGTGATCTCGCAGGAGAGAAAGCGAGACCTGACCTGGGTGGTTATCGTCAGAAGGAGGGCGAGCAGTGCCTTCGCGGGCTGCTCGCCTAAAGAGGTTTCGCGAGCAGTACTCGCAAGGAGACTCGCGAGAAGTGTTAGGAGTGGCGCTCTCGCAGGCCACTTGCCTAGGGGCTAAGGAGGTGAAATTACCCTTATGCCCTTGATGGGCTGTCAGTAGCCCTTCAGAACAGCGGAGTTTGGCTGTTAGCAGGCCAGTTTGGGGTGCGTTTAGCAAAACCAAAAGGCGGAATTTCGGTATCGGCAGACCAATTCAGAAAAACTATAAATAAGACCCTAAGGGCACCTTTGGAGAGGACTTTTTTAATTCTCTCTCCTCAGGTCATCTTTGGTTAGCTCTCAAAGCTCTCTAAGGTGCCCGACTTCAGTTCTTGGCTTAGGAAGGGAAGCGCTCTACGATCTTCCGGGTGTGTGGTGGGACCTCCACACTGTCGCCAAGGGTCTCAGTTCTAAGTCTTCGGTCAGGTTGCTCCGAGGGATTAGTAAGCGCGAGTTGCACCCATCTTTGGGCTCCGAACTCCTCGTTGGGCCGAATCCCGGTTCCAACATTTTTGGTGCGATGAGCGTGGATAACAGCTTGTGCAAGAAAGTTTCAAGGAAGCAGCATGGCGGGATATGAAGAGCAGGGCGATGAGTTTGGCGGCTCGCAGCCGGCAGTGACGTTGGGGATGTTCGCGGACTTCAGGCGAGAGGTCCTCGAGAGTATTGGTCTCGCCTTCGCCACGGTGCGAAGCGAGTTCACGACCCTAGCACCTCAGGTGTTCCCCCCTCCGAGGGTTGGCGAGTGTGCCCCGGGGGGAAGGGCAGGGAAGGAGGTGGCAGGAGCGGGGTGAGATCTCTTCGGGCGAGAGCTCTTTGCCAGCCTAGTGAGCGCCACACTGGCAGGTCCGGTCCCGGCGAGCGATGTTCCAGCGAGTGCTGCTCCGGCAAGCGCAGTCCTGGCGAGCGCGGCTCTGGTGAGCTCGGGTCTTGCGAGAGAAGTCGTAGGACGAGCCGGGCAGGAGAGGACCGCGAGCGGGAGCAGTCCTTTTTGCGAGCTGGTGCTTTCCGCACCAGTCCCGGAAGGGTTCAGGGAGTGGGATAGGGTTTATTACTGCGGTAAAGATGACCCTGTCCAGCACTTGCAGTCGTTCGAGGACTCGGTCTCCATCTGGCCGATGTCAGATGCTTTCAAGTGTCGGCTCTTCGCCGTCACTCTAAAGGAAAAGGCTAGGGACTGGTTCCATCAACTCCCAGCCGGTTCGATCTACGAGTTCGAGGACTTGCGTCGAGGCTTCCTGTTGCGCTTCTCAACTTCGAAGAAAAGGGAGAGGGATGCCAAATCGCTCTTCAAGGTCAAGCAGAAACCGGGGGAGGCGCTGGCCCATTACGCGGACCGGTTCCAGGAGGAGGTTCTGCTTACCCAGGAGATGCCCGGGTTTGCCCTCCAGCTCGCCTTCACAGTAGGGCTGAGGGAGAGTTTTTTCAAGATGAGCTTGAAGAGGAAGGCCCCCGTCTCCTACGAGGAGTTGATGGAGAGGGTGGCGGAGGAGATTGAAGGAGAGGAGGCTAATCCGGAGCTCACTAAGAGGTTGGCAAAGCTCAGTGAGCCAGAAGTCAAGCAGCAGGAAGTGCGGAGAAGAGGAGCCCAGGGCCCCGGAGGTGGGGTGGAGGCATCAAGGCGGAGGAGCGCAGGTTCAAGGGAAGGGTTACGCCCCGGGAGGGGGTAACTTCCATGGGGGGCAGGGAAGACACCACCGGTTGGGATGGAGGCAAGGTCCAAGGCAGATGCCTCCCCCGCCTCAGCAGGCCATGGCAATCAGGCGAGGAAGGGGAGGAAGAGGAAGAAGAGAGGGAGCAGGAGCAGGAGCGGGAGCGGGAATGAGAAGGAGGAATAGGGGGCAGAGGCTTCCGTCGACGGCTTGACACAGCAAGACTGAACTCCTCCTGCAGCTAAGTCTCTGGCTCCTGCATTTAGAAGACCACAAATCCTCCTCTCGGTGAGTTCCTGTTAACTCCTTAGTAGTTCCTTTATTTCCTCCGGTCATCGTCCCTTTCTAGTTTACACCAGCACGTGGTCTTTTGCAGGCAATCACACTTAATTTAGAGGATCATCGGTTGTGTTCTGCTCGACTTTTGTTTTAGTTCATGCAGATTAGAGCAATGTGAGAACTTCTTCCCATGTTAAGTTGGAATCAATTTCTCTCCTCTAGCTTAGAAAATGATTGCCCTTAAATTCCAGGAAAAACCAAAGCTGTGGTAAAGAGGGATTTTAGAGAGTAATCAGAGGAGGTTTGAAATTTTCAATTCAACCAAGAGAAATTATGTCGCCTCGCTGCGTCTATGAATGTTGCAATACAGAGGTAAGAAATTTGATTCCTTTTAGTTAGGCATATCATGTAGATTTATGAATGATTTCCTCCAATGCAATTTTTACCATATTATGAAGAATAGAATAATGCATTAAATTATGAAAATTGCACCTTACAAATAGATGAAAATAGTAATAGATGAAAATAGTAATTTATAGTCTAAAGATTGTGTTACAATAATGCAAATAATATGGATTAAGATGTAAGAAATTCCTTATGCAATTTCTCTACAGTCACAAGTAAATTTATGAATTAATAAATGCGAGCAATTAAGTATCACATACATAGAAATCATGGAAAGTGAAAATCATAATATAGTTAATTCACTGTGTTGATATCATTAACATTAAGATAAGATATAAGACGTAACACGATGGAATACATAATTTAAGATTGAAATTTTATGTGAATGTTCCCTTAAGATTAATCATATAAACTATTAAAATGAAGGTAAAAGATTAATGGAACCTTTAAGATTAGTGGCTTTAAGCGGGTGTTCCTTTTTGTTGTTCATGCCGACCACTATGAGAACATCAATGGGAAGCAGAATCGAGATTTCCTCTCGTGATTGATAGAGGCACACTATCTTACACATAGGGCAGAGCAGACCTTATGAACCTCAAATTAGAGAGCCGACATCCATAGAAAATTTATTAGATATGAGTCGGTGTCCTTGACCGATACACACTAGGGCACCTATGTTCGTCATTGGGGACTCAAATCGCTAGATTATGCGTAAGAATTTATTTAACTAAGAATAGGAAGAAAAAAGATATAAGACATCTCAATTCTAAATACATGCAGGAACCTAGAATCTCTATACTTTAATGATTTCGAAATTGGGGAGATATTTAGTATAAGATCAAGTATTATAAAAGACATTTATATTCAAAAGTACTTCTATAGATCGTGATAAACACCTTGTCAACTTCCATCCCCAGCCTGCTTCTTCGATCTCCCATTACTAGTCGCGCCTCCTCCCTCGGCAGCGACTGAGTCTTCCCGTCCACGCGTCGCATCGACATTGTGCGCAAAGACATCGTCGAAGCTTCGTGCACCTTGCGTCGGCAGTTCTCCATCACTAGGCTTGATGCAAACCTATCAACCAGCACAGGTTTCGATCCCTGCGTCAATTCCTGGTTCGAGCCCCAAGCTGTGCAGGTTTCAGCGCCACACGCAATCCCCGTATCCTCGACAACAACTACCAGAGGCCGATTATTATCGATTATAATTAAGAAATTGAGTAACTCTCAATTGATTAATTTAATGAATTTTTCACAAAAGTTAATTGATTCATAAATTATTTTGGTATGGACACGACCTCCAGCGAACACGTCGTCCTTCATTCGATACTCCAACAAAAGTTACTGGAGATGTCAGTGTGATATGACGTCGCGCTTGCACGACTCACCGCCAACATTGACTGCCACTTCAGAGGTTTGATTCCACCGGATCTGTCATTGATCCCACCACAGCCGCCATCCCAACCGGACCATGCAGCCGCCCTTTTTTCCCATCTTGCCTGGTCCCACCACCGCTTATGCTTACTCCACAGAGGCCACCTATTACGCCGCTTCTTGCAACCCATGCCACTGTCAAACCCTGCAAGCCGCCTCCAGACGCAACTTTCACCTCCCCCGTCGTTGATTTCACTAGAGCAATCGTCGCTCCCACCGACGACCGAAGAGGCTCCACCGCTCTCCGCATTTCTTGTCGCTCCATTATCGCCGCCAGTGGTTCTGTTACAATGCTGAAAGTTACGCGATCAAGACCAAATAAAAGATAACATTAATTGAAAAGTGCACAGGATACAATCCGGAGCAAGCTCCGGTTAAGCTCAAGGAGGTTGGGTCCTCTAATAACCTTCTCTCCAAAGAGAGCCCAAAATAACTAAAACATTTCAGATCCCTTTAACACCTAAACCACTCCCCCTTATATAGATGAGGGAGGGCAATCATACAAGGAAATACAAAATAAAATAAGTAATTAACTATTCTAATTAATATTCATATATTAATATCAACCAATTAATTAATACAAGTTAATTACAAGAATTAATCACGACGGTCACCATATGCTCGCTCTGGTGATCCCGACGAGGAGTGGCTCCTCCGGCAAATGCGTGAGGGTAATATTTTATACCAGCCTCGAAAATGGACCTTGTCCTCAAGGTCGAGTTTTAATTTTTTGTCGGGGTCTTTAAGAATGGGAGGGAGGTATAACTTGTGGTCGCCTGGTAAAAAGGAGAAAAATTGATAGGAAAGCGGAAATAAATGTGAATCGATTTGGGAAAATTGTGTCCTTCGACTGAAGGAAAAAACAAGAGGGTGGGGGTGAAAGTCGGTGTTGTTATAGTGAAACGGAGAGGATAAGGGAGGTGACAGCTAGTGAAAAGTAGAAAAGGGGGTACGGCTGGGAAAACATTAAATAGAAAGGAAGTGATAAGCGGATTGTGAAAGAAGATGGGGTTTCGCTTAGTGGGGGCAGCAGAGCTTGTAAAGAATTGAAAGGGAAGATAGAAAATAATAACAAAAGAGGAAGTGGTCGAATAAAGCCACTGAAGGCAGCTCATTCCACGAGGAGAAAATAGAAATGGAAAGAAGGGAGGATGCAACAATGGGTGAAGGGGAAAAGCCAAAAGAAATCGAAAAGAGGGCCCCGCTTCCCTGCAGGACACAGCAAATGCGCCAGGGCATGGAGGGGGCTCGAGATGGAAAAGGACGTTGGAAATGAGATTAAGCGGCTCAAGGAGAGTGAAAGGGGGTGCTAGTCGGGGAGAAGAATCGAAGGGAAGAGTCGCTGGGGCGTCGACGACGAGAGCCCGGATGGTTCTGCGGATGAGCTTGGGAGAGGCATCGATGCACTGTAAGACGAGGAAGATCGCGGGCGCGACGGCGAGGAGGGGTCCACGAGCCCGACGCACAAATCTTTGGAGGTCATCATCTGGCTAGAGAGACAGGTCCGTAAGCAGATCCCTCGTCGAGCAGTGGACATCGCCGGATGGCTGCTCTGGAAGCTTGGGCGTCGTCGGTCGGCTGGCATCTTCGAAGGCCTCATCGGCTGGTATCGTCGTGGTGGCCGTTGTTGGGTGCAAATCTGAGTTTATCGGCGAGGGAGTATCCTCTTGTTGGTCGCCAGCGAGGGCCAGTTGGCGGCGTGCGAATGCAAAGTACTCCGGTGCCTCGGAGGCGAAAGTCAGCCTTGAGAAGTCAAATACTGAAAGGAAGTTTTCGAATCACTGACCCAGGCCTTTTGCGGATGGCGTTGGCGAGGTCCTTGGACATGCGGTCATTCAAAGCCCGGAGGTCGTGGACAGGTCGAGGGCGAGTCGGATGCTGGTTCCCGGCAGCTGCAAGGGGGGCGAGCGGAATCCGACAGGTCGGACCATTGCTACAATGTTGAAAGTTATGCGATTAAGAACAAACAAAAGATTGCATTAATTGAAAAGATCACAGGATACAATTTGGAGCAAGCTCCGGCCAAGCTCAAGGAGGTTAGGTCCTCTAAGAACCTTCCCTCCAAAGAGAGCCCAAAACAACTAAAACATTCCAGATCACTTTAAGACCTAACCCCTACCCCCCCCCCCCCCCCCCCCCCCCTTATATAGATGAGGGAGGGCAACCATATAAGGAAATACAAGACGAAATAAGTAATTAATTAATCTAATTAATATTAATTAATTAATATCAATCAATTAATTAATACAAGGTAATCATAAGAATTAATCACGGCGGTCACCATATGCGCGCTCCGGTGGTCCCGGCGAGAAGTGACTCCACCGGCAAATGTCTGAGGGTTGGTTCCCACCCCGCAGTTTACACCATCGGCGTCATCTCCTCCAAGCCCCGTGGTGGTACTGCCCCAGTTTGTGTCGACAAATTCCCGCGGTCGCCATTCCGCAGCCTCTGCTCCGGCTACCTCCTCCGCCGCCGCTTCTCATCGTGGTAGCTCACCTACAGCCCGGTCTTTCGTCACCCTCCACCAGGCACACTCGCACCGACTCCAGCTCTGCCTGGCAGCCTCCCCTCCACAAATGCCTTTGTCACACCAGCTCCTTGCAGTCTTATATGACACATGTGAGCATGTTGACGCCCCGCCACTCGACGTCGCCTCCGCTACAGCGACACACTTCAGGAGTTGTTTTGGAGGAAAATCAAGGAGACAGACGATCAACTCATTCGACCGTCGTTCGAGCTTGAGGGTAAGCTCGATCTTAAGGACGGATGGGATGTTATGGGTCCTCACTATGCGTTGATTAGGTTACGCATATTTTATTAGGAGTCTTTAAGTATGTTATTTCAAGTTATATGTGTTGAATCATTATTATCGAGTTGAGCCATTGCTATCGAGTAGAGTCATCATGAGTCATTATGAGTCGAGTCTTTTTGAGTTGTCTGTAATATTATATATAGACCCTCTTCGGTCATGAGAAGGGCATGAAATAAATTAATCCACCTTTCTCTTTCTCTCTCTAAATTCTCTCTCTCGCTAGCTCTAGTTCTCTCTTCTTCCTCATTTTTCTAGGGTTAGGGTTGAGCACGGCTCCCCTTCTTCCTCTCTCCTCGTATTCTCTGTGGTTGAGCTCAGCTCACCATATATCTCCGCCTCCACCGCCACCGATGATGTTACGGGTAGGCCCATAACAACATCTCAGTCTCACCAATGAATTTGCAGTTTGTCTCCATTAACCACTGAGGCTTTTACCCAAAGAATAAATTTTTGGCTTCTTTAAAATAAATACTCAAATCTAAAACAAATAAAAGTAAAATTAGGATCCTTTAAGGTTGTTGGATTCAAAATCTCACAACCTATTCTTATACAGAGAATCTTTATATATTACATTTCTAATAAGTAATTTCTATATATTAAATTTTTCTTTTTCTATCACCTCTTCTTATACAGAGAATCTTTATATATTACATTTCTAATAAGTAACTTTTTAGATTTCTATTCAACGAAACTTGAATCTTGGCGAGACACTTTAGAAAAGAAGGGTTTTAGGTTGAGCAGGGAAAAGACGGGGTATATGGAGCTTAAATTTAGTAGTGCAAGAAGGACGGATGACTTCGTTATTAAGTTGAGTGATCAAGATATTTCCCGTAGTGAGTGCTTTAAATACTTGGATCGATAGATCAAAAAGATGGAGGTGTTGATAAAGATGTGATATAGAATCCAAGCAGGTTGGTTGAAGTGGAAAGGCGCATCAGGGATCATATGTGATCGTAAAGTACCATTAAAACTTAAAGGCAAGTTTTACTGTGCTGTAATTAGACCAGCAATGCTCTATGGTTCTGAGTGTTGGGCAGTGAATTGTGTACATGAGCAAAAAATGGGAATTGCGGAGATGAGAATGCTTAGGTGGATGTGTGGACACACGAGACTGGATAAAATTAGAAATGAATGTATCACGGATAAGACAGGAGTGGCACCAATTGCAGAGAAGATGCGAGAAGCTCGACTAAGATGGTTTGGACACGTAGAAAGGAGACCATTAGAGGCACCTGTTAGGCGTTGTGAGAGTTTAGTCACTAGGCATGTTAAACGGGGAGGGGTAGACCAATAAAGACTTCGAATGAAACTATAAGGAAAGACATGATGTACTTAGGCATTAGTGAGATTATGACTAAAGATATGGCACAATGGCGACAAAGGATCTATATAGCCAACCCCACTATAGTGGGATAAGGGCTTCAGTGTTGTTGTTGTAGTTAGTTTACTTTGTGTTTGGTACGGATAATAAAAAAAATGAGGAGAGTTCTAAAATGAACTAGATCCAAAATGATAAGGAGGCTCATGGCCAAGGGCAAAGATATCAGGATTATACTGAACTTAGAATGGCCCTATTGTGTTTGAAAAATATTAAAATATTATACTGGTGGAAGGAATATAATATGAATACCTTTAACTGAAATAGTAGAAATATAAAAAAATAAGTAAGACTTTGAATAATTTATTTATACACAAGAAAATTTCTGCTTTGATCAATATTGATATAAAGAGATTTAATGAATTCTTCGTTCATTAATTGTTGATAGATTACCGCAAGTGAAAGAGATGAACGATTTATAAAATGGAAAATCCAGAAGACAGAAAAATGTCCAAAGTGCAAAGTCTTGTCAATCTTCAATCCGTGCTATAAAAAAGGAACCGTGACAGACTAGTAGAGATAACATAAGAAAGCATAGATCTAATGCATAGTTAAATCTGAATACATCAAAAATTGAACTTAGTACCTGGCCGTATAAAATCAGAAAGGCCAAAATCAATAAGCTTCATGGGTGCGTTTTCATCTCTAGTAGTGAAGAGAAAGTTCTGTATAAAGTTTGATAAATAAAATAGATTAACACAAAATCAAGAAGCGTATTCATGAAAAGAAAAAAGATATATGGGGAAAAAACACATCTGTTGGGCAATAGAACAACAATAATATTGCATGTCATATCTATTCATTATGAGGAAATAGAAGAAGATATACAAACAAAGAGAGTAGCTACCATCCATGATTCTATTCGAATGAATGAACTGCAGCTCAAGCACATCAAATGGAAATCATTTACTTATAAAAGAAGTATAAGAACTACTAAGACGCGTGAAGCAACCATTGCTGCATCCGAGGACGCGTGATATCACCGCGCATCAGTATTTTTTTTATTTTGAGTTATTTTATGTTTCTGTCATTTTTATTACGCACCCTTGTCATTTGGAGTTCCGGCTCATCGGTTTGACCACCCGGTGAGACCCTGAATAAACGGTCCGGTAATTTGAATAGCTAGGACGAACAAGTCAAGCTTAAAACTAATTAAGGATGCTTACGATTAAAGAAGTAATTAAACAAAAGATCTTATTTGGAGGAGGAGATTAAGGAACTATATTTTAGAAAGAATATTGATATAGCAAAATATTTTGTAGACTTTTGGAAACAAATAAAATTTCAAATGTTGGAGATTAACTTATAAAAGGAGCTTTATTCATGGGATTAGGCAGCCGGTCAATTCTAGAGGAAGAACGAAATTTCGTTCTTTCTCTGGCGACCGCAAACCGCTGGTTCACGTATCCTCCTTCTCCTACCACCGACGGAAGTGCCCAGATCTGCGCCGATCGCAGTTCATCTTCGACATCCTCTTCCTCCGGCGTTGTTCCAGACCTGCGCCGATCACAATCCAACCACTTCCTTCGATCGTCGTCGACCTCAGCGCCCGGCGCCAACGAACCAATCCCGTTCGACGAAGTTGCCGCAACCCTTTCCTTCGATCGTCGTCGACCTCAGCGCCCGACTCCGACGTTCCAACGTTGTGACAACATTGTCCAGAGAGAACAACAAGCGCGACCTCCTGGCCCCCTCTTACAGGAGCAGTTGGGTTTATAGAGACCGCAGATCCCAGCGCACAGTACCCCTAGCAGAAGGATTTGAGATGGCTGCCCCCTCGCCGTAGATTTGCGTATACTCTGGTAAACTCCGCCCTTTCTCGTGCTCCTTTTCATTAGCCTAATCGTATGCAATTTCAACTAATTAGCAAGAGCTTGCCTTGAACGTTCGCGCTATTTTTTTTACCGTTATTTCATAAATTATCGATTGTGTTTATGCTTGCGAAATTTATATTTGCCGCCCCGAATCGACCTTTAAAGGCGCTTGAGGATTTCTATCCGAATAACGATTAACGAACTCCCGAAACTCCAACGTCAAGTGTGATTTGCGCGCGTCAAATTCGATTTGGCTGCTCGGCCTATTTTCAAATTTTAAAGATAAAATCAACTCAGAAGTAAAATCATCGCATAAAATTAACTTATTTTTTAAACCCTAACTTTGGTTTACATCAGTTTGGTATCAGAGCAAATTTGATTCGCTTCTATCGCAAATCAAGCGATCCGATTTTTCAAAAAAAAATATATATATATAAATTTAATATAATCTTTTTAAGAAAATTTATTTTCCTTTTCATTTCAAAATCCTTTTGCTTTCTTTTTAAAATCAAAATAAATAAAAAATTGTTTTCTACCCGCTCGGGTAAAATCACATTTAAATAAAAAAAAATTATAAAATAACTTTCTAATATTTTGTTCCTTTGTCCGAAAATTTAAAAAAAAAATTGAAATTAAAAATCAATTTTAAAAAAAAATTGGATAAGCGTGTCGATAATTTAGAAACTAGTGTTGGGAACTTAGCCCAACGAATGAATGAACTAATGAAAGCGGTAGAGACTATCACCACGGGTATGGGTAGTGTCACACACATTATGAATGAGTTGCGTACTTTGGTTAATAATATCGAAGCCACCATACACATAAACCGCGCACCCGTGAACGAAGTAAACCTGAACCCTAGGCTGCTAGAGCTTGCACAACCTGAGCCGGAACCCGAACCCGAGCCACGAGACGAACCTCATGACCGTCCTCGTTGGGATATGGGAGTCAAGTTAGACATTGGTGATTTTGAAGGGTACTTAGAACCCGAACGTTGTTTAGATTGGTGTGCCAGGATGGACAGCTACTTGGCTTGGAAGCAAATGCCCCGAGCTAGGCAGGTTGAGTACGCCACTATGAGACTTAAGGGTCCCGCGTTAGTTTGGTGGGAACAAATAGAGCGAACTAGGTTTACTTTAGGCATGCCACCCATCACCACATGGGCAGGATTTAAAGAACAAATTCGAAAACGGTATGTGCCTCCTGATTACATGCAAACCCTATATCGTAGGTTCCACAACCTAAGACAAGATAAGTCAACGGTAGACGAGTATACGAACGAGTTCCTAGTACTCCAGTCTCGCCTCAATCTCCGAGAGGACGATGACATGGTTGTCTCTCGTTATCTAAATGGACTACGTTATTCCATTAGAGACCAGCTAGAGTTATTTGATTATAAGGACTTAGGGGAGATATCGAGTCGTGCACGGAGAGTGGAGGCCTTACAAATACGGTCAACCGAAGTCAGATCTACTGATAGATCTACATCGAGTGTCACCACTACTACCCAGGCTAGGATCTCGGATTTCTCTCACCCGTCCGTCACTGTCGGGACTCCGACCACATCTACTATTCCCCCCAAGGGTAAAGAGATCATTGGGACTAAGCCCAACACTGAAGTATTCTGATGCTTCAAGTGCATGGAGCCGGGACACAAATCATCTGAGTGCCCGCGACGTCACTTTGTCGCTATTATTGATTCCACGGATGGACGTGAGCCAGAGTATGGAGTTTACGTAAATGAGACTCACCCTGAGCCTGAGCATGAGTCTGAGGATGTCATAGAAGTGGAGGGCGAACAAGCTGAACACTTAGTCTGCGTCTTACGTTATAGTTTGATCACCCCTAGTGAGTCTATGGAGGAAGACCATGGAAGGCACGACATTTTCGCACTACTGCACGCATTCAGGGACAGTTTTGTTCCATTATTATCGACAGTGGCAGCATGGAAAATTTTGTGTCTCAACACATGGTCGACACATTGGGTCTTGAGACGCACCTGTTAGAACAAACCTACAACTTATCCGGAGTCAATAGTCATTTGACTATACCCGTCACTCATTATTGTCTAGTGGAGTTCTCTATAGGGAGCACGTATTCGGATAGAGTTTTATGTCATATTGCTGTCATGGATGTCTATCACATCCTATTAGGGCGAGCTTGGCAGTACGACCGGCATGTCATGCACGACGGCACGAGGAACTCACATTCCTTCGAGCACCAAGGGCGCAAGATCATTCTTCTTCCTCAAAAGAACTATCTTATTCCAAGGACCTCACCGTCTTCTAGTTCACCTCCCGTAGCCTCCACCACATTACTACTCACTCCACATATATCGATTCCCGACGTACCGCCTGATATTTCCCAGTCTTTTGATACTATATCTGAAGACCACACACTTCGCACACCTCACTCTATTGATTTCATATTTAGAGACGACACTTTTATTTCACCTCACTATTATCTAGAGATAGATAAATTTGGGGAGTTGCCACAATATATTAAATATTCTAAGTCGTATTTTTGGAACATATTATGGGGTCGAAAGGGAACCGAACTCGAATTTAGTCGTGTTTATCACTCTTTGTCCAATGGACAGACTGAGGTAGTTAAAAGGAGTTTGGAAGACATTCTTGAGTGTTTAATTGGGAAAAATTCAAAATGGTGGCAACTTATATTTCCGCAAGCTGAATTCACTTTCAATAATTCTAAAAATCTCCGCCTTAATAAATCTCCTTTCAAGATTATTTATGTGTCCGTCATACTCCACCCACTTAACTGTCATCCTCTTTCATTCCATGAACGTATTTTATTCGATGCGCAAGCTCACATTAATTATTTGAAAGAATTGCATAAAATTAATGATAATAGATCGCGAGCAACCTTTGACGAATATAAACTCACGGTCGGTCGTTATCGCCGTGAGTTTTATTTTTCAAAGGGAGATTGGGTGTTTTCTTCTTTCAGGAAAAAGAGATTTACTACATGGGTATATCATGAACTGCCGCAAAGGAGGTTTGGTCCATTCCAAATTCGGAAGCGCATCGTGCCACCTGTTGAGGCCCAAGATATAGCACCCGATATAGCATCGTCATCTGATCTCTATGTTGTCAGTTTTTGCAAATTCTCGCCGGAGTCGAGCTCTGTCAACCCCGGGGGAATTGATGCAACCATTGCCGCATCCGAGGACGCGTGATATCACCGCGCATCAGTATTTTTTTTATTTTGAGTTATTTTATGTTTCTGTCATTTTTATTACGCACCCTTGTCATTTGGAGTTCCGGCTCATCGGTTTGACCACCCGGTGAGACCCTGAATAAACGGTCCGGTAATTTGAATAGCTAGGACGAACAAGGCAAGCTTAAAACTAATTAAGGATGCTTATGATTAAAGAAGTAATTAAACAAAAGATCTTATTTGGAGGAGGAGATTAAGGAACTATATTTTAGAAAGAATATTGATATAGCAAAATATTTTGTAGACTTTTGGAAACAAATAAAATTTCAAATGTTGGAGATTAACTTATAAAAGGAGCTTTATTCATGGGATTAGGCAGCCGGTCAATTCTAGAGGAAGAACGAAATTTCGTTCTTTCTCTGGCGACCGCAAACCGCTGGTTCACGTATCCTCCTTCTTCTACCACCGACGGAAGTGCCCAGATCTGCGTCGATCGCAGTTCATCTTCGACATCCTCTTCCTCCGGCGTTGTTCCAGACCTGCGCCGATCGCAGTCCAACCACTTCCTTCGATCGTCGTCGACCTCAGCGCCCGGCGCAACGAACCAATCCCGTTCGACGAAGTTGCCGCAACCCTTTCCTTCGATCGTCGTCGACCTCAGCGCCCGACTCCGACGTTCCAACGTTGTGACAACATTGTCCAGAGAGAACAACAAGCGCGACCTCCTGGCCCCCTCTTACAGGAGCAGTTGGGTTTATAGAGACCGCGGATCCCAGCGCTCAGTACCCCTAGCAGAAGGATTTGAGATGGCTGCCCCCTCGCCGTAGATTTGCGTATACTCTGGTAAACTCCGCCCTTTCTCGTGCTCCTTTTCATTAGCCTAATCGTATGCAATTTCAACTAATTAGCAAGAGCTTGCCTTGAACGTTCGCGCTATTTTTTTTACCGTTATTTCATAAATTATCGATTGTGTTTATGCTTGCGAAATTTATATTTGCCGCCCCGAATCGACCTTTAAAGGCACTTGAGGATTTCTATCTGAATAACGATTAACGAACTCCCGAAACTCCAACGTCAAGTGTGATTTGCGCGCGTCAAATTCGATTTGGCTGCTCGGCCTATTTTCAAATTTTAAAGATAAAATCAACTCAGTTTTCATAGGTAAAATCATCGCATAAAATTAACTTATTTTCTAAACCCTAACTTTGGTTTACATCAGTTTGGTATCAGGATTTCTATCCGAATAACGATTAACGAACTCCCGAAACTCCAACGTCAAGTGTGATTTGCGCGCGTCAAATTCGATTTGGCTGCTCGGCCTATTTTCAAATTTTAAAGATAAAATCAACTCAGTTTTCAAAAGTAAAATCATCGCATAAAATTAACTTATTTTCTAAACCCTAACTTTGATTTACATCAGTTTGGTATCAGGATTTCTATCCGAATAACGAACTCCCGAAACTCCAACGTCAAGTGTGATTTGCGCGCGTCAAATTCGATTTGGCTGCTCGGCCTATTTTCAAATTTTAAAGATAAAATCAACTCAGTTTTCAAAAGTAAAATCATCGCATAAAATTAACTTATTTTCTAAACCCTAACTTTGGTTTACATCAACGCACCTCCGGTTTCAGATCACGATGTACAACACCTTGAAGATGACAAAAGGCAACAACACTCAAAATTTGAGAAACAATTCCCTTTGCATCTTCTTCCATATATCTTCCACCTCTTCCAAATCCAAGAGATATGTTTCATTAGAACCCTATTTTGAATCAACAGTAGACACAGAAAGAAGTTGTAAAGCTAAACGTAATTCAGAATACCTGGATAAGATTCTGTCTAGCAATTCTCCACCTTCACATAACCTGATAGTGAAAAAGAAAAACCAAGAAAATATAAGAAACATGTTTGGGCACAATAAAGAAACGCTACTGATATTGGACTAATAAGCACCATTAAAATAAATATCATGACAAGTCTACTTGAAAATTTTATCAACAATTATCCAATGATTAAATTCCCTTTAATGCTCAAGGAAATCATAGAATGACTTCCATATTTATAATTTAAAAAATATTATTATAGATACATTTCTATATAAATTTTGTGCAAATAAATGTTAGAACAAACATTTATAATAGAATTATAAGCCTTATAATTTATGCGAGTTGAAATATAGAGCAAGTCCTGGATTATTAGTTTTATTATGTAATGGTATTTCTAAAATTCTCGTTCTCCTAACAAATGTATATGTATGGGTAGAAGTTATGTGAATGAATAATTCAATTTTACTTCTCCACTTTGAATCAGAGACGGGCTGCCCGATTCCTCTCGCCCACTTCCGCTCAGCCAGCACACAGCCACCAATTGCCATGCATCTTCCTAACGATGTTGTCGGTATATGGCCCACACATCTTCTACTCGTTGTCATCGATCTCGCTCTTGCTCGACAGTGACCATCATCTTTGACTCACTGTCAGCACCGGCTTCTTGGCCAAACCTCCTCTAGAGGCAACAGATCGACAAAATCAGCTTCTCAACCAGACCACCAGATCAGCACCGGCTCACGATCATCTTCTTTGCAAGATCTTGTTGCTCTCCGTCGACTCCCTATAACCATCGTTGTTCTTGCTCAGCTACAGTATCAGCTTTTCTTTCAGATTCTGATCTAGGTCGGGTCTTTCATTTGTTTCCTCAACATTGACGACGGAGCGTCTCATGGCATCCTCAGCATACTTCCTATCTAGTAATGAAGATTTAGGGAAGTAAGAGACGTTAAGGTGATTGCTTAACCTTATTGTTCTTCTTGCTCCCGTCCGGGACGTGTTTTTATGGGGGGGCTCTTAAATTTACCCGTCCAATGTTCAGGTGCCGCAAATGAGTGACCATCAGAAGACTCATGGTCACTTTGGCTTGTTGAAGATAACTATTGTGCCACTGGATGGGACCAATTATCATGAATGGTTTCGTGTCGCTTAACATGATATTCGTAGCCATCAATTATATGGTTACATTGATGGGACAGTGGTTAAGCCACCCAAGACTGATCCTCTTGGAAGAAGTGGAATTTTGATAACTATAATATTATCTTGTGGCTTCTTCACTCTATGATTCGAAAGTTTTTATGAGTTATATGCTTATGGATTCAGCTTATGAGATCTAGGCACGTCCTCTTGAGACATACTCCAAGATTGGCAGGTCTACCCAGGTGCATGAACTTACTCATCAGATTCTTGAACTTATGCAGGGATCGATGAATGTCTCCTCTTATTTCTATGAGTTCAAAAGATTATATCAAAAAGGGGATTACTTCTAGCATTTCACTCCTCATGCACTGTCGGTGTTGTCCAGTTGAAGAAGAAAGAAGAGCGCTACAGAGTTCATGTATTCTTGAAGGGTTTGAACATGGAGTTTGATATTGTACGTACAAATATCCTTCATTGCTCTGAGCTTCCTTCTATCAGAGAGACACTCAGCATGGCACAGGGTGATGAAGACCGAAGTAGATCCCTAACATCAAGCATAACTCCTTATCGTTTTACCCTGGTTACTTTTGGTCGCGGAATACCGGGAACTTTCGTTCCTTTGTGTGATTACTCAGGCACTTCCGGGTCTGGGAACCCAAGGACGTAGTTGGAGGCCGAGACGGAGAAGTTCACGGCAGTTAGGTCATGATATGGTGATCTTGCTTATACTATTAAGTTTTATGAGTCTATTATTTCTGCATCTACATCTACGCTCTTATCTGGGGCCCCTCTGGGACCTTCAGTGCTGATGAACTTGATGCCTTAGACGTCTGCTTCAATCGCAAAGTGATAACTTCAAGTGCCTCCTCCACGGATTTTGTCATTTAAGGTACACCCAATGCACATGTTGCATCCACCACCTCTTCTGAATGGATCATTGACTCTGGTGCTACAGATCATATGATCGGATCTTCTTCAGGTTTTATTTCCTATACTGTCTGGTCAGGACAAGGTCATCTCAACCAATGGTTCCCTGTCTCCTATTGCTGGGAAGGGTCACATCTTGTGTGCCCAATACCCATTCTATTTATCTTACCTCCGTTCTGCACATTCCCTCTTTTCCTCGAAACTTATTTTTTATCAATAATATTACTAGATTATTGAATATTTCTGTAACTTTCTTTCCTAACTCCATATACTTCGGTTTTGTCCTGCTCAACCTAAAACCCTTCTTTTCTAAAGTGTCTCGCCATGATTCAAATACATGGAGTATATGGAGCTTTAGAAAAGAAAGGTTTTAGGTTGAGCAAGACAAAGACGGAGTATAAGGAGCTTAAATTTAGTAGTGCAAGAAGGACGGGTGACTCGTCACTAAGTTGGGTGACCAAGATATTTCTCGCAGTGAGTGATTTTAATATCTGGGATCGATAGTTCGAAAAGATGGAGGTGCAGATAAAGATATGATACATAGAATCCAAGCAGGTTAGTTGAAGTGGAGGCGCGTCTGGGATCTTATGCGATCGTAAAGTACCATTAAAACATAAAGGCAAGTTTTACCGCATTGCAATTAGATCAGCGATGTTTTACGGTTCTGAGTGTTGGGCAGTGAATTATGTACATTAGCAAAAAATGGGACTTGCAGATATGAGAATGCTTAGGTGGATGTGTGGACACACGAGACTGGATAAAATTAGGAATGAATGTATCAGTGATAAGACAGGAGTGGCACCAATTGTAGAGAAAATGCAAGAAGCTCGATTAAGATGGTTTGGACACGTACAAAGGAGACCATTAGAGGCACCTGTTAAGCGTTGTGAGAGTTTAGCCACTAGGCATGTTAAACGAGGGATGGGCAGACCAAAAAAAACTTGGAATGAAATTATAAGGAAAGACATGATGTACTTAGGCATTAGTGAGATTATGACTAAAGATAGAGCGCAATGGCGACAAAGGATCCATATAGCCGACCCCATTATGGTGGGATAAAGGCTTGAGTGTTGTTGTTGTTCATTTCCTCACTCTTATTTTTTTAAGGATCTGGGTACAAGACAAAACATTGACAGTGGTAGGAACCTTAAGCGCATGTACTTCTTGGACAATCAACTCCCTTTTCAAGCACTCTCATCTACGACGATGTTTGATGATGGAATCAACGCCATGGACATTCGTCTCCTATTTATCTTCAAAAATTGTGTATGACTTTTATGTCTTCTACTAAACATTTGTCGTGTGATATTTGTGAACTTACTAAGCATGTTCGACATAGTATTTCTCATGAATCTTCTCCTATTTTTGTCCATTTGATGTAATACATTCTGATATTTAGGGTCCTTCCCTCGTTCTATCTTTTAATGGTTTTCGTTGGTCTGTCACATTTATTGACTGCTTTTCTCGTAGTACATGGGTTTATCTCCTAAAAATAAAGAGAGAAGTTTATAAGTGTTTTCAAGTGTTTCACCAGATGGTGATAAACCAGTTCAAGGCATTATCTGCGTCCTCCGTAGTGATAATGGGGTGGTGTAATGGTCATGGGGTGTTCGGGTCAAACTACATGTGCGCGCACCTCCATTCAAAATGGCATTGTTGAATGAAAAATTGTCTTCTCGCTACCATGCACCTCTCGAAGTCTTACTGGGGCGATGCCATGTTGACTGTTACGCATCTTATACCGTCCAGAGTTCTTGGTTATGCTATTATGATAGCTCGCATCTCCGCCCACTATGTGGTTCATACATCACATGACTCACATCTTCCTCCATGCATTTTTGGGTGTGTTTGTTTTGTTCATATCCATCAACCTCATAGAGGCAAATTTGATCCCGGGCTCAGATATATGGCTTTATTGATTCTTCCTCCAGTACGAAGTGATACTGGTTTTATCCTCTCCCGACAAGTCGTACTTTTTGTACCATGGATGTTATTTTCCAGTAGGGGAGTCCTACTTTTCTGATCTGATACATACCATTCGTCATGGGGAGACAGGTGATATATGTGATGTTAGTATGGTGCAAGAAGGCATTCATATGGGTGACATTCCCCTACCTATTGCTCCCTTCACTTTTATTTTATCTCTCATCCAGTACATACCATATATTCAGGTTACTCCTCGATATCTGATCTCCTTTTCCCATAGTCTATCATCGCAGGCATACAGGGGCACCCCTCAAGCACAAGTTCCTATGGCTCCACCTCTACCAATACCTGTCTCGGACTCTGGAGATGATCTTCATCTTCCTGTTGAGCTTCTGAAAGGTAAAGCGCATTGTACAAATAATCTTATTTCAAACTCTATTTCTTATCATAATCACACCATGAACATCAAGCTTTCATTACCTTTTAGTCCTCTATTGTTATTTCCAAGACTTGGTAGGATGCACCGGGGATCTCTAAATGGAAGAAAGCTATAGAGGAGAAATTTTCACACTTGATAAGAATCATACGTGCGACATTTCCGAACTCTCCGGGAAGGAGGGTGGTTTGATCAAAATGGGTATTCACAGTGAAACAAAACCAAAATAGCATGGTAGAATGGTACAAAGTAAGGTTGGTGGCTCAAGGATATATTCAAACTCAAGGAGTTGACCAACAAGAGATATTTTCTCCAGTTGCAAAGATGGACTTCGTCCAAGTCCTATAATCATGTACGGCCTGCCTGAGTTGGGAACTCCAACTCGACGTGAAGAATGTCTTCCTCCATGGGGAGTTGGAGGAGTGTATGTGAAATTCCCTTTTGGGTTCATAAAAAGGGACAAGAAGGGACGGTGTGTCATTTAAGGAAGTTGTTATACAGCCTTAAACAATCTCTGAGGCCTGGTATAGAATATTCCACAAGGTTGTTATCCAGTTTGGCTATAATTAGGGACAATCCGATCATACTATGTTTATAAAGAGACGAGATCCGAAAATCTTTGTTCTCATTGTTTAAGTAGATGACATTGTGGTTACACGAGATAACACTAATTAGATTACAGCTCTCAAAGCTCAGTTGTCCAAGAAATTTGAGGTCAAAGATCTAGGAAAACTCAAGTACTTTCTCGAGATCGAAGTTGCTAGATCCAATAAAAGTATCTACATTTCTCAGAGGAAATACGTTATGGATCTTCTAAAGGAAACAAGGATCTTGGTTGCGCTCCAATGGACATTCCCATTGAGGAAAATCGCAAGATCAGTGATGATAGAAATGGTGATAGGATTGACGTGTCAAGCTATCAGAGACTAGTTGATAGACTAATATATTTATCACACACAGGTCGTAAAATCGCATACGTTGTAGAGATTTTGAGCAGACAAATGCATGCTCCAAGAGACAGCACATCGTGTTTTAAATCTCCCGTCTGAGGACTATTATTCTCTATAAACAACCACTTAAGGGTTGAAGTCTTCACTGATGTTGATTGCGCGGGAAATCGGGATGATAGAAAGTCCACCATCGGATATTGTACGCTTGTCGGAGGTAACTTGGTGATCAGAAGAAGCAAGAAGCAAGATGTAGTAGCCAACTCTAGAGCAGAGGGGCTAAACATCAGGTCTTGTCCCAAGGTCTCTGTGAAGGATTGTCGTTGACATATATTCTACATGATCTAGGAATCCTTAAACACCAAGCATTTCTCATTGTATTGCGATAACATGGCTATCATCAGCATAGCTCACAATCATGTTCAACATGATAAGACCGAGCATGTGGAAGTTGACAAATATCTTATCAAAGATCATCTTTACAAAGAGAACATCATTACTCCATTTGTTCATTCCAAAGATCAGACAGTAGACGTCTTCACCAAAGGTCTAGGCTATGATGTGCTTACTGACGAATACTCAAATTAGAAATGATAGATATTTTTCATCCAACTTGAGGAAGAGAGTTGACATATAAAGCAACTCACGGATTATTAGCTTTAATATGTAATGGTATTTCTTTAATTTCTAGTTCTCCTAACCCATGTATATGTATGGGTAGCAGTTATGTGAATGAATAATTCGATTTTACTTCTCCACTATGCATCGGTTGGAAGGTTCAACTTGATTCATTAAACTATAAGATAGTTATAAAGGTGATTGATTTATAACCTTTTACAATTTTGAGCAATCCTTAGCAATATGTGATATTTACCATAGTGATATATATAATTTTCTGATCTCAGATGCTTTTTGTGGTTCATGAAGTTGGCTTTGGTGATTCATCTAGTTGCCTGTCAGCTGAGTATTTCAGCGGAGGACCTATACATTTGGGCAATATGTTTTTCTTATCAAGTAAATGATATTCCAATGTAACAAATATTTCCTCCAGTGAGCTTTATAGATTTTGATGTAATATGCAATAGGTTGGCTATACTTGGTTATGAAAAATGGTACATTTGTCCCACAAGTCAGTTATTGGTATGATAAGGGGGAAAGATGAAATTACTTTTGAAGTAGTTAAAAGTTATGTGTTGGACATTTATGAGCTGTGAGATAAAAGAAAGTATCAAATGGAGGCCTTTTTTTAGGCCTTTGATGTGTTTAATATGGTAATTCTACAAAGTTGAGAACGAACACTTAGGAGGTGAGATAGGAATTAATAAAAAGAAAGTTATGTTCATACATTATTTAGGAGAGATTCATGTAGTTCTCATATTTTCCTTTAGTGTAAAAATACACAATATTTTATACTAGCCTTGACTGTATGCAAGCATTTAAAGGAGTTATGAATTTACTAAGTTGATGCGACTTATCGAATTAATTTTTAACTAATTTAGGGAGAAGAGGCCTAGCATATTAGGTGAACAGGATGACTGTACTTAAATAATCAACATCTTGTTGAAAGTTGATTTGACTGTAGCAGAGCTAGAAGAAACATGCACGGAATGTCTTCAAAAAGAAGAAGATGAGAAGAAGGCAAAGAAAGTTGCAGATATTTTAGAGCTAAGGTAAGAGGATTTTAGTGTTTCCTTACAGTAAGTAACAGTTCTTATATGTGGATGATTATGCATACATTTGAATATTATGTTTCCTCTGCCAGTTTCTGATTAATTACTTGTGTCAGCGAAAAATTTCTCATTTTCAGCTCTATGAATAAATGAATAGTAGATTGTAATGCCTAATTAGGATCATTAAAGTCCTGACCACACATGGTATCAAATGACGGATTCATTTCTCACAAAGCACCAAGCGTGTACGTCAAGTGGAGTTAGTGGGACCTTGTGTGCATCATTAGCCATTATCTATACCATATTAAAATAGCAAAAGTTTGGTGTCCTCAACCATATTAGGATTTCCAGTCTTACCCTAAGTCTCATCATTCGCATGAAATTTTAAAAAAAAAAATATCAGTTCTCAGTTTTGACAGACCCTAATCTGTCCATACTAACAAGTTGAGCCCCATTTGCAAATACTGGCGAGCTGTTGTTTTTTTATAATAATAAAAATCCGGCAAAGTGCAAAATTGGTATATAGGAATGATATTAATAGACAAGATAGATATTAATGTATACAAAGTTAATAAGCTAATATAATTATTATTATATTACAAACATAAAACATTTATTTTATAACAGTTACGAGCAGTCGCTTTGTGAAACTACTGTCGTGCACAGATAAAGCTTGTGCAAAAACTGCTCGTAGTACTAAATAAAATGTTGATCATATAACATTAATGATAGCAGCATAGACAAATTATGCAGTCACAATCAATGCTTTTATGAAGAAAAGACGAGTGTAACAAAAAACCAACACAAGGGGTCTAAGCACTTACATATGATGATACGCTGTGATGCAATTTAGATAGATATTAAAATGAATAGGATAGAAATACATAATCTAGACAACATAGGGGGATTGCATACTCCATCATGAAGACATGCTTAGCAAATGGCATAAAGAAGTATGCCAGGCAAACAAAACAGCATGCAGCTAATGATCTACTTATGAGAGGACATACTCCATTACTATGTAGACATTAAGGGCATCCTCACATGCATCGTAGAACTTGACTAGGTTTTTGTGCCCACACAGAGCTTTCAGTATTTTCACCTCTCTACGAACATCTTCAATTGCTACAGTTGTTGTCATCTGCTAGAAAAGTATTTGATTAGCCCTGCTGCCTATATAGACTCTAAGAGTTTATAGCAGATTTAATTAATTACAAAATAAAGAGCTACTTAGAATGAAACATTGATGAGTACAAACTGACAGGAGAAACTAGAACAATAAAAAGCAAAATAAATCAACAATGCCAGTTCAGTTATATGTTGGAAACGAATTGTTAGATATTGGGTTCAGTTACTCTTATATATATGTATACCAGGTCCTATTACGTGAAACGAACAAATCATTTACCGCACAACATGGTATCAGAGCATCGCTCTCTCCGCTAGGGTTCTCCCTCAGCCGCCGCGCTCGACGCGCCTCTCGCGCCTCTCGCGCCTCTCGCGCCTCCGCTCGTTCGCTCGCCTCCGCTCGTTCGCTCGCTCGACTCGCCTCTCGCGCCTCTTCTAACCGTCTGGTTCCTCCCGTGCCCTAGACGGAGGCGCGCCGCCGTGATGTCGCCTGCCGTCACTACCTTCTGAAGCCGCTGCTACTACTTCCTGTCGTTCTGATGTCGCCTGAAGCCGCTGCTGCTATTTCCTGCCGTCAATTCCGCTGCTGCTACCTGCCATCGTGAGCAGCTGCGGCTGCTACCTCCCATTGCTGCTTCATCGTGTGCCGCTGCTGCCACCGCAGTCGTCCTGCCGTCGTCCTCCCGTCGAAGCTGCTGACTATTGAAGTTTTTTTTTGCCAAAGCCATGGGGGACTCGGTCACAAGCACCACCCAGACGCCTGTTCCCTCAGGGGATCCTACCAACACTTTTCCTTCCAATGCAAGGTTGGCTACCACTATCCTTACCTCCTCCAACTTTCAGTTGTGGAAAAAGGGGGTTACTATGTCTCTAGCAGGCATCCGACGTACTCACCGCCTTACTAGGCTCCCTACTCATGCCGTGGGAAGTGCCGAACACGACGATTGGTACAGTGATGATTGTCGTATCTTTGCGCTCCTTCTGAGTTCCATGGATCCATCAGTCCAGCAAATGTGCAAGAATTGCGATAGCACTAAGGAGCTGTGGGACACCCTGCATATGATGTTTTCTCAAGCTAACAACCTCTCTCGTCTTGGTGAACTCTTTCCCAAGATGGCTGAGCTTCGCCAAGGAGCCCGTCCTGTCACTGAGTACTTCGCTGAATGGAAGGTCCTTGTCGATGAAATCCTGGATCTTTGGGAGATCCCCTCTACTCGTGAAGGACATCAGGCTCAACGTGAGAATCTGGTCCTCATCTGGCTTCTGAACGGACTTGATCCAAATTTTTCAACAACCAGAACGGAAATGCTTGCGAGTCCTTCTACTTTGCAGACTGCTAGTGTGTTCCATCGTCTGACTAAAGCGGGCTCTGCCGCTTCTCCTGCTGCTCTACATGTTTCCTCCAGCGAGTCCATTGCGCTGGCCTCTCGAGGGGGAAGGGGCACTAGCAGCAGAGGTGGTCGGTCTGGTTCTGGACGTGGTCGGGAGACTGATACGCGTCATTGTACTCATTGTGGACGTCGTGGTCACACAAGGGATACGTGCTGGCTCGTGCATGGGAAGCCAGACTGGGCGGCCAAAACCTCGTCAGCTTCACCTCGATCTGCTCATGTTGCCGACTCGACTCCGGCTCCCCCGGGTCACCTCACGGTCCAACTCTCTGAGGAGGATTATCGTCGCCTGCAGGCTCTTCCTGTTTCCTCTCCACCTCATAGCGCTGCTGTAGCCCAGACTATTCAGCCTGCCTGCACTTCCCAGACCACCCAGCGCCCAGTTCAGTGGCTGGCAGATTCTGGAGCTTCTGACCACCTGACTAGCTCTTCAGGTATCTTGCATTCGTATCATACCCATTGTGGGTCTTCCATTACTGTTGCAGATGGATCCACTGTTCCTATTGTTGGCTTTGGCAGCTGCAATGTGACACCGGATATGCCTCTTTCCTCGGTTGCTCATGTTCCTCAATCTGCTTACAACCTATTTTCCATTAGTAAGCTTACTCGTGATTTAAACTGCACTGCTATCTTCACATCTTCTGGTTGCATTTTTCAGGAACAGTCGACGAGCCGTATTATTGGTAGAGGAAAGCTGCGTGGTGGTGTTTATGTTTTGGATGAAGTTTCCCACATTGCCTGTTCTGCTGCTTCGGCCAAACTCTTGGACCTCCACTACCGTCATGGTCATCCCTCTATGCAGGTCATGCGTCGTTTGTATCCTGAGTTTGGGAAAGTTTCCCATCTCAGCTGTGAGTCGTGTTTGTTTGCTAAACTCCATCGAGTTAGCTATGTTCCTCGTGTAGATGTTCGTGCTTCTGCACCTTTTGATTTACTTCATTCTGATGTCTGGGGACCGTGTCCTGTCCCTACGTTGTTAGGACACAGATATTATGTTACCTTTATTGATGATTTTTCTCGCATGACATGGGTTTACTTAATGAAAAGTCGCTCTGAATTACTATCTATTTTTCAACATTTGTGGAATGAAATTTTTACTCAATTTTCTGTTCGTCTGAAATGTCTTCGTACCGATAATGGGAGGGAATACATGTCACAGGCCATGTCTAGCTTTCTTTCCGCCAAGGGTATCATCCACCAAACCAGTTGCCCTGATACCCCCCAACAAAACGGAGTTGCCGAAAGAAAAAATCGCCACCTTCTTGAGGTAACCCGGGCTATCCTTCATCATACGCATGTTCCCAAACACTTTTGGGGAGATGCTGTTCTTACCGCTGCCCATCTCATTAATCATCTTCCTACTCATATATTTCAGGGGGAGACACCTTCTCACATCCTTTATCCAGACCACTCGGAGCCTCCTCTACCCTTCAAGGTCTTTGGGTGTGTGTGCTATGTCCGGGATGCTCGTCCCTCCGTTTCCAAACTTGATCCTCGCTCTTTGAAGTGTATCTTCCTTGGATACTCTCGGACTACCAAGGGATATCGATGTTATTCTCCTGAACTCCACAAATACATCATTTCTTCAGATGTTGTCTTCCTCGAATCTGTCTCTTATCGTACCACTGGCTCTCCCCTTCCCACTTCATCTTCTGATCTCTCTCTTGATGAGATGCTAGTTCCTCGTCCTGATTCTGCCCTCGTCTCTCCGACTGACATATTGTGCCCCCTTTGGGGACAGGTCTACTCTCGTCGCACTTCTGATAGAACTGAAATACCACCATCTCAGCCTACCTCAACCATTGATGGCTCAACTACTGTTCCTCAGATTGCTCCTGCTAGTGAGGACCAGAACCAAACTGAAGTGCCTGCCGCTCCACCTCTGGCTAGTACCGAGCTTCCTATTGCTCTCCGCAAGGGCAGTCGGGCTTGTCAGAATAGACCTCTCTTTGTGAGCTCTTATCAGGGGTTGTCTGCTTCTCATACCGCACTTCACTTGATGTTGGATCAGTACACCATTCCCTCCACGGTTGGGGAGGCCAAAACTCATCCTGGCTGGATGGCTGCTATGCAAGAGGAATTGACGGCACTTCAACTGAATAATACTTGGGAACTTGTGTCTTTGCCGCCTGGGAAGCGTGTTATTGGTTGCAAATGGATCTACTCTGTTAAAGCCAATGCTGATGGCTCTCTTGCTCGCTTGAAAGCCCGCCTTGTTGCCAAAGGCTATGCCCAAACTTATGGCGTGGATTATGAGGAAACGTTTGCACCTGTTGCCAAGATGTCCTCTATTCGGATCGTGATCTCTCTTGCAGCCACTCACCGGTGGCCTCTCCATCAGTTAGATATCAAGAATGCGTTCCTTCATGGGTCCTTGGAGGAAGAGGTGTATATGGAACAACCACCTGGGTTCGTTGCTGAGGGGGAGCGTAACAAGGTGTGTCGTCTCCTTGCCTCCTTATATGGGTTGAAACAATCCCCGCGCCAGTGATTTGCTCGCTTTCGGTCTGTGGTCACCAAATTCGGACTTACCAAAAGTGTCAAAGACTCATCTCTCTTTTATCGGAACTCCTCTGCTGGTACTGTGCTCCTAATTGTGTATGTTGATGATATCGTCATCACTGGTAGTGATCCTAAAGGGATAGCCGATCTCAAAGCGTTCTTACACTCCAACTTCCAAACCAAAGATCTAGGGTTGTTGCGATACTTCCTTGGGATTGAAGTTACTGATCATGACGACTCTATCTTTGTTTCTCAACGTAAATATGCCCTTGATCTGTTATCTGATCTTGGAATATCTGACTGCCGCCCTATGGATTCTCCTCTTGAACCAGGAGAAAAGGGACTTCATTCCGAGAGCAAATCTTTTGAATCGCCAGAGAAGTATCGAAGAGTTGTTGGAAAACTTAACTACCTTACTATGACTCGCCCAGACATTGCCTGCGCTGTGAGTAAGGTCAGTCAGTTCATGGCAAACCCAACTACCTCTCAATGGGACTCTGTTCTCCGCATTGTTAGGTACATAAAGAAGGATCCTGGTTTAGGAATATCATACAAGAATCGTGGTCACTCCAATATAGAGGCTTACTGTGACTCCGACTGGGCAGGTTGTTTAGCCACTCGGAAGTCTACCACAGGATTTACTATATTTATGGGAGGAAACCTTGTCTCCTGGAAGAGCAAGAAACAGACCACTGTCGCCAGATCTAGTGCCGAGGCAGAGTATCGGGCTATGTCGCACACCGTTGCTGAGATCATGTGGATCAGGCAGACTCTTTGTGAAATCGAATACCCTGTCCATGACCCAACTCTGTTATGGTGTGATAATCAAGCTGCAATACAGATAGCAACCAATCCTGTGTTTCATGAACGCACAAAGCACATCGAGGTTGACTGTCACTTCGTACGAGAGAAGTATGAAGAAGGTCTTATTTCCTTGAGCCATGTGAAGACTGGGGACCAAGTTGCTGATATTCTCACGAAAGGAGTTATTGGGGTCAGAATGAATTTCATATGTAACAAGTTAGGTCTGGAAAGTTTCCACGACCCAACTTGAGGGGGAGTGTTAGATATTGGGTTCAGTTACTCTTATATATATGTATACCAGGTCCTATTACGTGAAACGAACAAATCATTTACCGCACAACACGAATACATGTGATAAGAAGGCTGTGGCATTTCATTCTGCACTAACAAATAATTGCACTCATGTCAAAACAACTTCTTAAGAATAACCCTGACATAAATTCAAGGGAATGGTAATAATCCTCCAAAGTATGACATTCATTAAAAAAAAAGTTGAAGGATGGGGAGGATGGGATTAGTATCAAATGACATTTCTAAAATATTACATTGATACATCCAACATCATAAATCATGTATCTTCCTCTTTGATAGAATTCATCAACTAGAGCACCTTCCGATTTAACAAGATCTTCCTTCAGTATTTCAATCTTAACAGATTTCTAGATAATGATACTCCTAGTGAAAATATACCTTCCATCGCTAGTCTAATTGATGTTTGTCATAATTGACCAACAAATTCCATTTCATAACTTACATTTTAGTCTCATGTTGACAATGTTTTTCTGTCCTTCATAAAAGGATCCTCTTTAAAAATAAAAATAAAATGTTCAATCTCCTCCATTTTCCTTTTCAAACTCACCTTTCATACATATTTAGAATATGATTTTTGCACATTTAATACAATCTATAGATGCCTAATTTTAGTCTTCAACCTCAACCACATGGTTGGCCTTCATGTCAAGATTCCACTTAGGTCTATGTTTCATAGAAGAGTAATCCCCAAACAACTAATGTAGAGCATGCCATTTGTGATGGTAACCGCTCCAATCATTGAGCCCTCAACACTGCTCTTAAGCCTCCTCGACTCCTCAAGAATGCATCGTTGATTCCTCCAAATCCCTCATCAAGACTAGGTGTGCCTTTGAACGCTTCCGTTGATGCTAGTCAACCTCGTGGTCTCTTGTCCAAAGCGCTCACCATATAACCAGCCTTCCAGCTTTCTATAGAGCCCTCTTCAGCATTCTCTAGAGCACTCAACCTTCCTCCCTCTCTAGTAGCCCTCCGGCATCCTCAACCCGCAGGCTACAGGACTTCTCCTCCTTCTTCAGTCCCTTTACTCCCACTTATAGGCCTCATCGAGGGTCCTGACGCTTCTTACCTATCCAGAGGCTGCCGGAGCCACTTTATGGGATCACCAAATGCTACATCCCCAACGAGTAATGCTCTAAGGTGGCTTAAGTTGCATTAGTGATCAAGTCCTCTACCTTCCTTTGAATCCTATTCAGTGGTGTTTTGCTCCTTCGTCTTCATGGGGGATTCTTTGGGCTTGCCATCAAGTCTCCATGTCCCTCAGTTAACTGGCCCCCTCAGACCCATGGTCACTTCAGGTCCCTTTATATTACTACAGTGCCATTGGAAGACACCAACGACCTTGCATGGTTACAAGCTGTCTAACATGCGATCTTAAGTCGTCAACTCTACGGGTATATCAATGGAATAATAGTGGCCCACCACAAACTGACCTCATAGTGGAAGTGGGATTTAGATAACTTATTGGTGGTCTCTTATTACTCCACTTGATGACCATTATTGTATACCGAAGCTACATGCTTATGGACTATACCTATAAGATCTGAATTCACGCATGAGAGACACTCACAGATTGTGAACTTTAATTAGTCTTATGAGCTCACTCATTGAAACCTTAAGTTGAAGCAAGAATCTATGACTATCTTTACCTACTTCTCTGAGTTTGAAAAAAATTATCAGGAATGGACTATTTTGAAGACTTTAACACTGAGTGTAATATAGATGCCCTCAAACTATGGAAAAAGGAGGCTCTCTTTCGGGTGCACATTTTTCTCATGGGGGTGAACATGCATGTTTTGCACTGTCAGCATCTTTAGTCTCGCTATGAGCTTTTTAGCATGGTCTTCGGTCATGAAGACCGTCGTCCCGCATTAAGCTTTGTTGTGATGGTCGATCGCTCTGCTCTGGCTGGATTTGGTTGCAGAAACCACTGGTGTTACTCCTCATATATGTAGTCATTGTGGGAAGAAGGGTTGTACTCTGAAGTCCTGCCATGAGCTACATCCTCATCTTACCCCAACAGGTTGAGGCACTAGTGGTTGTGGTCATGGTCGTGGTCGTGGTCGTGGTTGTGGTCATGGTCGTGGTCGTGGCAATGCTCGTGGAGGCGACAGTCTGACATTTGCTCACGACATGTTGCTCGCGCTAGTGATTTTCATGAGGATACTCTTGAGAACATTAACATCACATGAGGTATTTCTGTTGATGAGCTAGATGCACTTTGACGTCTGATACACTCTCAGAGTGATTCTTTGACAGTTGACTCAACTGTTACTTTGGTACAGCAGGTATCCACAGTGCAAACACAGCTTTCACATCTCAATTTGACTGGATCATTAATTCTGGTGCGATGAATATATGACTTGGTCATCCTCAAGTTTTACCTCTTACACCCTCTCTTTGGTACTGATAAAGTTATTGCGGCTAGTGGCAGGAACAATTTCACGTTCCCCTGCTATTTCTCTTTCTTTCGTGTTGCGTGTTCCCCATTTCGGAGCAACTTACTATCAATTAGTCATTTAACTAGATCCTTGAACCATTCAATGATTTTTCCAATGTTTATGTTTTTCATGATCTGGCTACGAAGTAGCGCATTGGTAGTGCTAGGAACTATAGAAAACCTTGGACAAGGAGCTGAATATGAGTGCTCTCTCCACCTCCTATGTTCTCACCCTTGTTGATGTTCGGAGATGACATCAACATCTCGGACATTCCGCACCGTCATATCTTCAAATTTTGTTTCTTGTTTATCACTCTCACAATCTAGGTAATATTTCTTTACCCAGTATTTCTTTGTTTAAAGATATTCCTACTGATGTTTGAGCTCATTCTCCTTTGTTATCTTTTTTCTGGTTATCATTGATTTGTCACATTTGTGGATTATTTTTTCACACATTACCTGGGTGTATCTACAATTATAAGGGAAGAGGATGATTTGGTGTAACATTCATTATACAAAAATTATCCCTCGGTTTCAACTCATGTATTTGCAAGATTCAACTAAACGGGCGGAGCACATTCAACAAAACCACAGGAACCCGTGAACAAAACCGACGGAGCCCGTGAACAAAACCAACAGAGCCCGTGAACAAAACCGACGGAGCCCGTGAACAAAACCGGCAGAGCCCGTGCGCTCGAGAGCAATCAGGCTCGGGAGATGTCACGTGCATGAGTGTTACTACTTATACTACTATAAGGGAAAAGAAGCCTTTGGTGTAACATTCATTATACCAAATTTACCCCTCCTTTTCAATTTATGTTTTTACACGCATGGGTGGAGCACCTGCATGACTCCTAGTATCTTTAAAAATAAAAGTGAGGTGTTTGTGTTTTAAAAACTTTCATCATATGGTGGCGAGTCAATTTGGGAAACTTATTAGACTTCTTCATAGTCATAATGAAGGTGAGCATGATCACCAAGCAATATCTGGGAATTAACTTGCTACCACCCTCCTACCTTATCTATTATGGGTGTACTTTTTGTGAGGGAGACCTTATTTTGATTCTCGCGGAGGAAGACGTCGAATGAGGATGAGATTGTGATATTCCTCTTCCTATTGTTGCCCTTTCTCCGATTATTCCAACTACTGCACCTCCTCCCACTACTCTCATACATATAGTCTCTCTTGATCTTCCTGTAAGAAATATCATACCTCCCCTTACTAGATCATATCATCGCAAACATATTCCTGTGAGAAAGTGGAGGCCCCAATTGTTCAAGCCCTTAAGGTGTCTGCTTCATATTCAGATTCAGACAAACATCTTCACCTGCCTATTGTCCACATTAAAGGTAAAACATGCAACACTAATTATCCAATAATCAATAATATCTCATATCATCATCTCACTCCTACACCTATAGCTTTTATTTCTTCTCTGACTTTGATTTCTATTTCTAAAAATTGGCAGGATACAATTGGATACCTAAGTGAAAAAAGGCAATATAGGAAGAAATGATCACCTTAGAAAAGAAAATCTCTCATCTTCCACCTAAAATAAGGCAATTGGGTAAAAATGGGTCTTCTTAGTCAAGCAGAATCTAGGAGTTACGAAAAGACACAAAGCAAGTTTAGTGGCACATACAGAATGTGTCCTCATGTTCATGTTCAATTCAAACCTGTCAGTGGATCTTATGAGGGCACGCAGTAAGGAAGCTAAATCATAAAACATAGTGAATGAATTTACAAGCATATTGGCAAGTGCCCGTTACGCTCCACCCATCAATAATTGTAAGGCATGTTGACCATTCATTGATCACCCCCATCTTGGTGAATTTTATCTTCATACTTCAAACCATATACAGAGGAAGATTCTCTTTGAAAACTTCTGGTGGCTTGCACCCATGACAAGCCTTGAATCAGAATAGGAAGTCCTAAAATAAGAGCAAAATATTTGTGTAGTGATTTATCTACCACTACTTAATATGCTTCCTGAATATATTCATTCTCGTAAAATAATTGAGTAGGATGGTCTTATATTAGAGCCCGTAGAAATAAAATAAACAAAATTTTAAAACTTTGTGGCTTAGTCTATCTGATTTCTAAAACTAATTGGGGTTAATGATTTTTTGTTACCATGGAAAATGCATCTTTTCCAATTGCTTTAGCATGGGAAATATGTTTATAACTTTTCTAACAATAGTGATGTGGTATTGATTCAGTATGATAAAAGAAAAAAGAAATACACATGGATGAACAGAGCAAGATATTATAAAGTTGTTAAATCAGAACATGGTTATAATACCGCAACAATACATTAGGCTTTATGTTCCAAAAAATAAAGAAAATGGTACAATGATAACAAGTCCAAAACAACTAATTTTAACTCTAGATACACATTAACAATTTTGTCAAATTTATGAACCTAAATGCCTGAAAAGAAAATCACATCCCCTTCCAATCTTAGAACCATAATTATATTATGGTCTCAGGATTTAAATCATCAATCAAACTTAAAATCACATAAAATAAAATCCACTGTAAATTATCGACTCAAAAACATGTTTAAAATAGGCGAAGTTTTTGTACCCAGGCTCCGGTTAGAGATTGCAGTCCGAGAGAGGATTTTGACATGTGGCGTCTTTTATCTATACTATATTAAAAGGGAAAAGATGTCTTTGGTTAAACATTAGGACTTCCCAAATTACCCTTTCAATAAAAAAATATTATTTTAAAAGAGAGGAGAGAGAGAGAGAGAAAGAAAGAGAGGAGAGAGGGGGAGAGAGTGCGGCGGAGAGGGAGAGAGAGAGGGAGAGAGGGAGGGAGAGAGAAAAATAATAATCCTTTTAAGTATATACGTATATTTTTTTACAAAATAAATATTGTAATATTGATGTATATTTTTTTACGGTCATTTCGAGTACTCATATGTATATGATGCGGGCGCAGCCCGCAGACGCATCGAGCACGGGTGAAGCCCGTGCGGAGGCGGGCGAAGCCCATGCGGAGGCGGGCGAAGCCCGCCTGGATGAGGCCGAAGGCCACATGACAACATCGCGTCGGGGACGGGCGAAGCCCGCCGTCGCCGCCCGGGTACTGTCGCGCTTGGTCGTAGGGGCGGAGCCCCGTGTCGGGCACTCGTATTTAAATATGTATATTTTTAAACCAGTTTGGGCTTGTCGCGTAATGGCCATTTGCTCAGTTTCGGGACATCTCGTCGACATCTCAGCTACCATTCGGTGTCGCTGGAGTACTTCCTCACCGCCGTTTGTCGACGCCATTTGTCGGCCACCGTAAATCTTTTCCTCTAGCATTTTCGACAACCAAGAAACTATTGCATCTCTTTCCAGCATTTACCTCCATTCTAGCTTCCAGCATTTTCCTCCATTCTAGCTTCCAGCTTTCCTCCATCTCAGATGTGCTCGTTTAGAGCTTCGTTTAAAACCCGAGATGAAGACGACAGCATTTTCCTCCATTATGCGTTCCAACTGCAAAATTGCAGCATTTTAGGGGATCTCATATGTCGATTCAACACCTCATATGTCATAACCGACATCTGAGATGCCCTTTGAGATATCTCTCAGTTGTTATAGGAGATATCTCAGAGATATTTTTGAGGCCTCTCAGATGTATATTATTTTAGTAGTATGCAATATCTCAGATATTATATGAGATGTCTTTGAGACATCTCATATGTTTAGTGTGGCATCCCATGTCATTTTGTGGCATCTCAGATGTCATTTTGACATCTCAGATGTCATTTGAGACATCTGAGATGTCTTTTGAGACATCTGAGATGTCTTTTGAGACATCTGAGATGTCTTTTGATACATCTTAGGGAATTTTGTATATTCAGAACTGAACAAGGGTTCTGGGAGAGTTAACTTTCTCTCTTCTAGGTATTTTTTTGCCTTTTTATACTACCACAGGCATGTGGATAAATTAGATGAAAATCTGGAGAAAAAAACACTACATTACATTGGTGTTTTGTACCTTTTTTATTCTCCCCCACTGTTCCAGAACATCCATGGACTGGCAGCAATTGTAATGAGCTATAACAGTACAATAGCCAGCTTTCAGATAGGATCAAAAATGATAAAGCTCTGTAAATGAGGTAGTTATGATTTTGGCAGGTCAAACCAAGGGTTGGAAGTTGAAGTTGATAAAATATCCTTCCCCGGGCTACTAAAGAAAACTTGTAGGACACGCTTGCTGCAATTTCAGCTATGGACTACAAGCCTGAAGACAAAGACTGGAAAGATCTGGTTCTATATTTGTTATGTCATTACTTTTTCCATACAACATCAACAAAATCCCACAGCTTTATATATCACTTTCTGACCCAACAGAGTTTGTTAAGTACAACTGGCCAAAAACAGTACATTCATATTGTATGTCTAGTGTGCAGGGCTTAGCTGAGAAGAGAAAAAAGTTGAAGGGAGAATCGTTTGAATCAATTGGGTATCTCAACGAATGCTCATAAGTAATACTTGTAAGTAGTCATTTCTACATTTATTTTTAAGTACTACATTTATTTATTTTTCTATAATATTATTTATTATTCCTTGTTCGGATCTGGCTTCTAGAGCATACTATGCTCGTAGTGCCTGAATATCCAGCCAAAAGGCCCTGTATACATCGATGGGCTAATGAAAATTTTATGAGCATGTTCAAATCTAATATTAAGAACAACTTGGTATGTTTTGACCACCTTATAGTTACAAAATGTTATATGTTACATCTTTAACCTTTTTTTTAAATCTATAGGTGCGGGATTACTTCAAGGCGATTACAGCAGCAGATAAGGCAAACTGTGTTGCAGAGAACCAACGGGCTGTTTTTCATCCTAAGAGGAAGGCTAAGGAGGAGGAGGTGAAGGAGGAAGAGGAGAAGGATGAATTGGGAGAAAGAAAAACTAAAAAAAGGAAACACCCCTGGCTGTTCTTCGCATTAACCGGTACGCTAGCATGTTTGCATTTGAAATCTTCTTCTTGTCCCATTCTCACTCGCCTTCACAATCATTTTCTCCAACTGCAAGAAACAATCAACTAGTGTATTCATGGCTTTGGTTATTAAGGCTCTGTTTGGTTCGGCTGATACTGATGGAAAAGCAGCTGATTGAAATGGAGTTTCAAAAATGAGCTATTTCTAGAAAGCAGAGTTTGCAATGTTTAATTGCTTGGGTGAAACATCTGGTTCACAAGCTCCAGGAAGAAGAAGATTGCTAGCTGCTCAAGGAAGAAGATCTTGATCACGAGCTTGTGGAAGAAGCTCCGGAAGAACTGCTGGTTCACAAGCTCCGGGAAGAAGTTTGCTAGCTGCTCAAGGAAGAAGATCTGGTTCACGAGCTCGGGGTGAGAAAAAGATCTCCCCCCACCCCCGCCCCCACGTCTTGGATTTGACCTAGCCCCTGCTTATTTTAAATCCGTGGTTTCTCAAATCATCGCTCCCAAACAGTGTTGTTCGGGCGAACTCCGTTTTCTATGGACCGCGCCGAAGCTGATCAGCCGAAACAAACGCAACCTAAGTGACAAACATTGTTCGTCGATTCGCTTCTTTGGGTAGACAGAATCTCGTGATCAATAACAGTTTTATTGCATTCGGTAGCCCATTTCTATTTAATTTTGTATAAATCATTTAACCATTTCTTCTCAAATAAAATACCTTGACACATCATTTCACACCACTTTATTTCAAATTCATCTGGAGTATCACATTTACTTAGATACCTGTAAAATAAGGATTGTAGAGTAGCATCACCATTGAAGGCGGGCACTTTTATGGGGGCTTTCTTAGCGATGTACCATTGACATAGACGATGAGTGCTTATTGTTAGAACTGTTTCAATAGCGACAGTCATAGCTTGATCTTGGTCCGTAAAGATGGTAATTGGTTGCTTTTCGACTACAAACTTTAAAAAAATTCAAATACTCATGTGAATGCCTCTATGGTTTTATGAGATAAAAAAGTTATAGCTACTACAACGTTTTGTCAATGGTGATTCATAACCACAAAAGGGCACATGCAAGAATGTATTTGAACATCCGGTATATTGAATCAAATGTAACAACATCCCCAAAATATTCATAATCAATTTTCTCTTGTCCATCCATCCATATAAATTGGTTAACCTGTTGCAATCGTCGACTTGGATTTCATATGAATACATGTTATCATTAGTTGCCTACTCCTTTAGTAATTGTAACATATTTAGAGCATCGTCACCATCTATTCTTGATCTTCTATCTTTATTTATAAAATTATAGGCATCTCTTTTGGAGAAACCTACATTTTGTGACACCCCTACCTCATCAGCTAGGTAATTATATGCATCTGATGTTTTAATTCCTACCTCAGTCATGGATTTCAGAACAACACATTTCCCTCGCTGACAACTCTATGAGATCGAAGAAAATATTGGTATGTGTTACTGGCAAGTTCATGATTGTGTTCCTCAATAAATTTGCCCACCGTCAAATTTTTTTTCCTTACATGTCTGCATTTAAAATGATCATTGTCGGGCAATTTTTTCTAGCATCTAATTTATGATATTTTGCAGCACTATCTGATACTTTAGGAGCTCGCTTCACACCAGATCTACTACAGCAATACTCCCTTAATTTGACGATATTTGTACCCGGCAAGACCAATTTATGCTCTTTGCGAACCCTAAACCAACAGTATGAGCGTACTCACAATACATTTAACAAGCCTCGTCTTCAGTTTGAGAAATTTGGAATACATATTTATCTTTCACAGCTTCCTGTAATTCACAAGTGAAAGGAAACAACACTCCAGATATCATAAACAACAACATTCTACAAACAACTTATCTAAGATATAAAAAACAATATCTTAGATGTCATTTCAATTATCTGAAATGTCTTATATGACATCTCAGATATCATAAATGGCATCTCAGATAAGTTTATGGCATTACATGCATTAATAATACATAAGATGTCAAAACTCAAAAATGACATTTGAGATGTCATTTCAGTGAGATGTCTTATATGACTATCTCAGATGTTATTTTGACATCTCATATGTCAAAACTCAGGTAATGAAATCTGAGATGTCAAAAATGACATCTGAGATGTCAAAAATGACATCTGAGATGTCATTCTATTTATCTCAAATGTCAAAATGGACATCTCAGTTAACTTATAGAATATCAGCGAGAAGACTGACAGACTTTCATTATGATCAATGCAGAATTTCGGCGTATCTAATGAAGGTTACCTTTGCCATCTTTCAACAACAACACGTAAAAGTGTCACATTCTTCGTCTCCGGTCTGCGGTCTACTAGCACTCGCCTCAACGGGCCTCCGTCAAATCCTGAGTCGCCGGAAACAGAGATGGAGGGAGGAGGACGAAGAAAGGACTCACGGGGAGCAAGAAATGTCAAGCGGGAGATTGGCAGGAAGCGGTGAATACATGGGGAAACAGAATAAATTTCAAAAGTAAAATATACATATTTAAATATAAAAGACCGTCACGTGTCAAAATCCTCTTAATCCCGGGCCACAATCTCTAGCCGAAGCCCGGACACAAAAAATTTGCTTAAAATAGAGAGCAAGAGCATAAGAAGTGAGAAGAAGAAGACATAGTATGTATAATATGAATCAGTTCCCAATAATCACCATCAGTAATATCGTTAGCCTCTACATTTGGATAAATGAAATTTTTGACTACCCTAAACCCTAAACAAAAGAGGGAGCATCTCACAAATTTTCATAAGGGCGAAAAAAGCAAATTTGTGGAAAGAACTTAAGCGAGCAGGAAATGATCAGAAAATACAAATAAAAACGCTAGGAAAAAAGAAAGAAAGAAATAGAAGCCATTTGAACATACTAAAAATACTGACGCACCTTAGCTTTGGAGATGATCTTGACGGCAACGATCTGTCCCTTGATGTCCCCCTTCTTCACCTTCGCTGTGCAGGTATGCCCGAAATGCCCACGCCCCACCTCTTTCCCTAGCTCATACTTGGCCCCGAAGTTCTTTCCATATCCAAAATTCTTATCCAAAGGCCTCTCCCCTTCAGGTACTGTGCCCACAGCTCCGGTATCCTCCACGATAGTTCCCTCTTTGTGCTTCACTGTGCCAAAACGTTTAGCAAGGGAGGCCTTAATGTGCTTGGCGGGGGAAGGAGGGGGAAATGGGCGGCGGAAGAACCGGCCGGGAGTAGACCTAGCAGGAGAAGGCGCGATGCCGGGAGGAAGGGGACTCCCGGAGGCGGACCCTGGTGGGTATGGACTAGGCCAGAAGCCGCTGGAGTGATGGACTGGCGTGGCCCCACCATGCGGCACAGTAGAGGTAGAGGTAGAGGATAAGCCATTAGAGGTATGAGTCGGAGTGCTCTTTCGGCGATGTCGTCGGTCATCCTCGACTCCGTCGGCATCCTCCGCCACGGAAATGTTCTTCCCATGGCACTGGCCCATACTTCGCCGCCGTCTCTCCCGCCGACGGAGGGGAACTCTTTCAGGTGAAACCTATCCTTCTTTCCGGTGAGGGATTGGGTTCGGGTTATCGGGATCGGGATGGTCAAAGATCGGCCATTAGGACGCCGAAGCGGAGGTGGGGAGGAGACGAACGTTAAAAAGAAATAGAAGGTCGCAGTTATAATAGGAAAGAAGAAAATTATACCAAATATTTGTCCGATTTAAGCTTTTAGTTATGGAAAAAATTTTAGGTAAGTTACTCTCACCTAAGATCATGATGAGAGGAGTTTATCTAAGCCGTTGATCACATATCATACGGTTGTATTTTTTCTAAATATTTTTGTATTTATAAATAATAATAATGTCAGTATTTTATATACCGTCCGATATGAGATCATACGCCTATATTTCTCTCCCACCTAGTTCTAGGTGAGAGAAACGCACCCCAGTTTCTCTCTTTAGTTATGACGGTTGTTATCGGCAGACCGCCTTTATCTAATCGTAGCCCAACATTCCTTTTTTAAATCGATGCTCTCTATTCGTAAACAGCTCGCTCCCGTGCCCTACTCCCTCGCGAGACAGAGGCGATCGCGAGTTCGTCGCCCGCCAGGCCGCCACCCTTGTTCTTCCTCAATTAGCCACCCCCACTCGCCGGCAACATAATCCCTAGCATCCCCAACAACGTCGGCGACACCATATTCCTCAACTGAGCCATCACCTTTGCCCGACGCAACGACTCCGCCAAGCCCAACGACTCCTCTATTCCGGCGACGTACAGCTAAGCCAATCCCGACTTCGGACCTCTGCTCTCCGGTGACATTCTAAGAAGAGGTCGAGCACCGGTCGTGGTAAATTTTTTCTTCCCTTTTTCATCCTAGGGTTAGGATATGCAAATATTTGTTTGTTTTTTCTTGAGGGGGTTTCATTTGATTAGGGCTTTTGATGTCGACCTCTTCAAAGGTATTCAGCCTTGAAGGAACAATCTTGTCTTGAAATGTTAATGTTGATGAATGTCACGATCCGTCTCGACAAGAGTCAGAGCGCGCTTCGGGCGGGCCATGATGCCACAGGCATGGGCGGAAGGAAAATCATGTCTGCTAAGGCGCAAGCAGAGATACAAAATAATAGTTTAAAAATAGATACTTTTGAGTAAAAACAGGTTGTTTGTTGCGGAAGCTTTAAAATATGCTAGATTGAAACAGGTGCACATGCATTTTAGCAGAAAAACTTATGATACAAGTTTTGAAACAGATTTTTATGCAGTGATCATCTCAGATGAATGAACATGCAAACATGTCAAATTCTAGTACATATAATATTTATCATAACAGTTGTCCATGAAACAGGAGAAAATGGCTGATCGTAATTATTACATAAAAGAAATATCCAACAGATAATGAAATGAAACATAAACATAGAACCTGAAACTTGACGCAGAACGGCCTCAGAGAGCAGGCGGCGCAGGCACAAACACTAAGGCAAATCCAAAACAAGGAGGAAAAGCCTCAGAACATTGATAACATTAGCAAAGTAAATTACAAACTAGCAAGGGAAATAACAATGTATAAGTATCAGTTTTATCAGAAGCAAAGCTAGCAAGGCAGACAGTAAGCAAGACGAGTAGAAATAATTAGAATTATTAGACTACTCTGAAACACAACATAGATTCAGTCATGAAATGTCATTAGTTGTAATCATTGAAAGGTGCAAGTATTTTTATCTGATGCACGAGATTCTAGCAGGAGTCTAAATGCAAGGCTTATCAAAGTAATTGGGCTTGCTATAACATTATTGGTTCCCGTTACAAGGTAAGCGGAAACTCGATTCAAGGCGTCACATCAATTTAACACTACCTTTCAATGATTGCTTATCACATTAATGAACTGGAGGATTCATGATTCAAAAGGATTCAAATTCAGATTCAAGACTTGTCAGAGATTCAGGAGTAAAGCATACAAAGATGATCATATAATAACATAAGTTGTAACAAGTGAAGATGTAGGTGTTTTTATTTGACGCGCAGGATTCATGATTCAGACAGATTCAAGTACGGATTCAGAAGATTCAGAAATTTAATGCTCGCTATGACCGGTCCTTTGTTCCCATTAGGGATTCAAGAGGGAACCCAAGTCAAGGAGATGTGTCAGTTAAACCCTACCTTTCAATGTTTACTTGTGTTATTAATGAGATTACAAGATTCATAGATTGGTGATTCTAATTGGAACAGACTCACGCTGAAGAAGAACATCAAATCAAGAAATAGACTTTATCCAAGTCTTTCAACCAAACAGGTATAAGAAACAGGATTCGATGACTCAAAGAACTCGAAAGAGGGTTTAGAAACTTACGGGTTCAAGTATTCACGAGTAGCAAGGTTACTACACATCATTTTCTAGGATACCAAGTATTCATTTAGTTTGATCCATTCCAACAAACGATTATCCTCCAAGTAAGCATGTGTTCGAGCCGAATATTTTATATCAAACATAATTCATCTAGTTACCAGCAAGAATATTAACATCTATCATTATAATAATTAATGCTCATAATCAAAACGAACTACTAGTGTACAACCCTGTATTCGCCGAGTAGGTACTCGAGCCAAGAGGCATTTCGGAACATCGTTCCTCAGCAGGATCCAAGGAAGGGGGGGAGAACCCCAGTAAGGGGCGAGACCAGCCAGGGGGCCGCCCCTGGCTGGGTCTCGCCCAACCCCAGTAAGGGGCGAGACCGGCCAGGGGGACCGCCCCTGGCAGGGTCTCGCCCAGCCCCAGCTAAGGGGCGGGACCGGCCAGGGGGACCGCCCCTGGCAGGGTCTCGCCCAGCCCCAGCTAAGGGGCGAGACCGGCCAGGGGGGGGGGGCCGCCCCTGGCAGGGTCTCGCCCAGCCCCAGCTAAGGGGCGAGACCAGCAGGGGGGGGGGGCCGCCCCTGGCAGGGTCTCGCCCAGCCCCAGCTAAGGGGCGAGACCAGCAAGGGGGGCATCCCCGGGTCTCGCCCCACCCCAGTTAGGGGGCTCGCCGAGCCCCGCGAGGTACCTCTCTCGCCCAGTTTCGGGGGGAGGTGTCGGTCTGTGTTTAGTATCCCAGAACAGCGGGATTTGGCTATTTGCAGTCCGGTTTTGGCTATTCGCAGTCCAAATCTGAGGGTATTTTGGGTATTCTGCAGTCCAGTTTAGGTTATTTGCAGCCCAGATCCGAAAATCCTATAAATAGGACCAATGGGGCACCATTTGGAGAGATCTCTCATCCTAGGCTAGCTCTCTCCTTCTCCCTCTCCCTCCCCAAGTCTCTCTAGGGGGTGAGGAGAGGCTCCAGTGGTGCCCAAGCTTAGTAGTGGCTTGGGAGGGGAAGTTCCAAGGGGACTTCCGGGTACGTGGCGGGACCTCCCCGCTAAGCCCTTGGTCCAGTCCTTAGTTCTGACACCTTCAACCTAGAGCTCTCCCTTGGGGGAAGTAAGGGTTGGTCGCCCCTCAGCCTCGCTGAGGGCCCCGAACTCCACAGAGACCGAGTTGTCGGTTTCAACATTTTGGTGCGGTGAGCGTGGAGTGTGATCGATTCAAGAAACCCTCAAGATGAGCTCCATGGATGGAGGTGGAGGAAGTTCCGACCCAGGTCACTCGCAGCCCCCGGTGGCTGGGGTGATGTTGGAGATGTTCAAAAATTTCAAGCAAGAGGTCCTGCAGACCTTGCAGGTGACTTTTGCCTCGATAGGCGAAAGCAGGAGAGGAAGTGGTTCGGAGGTCTCGCCCCGACAGGAGGGTGAGATCCCTCTCAACCAACCAACCAGAGAGGTGCCAGGAGGGGGCGAGTGGGGAGGCGCCAGGCCCCCACTCGCCCAGCCCCAAGGTGGCGAGTGGGGAGGCGCCAGGCCCCCACTCGCCCAGCCCCAAGGTGGCGAGTGGGGAGGCGCCAGGCCCCCACTCGCCCAGCCCCAAGGTGGCGAGTGGGGAGGCGCCAGGCCCCCACTCGCCCAGCCCCAAGGTGGCGAGTGGGGAGGCGCCAGGCCCCCACTCGCCCAGCCCCAAGGGGGCGAGTGGGGAGGCGCCAGGCCCCCACTCGCCCAGCCCCAAAAGGGGGCGAGCACGGGAGGTCCCTTTTGTGAGCTGATCCTCTCGGCCCCGATTCCGGAGGGGTTCAAGGGGGCGAAGATGTCTCACTACTTCGGCAAGGATGACCCCATCTTACACCTGCAGTGGTTTGAAGACATGGTCTCCATCATGCCCATGTCGGACGCTTTCAAATGTCGACTCTTCGCGACAACTCTGAAGGAGAAGGCTAGAGATTGGTTCCACCAGCTCCCTGCGGGATCCATCTATGTCTTTGGAGACTTGCGTCGAGGCTTCCTACTATGCTTCTCGACGTCAAGGAAGAGGAAGAAAGATGCCGAAGCACTTTTCAAGATCAAGCAAGAGCCAGAAGAGTCGCTGGCTCACTATTTCGAACGGTTCAGGGAGGAGGTTCACCTCGTCGAAGAGGTTCCCGGGTACACCCTCAAGCTTGCATTCACGTTGGGGCTGCGGGAGGGCTTCTTCAAGGTGGACCTCAAGAGGAGGGCTCCTTTGTCTTTTGAGGAGTTGATGGAAAGGGTGGCCGAAGAAGTTGAAAGTGAAGAGGCCAACCCGGAGTTCACAAGAAGGCTAGCCAAGCTGAGTGAGCCAGAGGCAAGGCAGCATGGGAGGAAGGTAGAGGCTCCCAAGAGGAAGTTCGACCAAGAGGAGGACAACTTCCAGGAAGAAGAGACTGACCTCCCAGGGTGGAGGCAGGGCCCGAAAGCACCCTCTTCACCACCCCAACAAGCCATGGCGATCGGCCATAGAAGAAGAAGAAATCGTAGGGGAGGAAGAGGGGGCGTCTGGGCGGAGTTACCTTACTGTGACTTCCATCAGGAGGAGGGTCACGCGACATCCGCCTGCCCTGAGTTCTTGGAGTTAAGGGAGGCGAGGTGTCCGAAGCCGCATCGTCAACAACCAGAAGAGGTCGAGGAGGACCATGCCTGGGAGTAGAAGTCCAAGTCCTGGTCTCCGTGCTTAGTTTTTCTTTAAATCCATGTAGTGTGATAGTTGGTTTCCTTACTTAGAGTCTCTTGCATGTAACCGAATAACTAATGAAATAAAAGTTTTTCTAAGTACTTCAACCCTCGGACGGTTCCGCTGACCGGGCTCTCACTAGCCGGCAGGGCAGGTTGACCTCCCAGGGAGGCTATGTTCTTAACCCCTCGGACGGTTCCGCTGACCGGGCTCTCACTAGCCGGCAGGGCAGGTTGACCTCCCAGGGAGGCTATGTTCTTCACCCCTCGGACGGTTCCGCTGACCGGGCTCTCACTAGCCGGCAGGGCAGGTTGACCTCCCAGGGAGGCTATGTTCTTCACCCCTCGGACGGTTCCGCTGACCGGGCTCTCACTAGCCGGCAGGGCAGGTTGACCTCCCAGGGAGGCTATGTTCTTAACCCCTCGGACGGTTCCGCTGACCGGGCTCTCACTAGCCGGCAGGGCAGGTTGACCTCCCAGGGAGGCTATGTTCTTCACCCCTCGGACGGTTCCGCTGACCGGGCTTTCACTAGCCGGCAGGGCAGGTTGACCTCCCAGGGAGGCTATGTTCTTAACCCCTCGGACGGTTCCGCTGACCGGGCTCTCACTAGCCGGCAGGGCAGGTTGACCTCCCAGGGAGGCTATGTTCTTAACCCCTCGGACGGTTCCGCTGACCGGGCTCTCACTAGCCGGCAGGGCAGGTTGACCTCCCAGGGAGGCTATGTTCTTAACCCCTCGGACGGTTCCGCTGACCGGGCTCTCACTAGCCGGCAGGGCAGGTTGACCTCCCAGGGAGGCTATGTTCTTAACCCCTCGGACGGTTCCGCTGACCGGGCTCTCACTAGCCGGCAGGGCAGGTTGACCTCCCAGGGAGGCTATGTTCTTAACCCCTCGGACGGTTCCGCTGACCGGGCTCTCACTAGCCGGCAGGGCAGGTTGACCTCCCAGGGAGGCTATGTTCTTCACCCCTCGGACGGTTCCGCTGACCGGGCTCTCACTAGCCGGCAGGGCAGGTTGACCTCCCAGGGAGGCTATGTTCTTCACCCCTCGGATGGTTCCGCTGACCGGGCTCTCACTAGACGGCAGGCCAGGTTGACCTCCCAGGGAGGTTAAGTGATTTTTCCCCTCGGATGGTTCCGCTGACCGTGCTCTCACTAGACGGCAGGCCAGGTTGACCCCCCAGGGAGGTTAAGTGATTTTTCCCCTCGGATGGTTCCGCTGACCGGGCTCTCACTAGACGGCAGGCCAGGTTGACCTCCCAGGGAGGTTAGGTAATTTGTTCCCCTCGTTGGCTGACAGGGTAAGAAGGTCTCTCGGAGAGGTTGTGTTTTTCCCCGAGGTGGCTTCATTAGCCGACGAGGTTGGAGGACCTCTCGGGAATGCTAAGTGTTTTTCCCCAAGGTAGCTCCGTTAGTCGGATTTCCAGCGACACTCGTCGAATATACAGGGTTAGACATTTCTTTCCGAGCGTGTATCTCGCTCGAAAAGAGCGGGGATTGTGTACAACCCTGTATTCGCCGAGTAGGTACTCGAGCCAAGAGGCATTTCGGAACATCGTTCCTCAGCAGGATCCAAGGAAGGGGGGGAGAACCCCAGTAAGGGGCGAGACCAGCCAGGGGGGCCGCCCCTGGCTGGGTCTCGCCCAACCCCAGTAAGGGGCGAGACCGGCCAGGGGGACCGCCCCTGGCAGGGTCTCGCCCAGCCCCAGCTAAGGGGCGGGACCGGCCAGGGGGACCGCCCCTGGCAGGGTCTCGCCCAGCCCCAGCTAAGGGGCGAGACCGGCCAGGGGGGGGCCGCCCCTGGCAGGGTCTCACCCAGCCCCAGCTAAGGGGCGAGACCAGCAGGGGGGGGCCGCCCCTGGCAGGGTCTCGCCCAGCCCCAGCTAAGGGGCGAGACCAGCAGGGGGGGCATCCCCGGGTCTCGCCCCACCCCAGTTAGGGGGCTCGCCGAGCCCCGCGAGGTACCTCTCTTGCCCAGTTTCGGGGGGAGGTGTCGGTCTGCGTTTAGTATCCCAGAACAGCGGGATTTGGCTATTTGCAGTCCGGTTTTGGCTATTCGCAGTCCAAATCTGAGGGTATTTTGGGTATTCTGCAGTCCAGTTTAGGTTATTTGCAGCCCAGATCCGAAAATCCTATAAATAGGACCAATGGGGCACCATTTGGAGAGATCTCTCATCCTAGGCTAGCTCTCTCCTTCTCCCTCTCCCTCCCCAAGTCTCTCTAGGGGGTGAGGAGAGGCTCCAGTGGTGCCCAAGCTTAGTAGTGGCTTGGGAGGGGAAGTTCCAAGGGGACTTCCGGGTACGTGGCGGGACCTCCCCGCTAAGCCCTTGGTCCAGTCCTTAGTTCTGACACCTTCAACCTAGAGCTCTCCCTTGGGGGAAGTAAGGGTTGGTCGCCCCTCAGCCTCGCTGAGGGCCCCGAACTCCACAGAGACCGAGTTGTCGGTTTCAACAACTAGACTTCCATTTATTCATCAACTGAGAAGAAATTTATCTAAGTGAATATCCAAGTGACCACCAATCTCAATCACAGCTCGTGTTATTCCAACGCGTAAAACCTCAATTTATTAACAAGTCTAATCAGGCATTCAAGAACTGAGCTTATTTGGTGAAACACGTATTCAAAGCGAAGTCAAAATCATAAGAACAGACAGACTAAATAAATTCAATGATTGCAAGAGAGAGGGATCTCTACTTGCCTTAAATGAGGCTAAATCTGACGGCGGCGGCAAAGCGGCGCAAGCAAGAACAGAAATCCTATTTTCAAACTTGTTCAAGAACAATATTTATAATATTTGACTTAACGAAGTTTTCTACGCTAAAGCAAGCATTTGCTATTCGCACAACACAACAAGAGAGGGTTGGCGAATTACCTCCCTCGTAAGTGAGGGGAGAAGAGCTTCTCACACGGAAACCGGAGATTTGGCGGCGCTTCAGGCTAGGGAAACCCTAATTCGGAGGGGTCTCCAAGAGATCCCGCCAATTGGAGCGACGAACGGCGTCGGGGAGCACGAATACCTAAGGATTTGGCGATTAGGACGAGCACAAAATCTGAAATGCAAAAATATCCGGAATTTGGCGCGCAAACTTTCCAAGAAAATTATGAAAATCTGAATAGAGGAGGAATCTTACCCAAAGGAAACCAAATCCGGGCCCAAGGAGGAGAGGGGAGAAAACCCTAGACGTTCCTCACGCAAAAACTCGGCCCAAACGGAGAGGAAGGGGTTGCCGGAGGGAGAGGAGGTGGCTGCCGGCCCCTATGGAGGAGGAGAAGGCTGCCGATCCTTGAGGAGAGGAGGTTGGAGGCGACCACGGCCATGGCAGGAGGAGCAGGAGCAGAAGCGGGCTGACTCGGAGCGGAAGAAGCCATTGGGGCTGTCGGCTAGGGCAGGAGGAGGCGCAGGACCAGGGGGCGGCGCCGGCAGGAGCAAGAGGCGGCGGCGCCGGCAAGAGGGGGAGCAGGAGGAGCAGCAGGCGCCGACGTCGGGCATGGAGTCCAGCGCAGGAGACGGGATCGGCAGCGCACTTGCGGGAGACAGGCGCGCGGGATGCGGGAAATAGGGGGGTGCGGCTTACGGGAAATAAAATAGGAGGTCTCGACTTGCGGCTAGGTTTAAAGAGGGGGGCTTGGGGTGCGGTTAGATAAAGAAAAAATTAGGAAACCTAATTTTTTGCATTATTATTAAACACGGGTTGTTATATTCTCCCCTACTTAGGAAGTTTCGTCCCGAAACTTTCTGAGGACTCCCTGAATGGGACCTCTCATGGCGAAGATTCAGATGTCATTTAATCCAAATAAGATTCGCAGATCAAGACATGGAAGTTAACTATGAATATGCTGAAACAGAAAGGGAAATAAGCGCTGGGACTTACCAAGATCAAGAGAAAATTTGTGGATACTTGCTTCGCATACCAGATTCAAGTTCTCGAGGGAACTCTTCAAACATTAGCGGGTTCGGAGGAACACGTAGGATTGATTTCAGGGATCACAGAGTTTTCTTCAAATAGCTCAAAATTGAGAGGCAAGACTCGAGAATTCGAGAGCGAACAATCTTTGCACGAAGGGGGTAACTTACTTGCGATGCTGACGCTTAAGAGCTAACTAGAAGGAGATACTGGAGAATCAGATGAGATCGATAGACAAGCAGAACAGGAAGCACTGATTACGAATATCAGAGATTTGAATCTAGAGATTCTAACACATTTCCTACTGTCAGGTACATAAATTATGTAATAATTACAGCATTTTCATTGGACAACTCTATGTAATGATCATGCAAGTGCAAAATTGAAATCATGTGTCATGTCAAGCAAATAGAAAAACCATGCGTGTACAATCATTATTGTTGTTCTTGGTTTCACACTTGTGCAATGATTTATGATATGAATGCAATGAATGGATACACATACCATGTTAAGCGCCCATATCACTTAACATGTCATGCATATTAAGACTCTAATGCCAACGCACTTGAAAATATTAAACTGCCCATAACCATTTAATATTCGCAAGCGGTGTATCTCCTAGTGGAATTCATATGCACAAAAATGTTAAGTTTGCCCATACTCCCTTAACATTCGTATGCATACTACTCATGCTTATGAGTGAGTGTGTGCGTGTTTCAGCCGCGAACAACAGATAATGACAAGGTGTGTGAAGAAATGATGCATGTATAAATATTTCTAAAATAAGATTCAAAATATTTGATAATTGTAAAATACTTATCTTTAGAAACAAACCTCGCTTTGATACCAACTGTCACGATCCGTCTCGACAAGAGTCAGAGCGCGCTTCGGGCGGGCCGTGATGCCACAGGCATGGGCGGAAGGAAAATCATGTCTGCTAAGGCGCAAGCAGAGATACAAAATAATAGTTTAAAAATAGATACTTTTGAGTAAAAACAGGTTGTTTGTTGCGGAAGCTTTAAAATATGCTAGATTGAAACAGGTGCACATGCATTTTAGCAGAAAAACTTATGATACAAGTTTTGAAACAGATTTTTATGCAGTGATCATCTCAGATGAATGAACATGCAAACATGTCAAATTCTAGTACATATAATATTTATCCTAGCAGTTGTCCATGAAACAGGAGAAAATGGCTGATCGTAATTATTACATAAAAGAAATATCCAACAGATAATGAAATGAAACATAAACATAGAACCTGAAACTTGACGCAGAACGGCCTCAGAGAGCAGGCGGCGCAGGCACAAACACTAAGGCAAATCCAAAACAAGGAGGAAAAGCCTCAGAACATTGATAACATTAGCAAAGTAAATTACAAACTAGCAAGGGAAATAACAATGTATAAGTACCAGTTTTATCAGAAGCAAAGCTAGCAAGGCAGACAGTAAGCAAGACAAGTAGAAATAATTAGAATTATTAGACTACTCTGAAACACAACATAGATTCAGTCATGAAATGTCATTAGTTGTAATCATTGAAAGGTGCAAGTGTTTTTATCTGATGCACGAGATTCTAGCAGGAGTCTAAATGCAAGGCTTATCAAAGTAATTGGGTTTGCTATAACATTATTGGTTCCCGTTGCAAGGTAAGCGGAAACTCGATTCAAGGCGTCACATCAATTTAACACTACCTTTCAATGATTGCTTATCACATTAATGAACTGGAGGATTCATGATTCAAAATGATTCAAATTCAGATTCAAGACTTGTCAGAGATTCAGGAGTAAAGCATACAAAGATGATCATGTAATAACATAAGTTGTAACAAGTGAAGGTGTAGGTGTTTTTATTTGACGCGCATGATTCATGATTCAGACAGATTCAAGTACGAATTCAGAAGATTCAAAAATTTAATGCTCGCTATGACCGGTCCTTTGTTCCCATTAGGGATTCAAGAGGGAACCCAAGTCAAGGAGATGTGTCAGTTAAACCCTACCTTTCAATGTTTACTTGTGTTATTAATGAGATTACAAGATTCATAGATTAGTGATTCTAACTAGAACAAACTCACGCTGAAGAAGAACATCAAATCAAGAAATAGACTTTATCCAAGTCTTTCAACCAAACAGGTATAAGAAACATGATTCGATGACTCAAAGAACTCAAAAGAGGGTTTAGAAACTTACGGGTTCAAGTATTCACGAGTAACAAGGTTACTACACATCATTTTCTAGGATACCAAGTATTCATTTAGTTTGATCCATTCCAACAAACGATTATCCTCCAAGTAAGCATGTGTTCGAGCCGAATATTTTATATCAAACATTATTCATCTAGTTACCAGCAAGAATATTAACATCTATCATTATAATACTTAATGCTCATAATCAAAACGAACTACTAGACTTCCATTTATTCATCAACTGAGAAGAAATTTATCTAAGTGAATATCCAAGTGACCACCAATCTCAATCACAGCTCGTGTTATTCCAACGCGTAAAACCTCAATTTATTAACAAGTCTAATCAGGCATTCAAGAACTGAGCTTATTTGGTGAAACACGTATTCAAAGCGAAGTCAAAATCATAAGAACAGACAGACTAAATAAATTCAATGATTGCAAGAGAGAGGGATCTCTACTTGCCTTAAATGAGGCTAAATCTGACGGCGGCGGCAAAGCGGCGCAAGCAAGAACAGAAATCCTATTTTCAAACCTGTTCAAGAACAATATTTATAATATTCGACTTAACGAAATTTTCTACGCTAAAGCAAGCATTTGCTATTCGCACAACACAACAAGAGAGGGTTAGCGAATTACCTCCCTCGTAAGTGAGGGGAGAAGAGCTTCTCACACGGAAACCGGAGATTTGGCGGCGCTTCAGGCTAGGGAAACCCTAATTCGGAGGGGTCTCCAAGAGATCCCGCCAATTGGAGCGACGAACGACGTCGGGGAGCACGAATACCTAAGGATTTGGCGATTAGGACGAGCACAAAATCTGAAATGCAAAAATATCCGGAATTTGGCGCGCAAACTTTCCAAGAAAATTATGAAAATCTGAATAGATGAGGAATCTTACCCAAAGGAAACCAAATCCGGGCCCAAGGAGGAGAGGGGAGAAAACCCTAGACGTTCCTCACGCAAAAACTCGGCCCAAACGGAGAGGAAGGGGTTGCCGGAGGGAGAGGAGGTGGCCGCCGGCCCCTATGGAGGAGGAGAAGGCTGCCAGTCCTTGAGGAGAGGAGGTTGGAGGCGGCCACGGCCATGGCAGGAGGAGCAGGAGCAGAAGCGGGTTGACTTAGAGCGGAAGAAGCTGTTGGGGCTGCCGGCTAGGGCAGGAGGAGGCGCAGGACTAGGGGGCGGCGCCGGCAGGAATAAGAGGCGGCGGCGCCGGCAAGAGGGGGAGCAGCAGGAGCAGCAGGCGCCGGCGTCGGGCATGGAGTCCAGCGCAGGAGATGGGATCGGCAGCGCACTTGCGGGAGACAGGCGCGCGGGATGCGGGAAACAGGGGGGGTGCGGCTTACGGGAAATAAAATAGGAGGGCTGGACTTGCGGCTAGGTTTAAAGAGGGGGGCTTGGGGTGCGGTTAGATAAAGAAAAAATTAGGAAACCTAATTTTTTGCATTATTATTAAACACGGGCTGTTACAATGAATGAATATATGGTAGTTGTTCTTATTGGTACAAAAAATATACCTACAAGGCTCACACTAGAAAGAGGCGGAGGGAACTGTGGAGTGCCGGTTACTTGGGACGAAGGATGTCAGAAGAGAGATCTCCAGAGAAAAAATTGCTTGTGATTGATCTCAAAAAGAAAACACAGAGAGAAACCAGAACATGTCAGGATGAGAGGTAGAAAAGTGACAGAATTCGAGATCGTTTGCACAGGTTGCAAGCTGGAGGCTCGAAGCAAAAGTCTATTTTCAGGTATCCCTACCCATCTATTTATAGACGCGGAGGCTGCCCAAACGGGCAGATCCAAAAATTACGGGCTGCCCGGGGTACAGGAGAACCGGGGCAGAGACATGGGGTGCTAATAACAAAAAGGAGAAAAAACACCAGACCGGGCGGTCTGGCGGTCTGGTGGTCTGACTGGAGTTTGGCCGTTTGTGCCTTAGGAGAATCGCTGGAGGGGAGACAGGCGGTCTGGGCGGTCTCTCACAACAGAGACCCCTGGAACTGACCCTTTTGACCGACAGCGAGAGGTCGCGGACTTTCGGGCAAACATGATCCCAACACATTTTCAAGTTGCGCTGAAACTTCGAAAATGTTCTCTTTGACCGCTGAGACCACGACCGCCATAAATGCGCTAGAATCTATAAATACGGCTTCGAGGTTTTAGAATCCAGAACATTCCGGAAAGAACTACGAGTTTGTTCAATAAGCGGTCACCATTTCTTAGATTGGAGCGAACTCTGAGATGGCAAGCATACTATCTCGTTTGGCTAAGCGACCGCCCAAGGTGGCTTCTCTGAAAGAAAAGGGGAAAAGGAAAGAGACCACTAGCTCCAAGAAGGTGATGGCGGTCAAGGCTTCCAAGCACTTGACGATAATTGATGCGGAGAAGAAGACTGCCGGCTCTCTCCCAGAGGTAAAAAAACCTGAATCGATAGAGGGCAACGCGGTCCTGCCGGCCTCTGATGTTGTTGATTTGTCAGCTAACTCTTCAGGACCTCCCGATCTTCAGGATGTCTCTATCACCTTCGACTGTCATAGATCAGAGGAAGCTCTCAGTCAGGTCGCTGCGCAGACTGGTGAGACCGCCTCTACTGAGGTTATCAAGGCCTAGTTTCAAGAGAAGAAATCTGCAGCTGAAAGGATCAGACAACAGATCGTCTCCCAGCTGTCGAACGGAGAAGGAACTGTAGTTATTGGAATTTGAATTTATTCTTATTTTGTTCTTTTGAATTCAGTATTTCAATTACTGCACTTCTTTTCAAGTATTTCAATTACTGCTTTCCAGTTCAGTATTTTGATTACTGCACTCTATTTCAGTGTTTCAGTTATTGCATTTTATTTCAGTATTGCCTATAATTTAGAGTTGACGTGAAGATGAGAGATTCCTTCAAGGTTAACATTAAATAGTGTCGAACTGGGCGCCGCTTTTTAGAGCAAAGCAGATAGATCGATGTTTTGACTTTTATTTCATTATTGCTTGTAATGTCTTGACGTGAAGATGAGACCTTCCTTCAGGGTCAACCCTAAATAGTGTCGAACTGGCCACCATTTTTGGAGCAGAGTAGACAGATCGATGTTTTGACTTTTATTTCAGTATTGCCTATAATTTAGAGTTGATGTGAAGATGAGACATTCCTTCAGGGTCAACCCTAAATAGTGTCAAACTGTCGCCGCTTTTTGGAGCAGAGCGGACAGATCGATGTTTTGACTTTTATTTCATTATTGCCTGTAATTTAGAGTTGACGTGAAGATGAGACATTCCATCAGGTTCAACCCCTAAATAGAGCTGAAATGGCCGTTATTTTTAGAACAGAGCAGACTGATCGATGTTTTGGCTTTTATTTCAGTATTGCATATAATTTAGAGTTGACGTGAAGACGGAACATTCCTTCGGGGTTAACCCTAAATAGTGCCGAACTGGCCGTCGCATTTTCGAGCATAGTGGACAGATCGATGTTATGGCTTTTATTTCAGTATCGCCTATAATTTAGAGTTGATGTGAAGATGAGACATTCCTTTAGGGTCAACCCTAAATAATGTCGAACTGGTCATCGCCCTTTGGAGCAGAGCAGACATATCGATATTTTGGCTTTTATTTCAGTATTGTCTATAATTTAGAGTTGACATGAAGATGAGACATTCCTTTAGGGTCAACCCTAAATAATATCAAACTGGACGCCGTTTTTTGGAGCAGAGCGGACAGATCGATGTTTGGGCTTTTATTTCAGTATTGCATATAATTTAGAGTTGACGAAAAGATGAGACATTCCTTCAGGGTCAACCCTAAATAGTGTCGAGCTGGCCGCCGCTTTTTGGAGCAGAGCAGACAAATCGATGTTTTGACTTTTATTTTAGAATTGTCTATAATGTAGAGTTGACCTTGAGGTGGAAAAATTCCTCACGGTTAACCCCGAACTCGATCAACTCTTTCGTTCATACAGAAATGTTATTGAGTTCGAGGTCTTAATTTCTTGCCTTAGTGGTTTAAATATCAACCAGGACAAGCGATTGATTGGTTTACCTTCTTGCACGCATATGTTTGAAATGTTATTATTGTGAATGAATTTTTTCGTAACCCATGAGGCCGGGACGCTCAGCAAGCTGAGCCAGAGATTGAGGCCTACCAAATTCACAAAGCGTCAAGTAAGGCTTGCATGCACAATTGAGCAGGAAGAGGTCTTAACTTTGACTCAATCTTGGAATGCCCTGGTTTCGGTTTAATTATTATAGGTTGTTATTGTGAACAAGTCGGTTCGCAACCCAAGAGGCCATGACCCACATCAAGTCGAGCCAGGGACTGGGTTTACCAGAGTCATATTGCTATATTTATTGATTTATGAGTTTAATCGAGCCGGATAAGGCTCCAACCGTAGGCTCAATCTGTGGGTACCTTGACGTTGGCTTTGTTTGACTTATGAAAGTTTCGATTCAAACGACTTAATCTCTATCGCTCAGTATTCTATGGTGTATTCGTCATTGATAGAAACTATATCACTATAAATGGGAAATATTCCTGCAGTGATCTAAATGTTGCCCTCAATGTATTGTGCCTCCGAGAAATACTCCTACGGGAAGGTATTGTGCCTTCAAGAGTTATTCTTACGGGAATATATTGTGCCTTCGAGAATCATTCCTACGAGAATATATTGTGCCTCCTAGAAATATTCCTACTGGATTATATTGTGCCTCCGAGAATCATTCCTACGGGAATATATTGTGCCTCCGAGAAATATTCTTATTGGATTGTATTGTGCCTTCGAGAAGTACTCTCACGGGAATGTATTGTGCCTTCGAGAATTATTCCTAAGTGAATATATCGTGCGTTTGAGAAATTATGCCTTGGGGAAAAATCGGATGGGTGACGAGTTATACTCTGAGGCAACCCGCACGAAGGACGATCTGGGAATACAACTCGTGCGAAACTAATAGAACTACGTGGGTCTGAGACCGTATTCATACTGATACGGAGTACATAGGCGGTGGTCGCAGGGAGACTGCTGTGAGGCCCCGAGCCAGACCTCACAGAAAATATGTATCTGAGTATCTGTTCAAGCATTTATCGCAACATAATAATACCATGAGTACAATAAAAATACATAAACAAAACTCATACATTTGCTCGCTCTTTAGTTCGAGTCAGTTTAGCTTTCCTCGGAGCATTCGGTGTCGCATCCGCTACCTGAAAAGATAAACCACGACGGGTTTAATCATAAAGAATATGACTAAGCGAGTAACATACCTCTTTAACTGCTGTACATGCAAGCAACAAATGTTAGTAGCAATATGCATAAATATTTAATTTTCGTGTATAATCAATAACAGTAAATTAGTCAATTTAAGTGTACAAATGCTATAAATAAGAAATGACGTATCAGGAGAAATCAATAACAGTAACTATAGTGTTCGTACAACAAGGGTTTCTGTTTCAAGTTCTTGTATTCGATCTATTCATCAATAACTTAGTGTGTGACACGAAATATTTATCCATTAGATTAACTTATAATTATCAAGTTACAACAAAGAGGGATAGAGCAATAAATGACAAAGAGGGCAGCCAACTACTATAGCAACATTCACCAATAAAAATCCCAACAGCCAAACTAACAAGAGAACAACATTAACAGGGCTGCGAATAGTAGCACCAAAGGCTGCTAACAACAACTCAAAGGGCTGCCATTAGCAGTCCAAAGCCAAGGAAAAACCCATCTAATAGCAGCCAGTAAACCCACAAGAATTTAACTAGCAGCAGACAAGAAGCCCAAGGAAACGGTCGGCCAAATAGGTAACAACACAACAACCAGCCACTAGTAAGAAGAACCACATCAAAAATCCCCCCATATTCGAAATAGAGATTCAAGGTAAGATCAGCCTACAATAGAATCCACTAGTGGTCACAAAATAACACAACAGCCGACAACTAGCAGAGCCCCAAATCAAGATTAATGGCAGATCATCAAATCCCTCTATCAGAACCCTAGCCGGCTAAGGCCAAGGCATAAACTCCAATTAAAACTCTACTTCAACAACAATAAAAAAAATGAAAGAGGAGCTCACAGAGATGAGATGTAGCCCAAAGCTGTCGGCCAAGCCGGGAAAAACAGCTACGATACCAGCAAACGGCAGCAGCGGCACAAGAAATCGACGGCAGCAGCACAGAGGAATCGTCAAGCACGGAGAAGAAGGAGAAAGTGCAGGAACTAAGCGATGGAGAACTCCCGTCGACAAGACATGAGAGACAACATAGAAGATCAGGAGATAATATAGAGCCAATCCTTCCACCGCTTATCCACCGCTTAGTTTTAATATAATATTCAATATAAGTATTTCAGAGCAACATATGAACCGGCCAGCCCAATAAGAGAAAGTAAGTATTTCCATAGCAGCAAGCAGGTCAGCAGCAATATAATAAACCAACCAGCCCAAAACAGCCCAGAACCAAATACCAATACACAAGTGCCAATCAATTCAGACAATTCACTTCCACCATAAAACCTCATATACAGAAACTACTAGTATTGATTCAAAACGAAATAAATAAAATGAAACTTAAAATGAAACGAGCATCGCAAAATCATCGTAAAAACCAAAACTTCAAAACTTAGTGTGTGACGTCGAATCGACATTGATTTAAATTATTTCATCATCGGGAATTTTATTACGTATTTTACTTCTCTTTTGATTTCTCTTAAACGTTTTGGGCTGTTACAAATCACCCTCCCTTCAAAAGAATTTTCGCCCTCGAAAATGACAGCAGCACGACATTACTAAATTACATATCATTAAGTTTTGAAGCACTACAAAACTAATTTACATGTCATTCAGCAAAATCACATTAAGTTTATGACATTATCCTTATACATAAAAAAAAGACGGTCTCACTTCCTTCCTTCCCATAGCTGGCCTAAGCTGAAAGCTCGGAGCTCGATACTACGCTCCTCTGGAGCTGCTTCTTCTTGTGTTGGGTTGGACGCTAACGATTCAGCTCCGATTTGGAATAGCTTTTGCTGCGGAGGCCTTGGAGTGTCTCTCATGGTACCTTCTTTCTTTGATTCAACTTTGGGCAATCGACTCGCATATGCCCTGGTTGACGATAATAGAAACAAACGCCCGCAAGACATTCTCCCTTATGCTTCCTTCCACATTTTACACATTTTACGGATGTCTGTGATGTCTGGGATGCCTGAGATACATTGCTACTTGCTGCATGCGCAACTTGCGATACCTTCCTCTCTTCCCACTGCGACTCGCTCACATTTTCGGTCATTTCCTTGTCCGGATCTTCTCTAAACCTCTTTTTGACTTGTTCACGTCTCCACCGAGATTTCTCTGTATCTTTTTCAACCATCCTGACTCTTTCCACTAATTTTTCATACTCAAGGATATCCATAGGTACCAAGAGAGCACAAATTTCATCACGAAGACCTTACTGAAACTAATGACACCTATCCTCTTCCGCTGCAATCAAAGTGCATGCATAATAACCTAACTTCATAAATTCTGCTTCATATTGCAGTACCGATTTATTTCATTAAACTAAACGGAGGAATTGATCGTGCAACAACCTTTTCTCAGATCTCGGGACAAACCACGACATAAATTCTTGCAGAAACTCCCTCCAAGTAATGACTGGCGTACAACGAACATCATACTTTCTCTTCATGATACTAGTCCACCATCGCTTCGCTTCCCCTTCCAAAATAAACGCAGCTAAACTCACCTTCCTATTCTCGGGGCACTACATTACTTCGAAAATGGTTTCTATTCGCAAAATCCAATCTTCGGTTTCGAGCGGGGGTAAACCTCCTCTAAACGGTGGCGGCTTCAAATCTAAGAATTGCTTAAGATCCACATCTACTTGACGGTGTTGAGGTGGAACTGCGGGCACTGCAGGATATACAGGAACTATCGGCAAATTAACAGGAACTGGATCCACGGAAGGCACGATCTCAGGAGTCAAATGCACGGGTGGAGGTGCAGGATCAACATGAGGAGCAACTGGATTTGTTGCAAGTAGGGTTGGCAAGACCATCTTTAAAGCTTCAACAAGAGCTTGGGTGAGGTCATTCACTGGGGGACGTGGCTGGTTTCCGTTATCACTCTCCGCTGACAACATATCTTTATTTACCTCCTGTTCGTCTCGACCATCACAGACTCGCTTACTAGCGTAGACATGGACGAGGTCCTTGGAAAACAATCAAATGATCATTTCATAAACATTTTCGAGATCGTTTATGTATCATGTACTCATGCATATCGACTTACTTGACCAACCTAGCTCTGATACCAATTTGTGAGGCCCCGAGCCATACCTCACAGAAAATCTGTATCTGAGTATCTGTTCAAGCATTTATCGCAGCATAATAATACCATGAGTACAATAAAAATACATAAACAAAACTCATACCTTTGCTCGCTCTTCAGTTCGAGTCAGTCTAGCTTTCCTCGGAGCACTCAGTGTCGCATCTGCTACCTAAAAAGATAAACCACGATGAGTTTAGTCATAAAGAATATGACTAAGCGAGTAACATACCTCTTTAACTGATGTACATGCAAGCAACAAAAGTTATTAGCAATATACATAAATATTCAATTTTCATGTATAATCAATAACAGTAAATTATTCAATTTCAGTGTACAAAATGCTATAAATAAGAAATGACGTATCAGGAGAAATCAATAACAGTAACTATAGTGTTCGTACAACAAGGGTTTCTGTTTCAAGTTCTTGTATTCGATCTGTTCATCAGTTCTTTTGGTTTTTAAAAGTCATTTCGTTTATTCGTATCAAGCTTTTCATAAATTTCATATTCTTTCTACAATTCATTGTCACTTTTTGAATCATATTTCTCGTTTATAGTTGATTTACTTAGGAAATCATAAGGGTTGCTGTAGATTCATCCCTTCTTGGTCTTCAACGACCTCTTGGTCTTCAACGGTCTCAAATAGAACTCAAAACATTCCGCCGTAGAGTATTCACACCCCTACTACGGCTACTGGGTTAACCCTTATCATTTCTTATATGCATCGATGCAATATTCTTATTTAATCATATAGTGTTCTTATTCAAACATTTCCCTCAGAATTTATTTCATCGCTTATTCATGTTCTTGCCAATTCAACATCTTCTAGCGATTCTCAGATTTGTTAGTGATTCAAAATTCGAACTATTTCAATTTCATGTACATGCACAGTTACTAAAATACTTTATAAAAAGCTAAGCATGGTATCTTGAAAATAATTCAAAGCCTTTAATCGTACCAGGATTTTCATCGGGTCTATCTCCGGACGCCATCCTCTGCAGTATCAGTAAAATCATTTGCTTTAGGGTTGCGTCATGAATTATTTACGATTTACTTCCTACCACGATTACAACTACGACTCGATATGAGTTGTCTAAAGGGCGAAAATGGTGTAAAACGCAAACTCGTACTAAAAATTATAGCCACTTAATTTAACATGTAACACAAAATATTTATCCATTAGATTAACTTATAATTATCAAGTTACAACAAAGAGGGATATGGCAATAAATGACAAAGAGGGTGGCCAACTACTAGAGCAACATTCACCAATAAAAATCCCAACAGCGAAGCTAACAAGAGGACAACATCAACAGGGCTGCGATTAGCAGCACCAAAGGCCTCTAACAGCAGCTCAAAGGGTTGCCATTAGCAGTCCAAAGCCAAGGAAAAACCTATCTAACAGCAGCCAGCAAACCCACAAGAATTAAACCAGCAGCAGGCAAGAAGCCCAAGGAAATAGTCAGCCAAAATAGATAACAGCACAGCAGCCAGCCACTAGTAAGAAGAACCACATCAAAAATCCCACACCATAATCGAAATAGAGATTCAAGGTAAAATCAGCATACAATATAATCCACTAGTGGTCACAAAACAACACAACAGTCGGCAACTAGCAGAGCCCCAAATCAAGATTAATGACAGATCATCAAATCCCTCTATCAGAACCCTAGTCGGTTAAGGCCAAGACATAGACTCCAATTAAAACTCTACTTCAACAACTATAAAAAAAAATGAAAGAGGAGCTCACAGAGATGAGATGTAACCCAAAGCTGCCGGCCAAGCTGGGAAAAGCAGCTACGATACCAGCAAACGGCAACAGCATCCCAAACTATTGGCGGCAGCGGCCCAAGAAATCGACGGTAGCACACAGAGGAATCGTCAAGCACGGAGAAGAAGGAGAAAGTGCAGGAACCAAGCGATGGAGAACTCCCGTCAGCAAGACATGAGGGACAACATAAGAGATTGGGAGAGAATATAGAGCCAAGCCTTCCACCGCTTATCCACCGCTTAGTTTTAATATAAGTATTTCAGAACAACATATGAACCGGCCAGCCCAAAAAGAGAAAGTAAGTATTTCCATAGCATCAAGCAGGTCAGCAACAATATAATAAACCAGCCAGCCCAAAACAGCCCAGAACCAAATATCAATACACAAGTGCCAATCAATTCAGCCACTTCACTTCCACCATAAAACCCCATATACAAAAACTACTAGTATTGATTCAAAAGGAAATAAACAAAATGAAATTTAAAACGAAACGAGCGTCGCAAAATAATCGAAAACACCACAACTTCAAATGTTAGTGTGCGACGTCGAATCGACGCTGATTTAAATTATTTCAACATCGGAAATTTTATTACGTATTTTACTTCTCTTTCGGTTTCGCTTAAACGTTTTGGGGTGTTACAACTATCACGACCCAAAATAAGTCCAGATATTTCCTCCCTTAATGTTATACTATGCTTGATGCTAGTAGGGATTGGATTTTATTCGTGGTTCTAATAACTTGTCCTTAGCACATGTGACATGCACGGGTGAGAGACAACACCCAAGTGTGGTGGAGGCCACAGTGCATGCTACTTCAAGTATATATTCGTTAGGTCGCATCTCCTTTTGTGCTCTATCTCATGGTATATATATGTATATGCATTGGTACTAGAGTTTTGATTAATAAGGTAGAATGCGGCAGAGAGAATGCCGTTATTTATACAAGTCTTTAAAATAGAGGTTTCTGTGATAATTAATCTTCCGCTATTGATCATGTCTTCTACTAAGTGCTATAAAGTGCACTCGTTAATGATTTCTTCCACTAGGAAACCGCTTCTCTACTCTGTTGGTGTGTAGTGATATTCGCTTAACATCACCCATATGCAGGATAACGAAGTGTTCAAGATTCTCTGGTCGGACCGTCGATTCTAGGAAGGGGGTCTTACATCAGCCCTTTATATACTAGAGCGTTGTACACAATTTTAGTTGGTCTTATCTCGATGTCTGCTTTAGAAATTATTAGAAAACAGGAGGCCCTTATAAAATCTTCAAGTTATAGCATGACCAGAGAATGCACACATAAGGTTCAACATTCAATGGGCTTGCCATGCGCTCATAAATTGGTACCTTATATCAAAGGGGTTATATCCTTTTCATTGTGCATGGTGCACAAACATTGGAGATAATTGTCTTTTGAAGAAGATACAACGATTGAATATTTAGGTGATATTGTTGTTCAATTTGAAGGGATAAGCAGACGGTTCAAGGATACTACTTCAAAACAAAGAGAAGAAATATAAAGGAAACTACGAGATATTATGGATCCGGCCACATCTCAAACAGTTGAGCCTAAAGTACCTCTAAAATTGAAGGGCAGACCCAAGGGAACTAACAAAAAGCTAAGTGATGATCCCAAGTCCACTAAAGGAAATCCATCACACTTTGAATATGTGTTGCAAAGTGAGAATGACACGACACGACATGACAGTGTAAAAAGAGAGCACAGGTTACCATTTTCGGAAGCCAACACTTACTATTAAACAACAAATTTATGTTGATATTTGTAGACAAATGCCAACATATATAGTTGATTACATAATAAAAGTAATTAATGTGCTTATCGATGGGCATTGTGGCTTTCGAGTGGTAAGCCGAAGATTAGATGTGTGGGGAAATTGGGCACAAGTGCGGTTGGACCTGACTAGGGAACTACGTACTAAGGAGATCCTTTGCCAAAATATTTTTGGCATAGCAAGATACACATATTTGTTGGCATCTCTCGATTGTTCTCAAACACCGGCACCAGAAGACAAATGGATGTCAATGTCAGATATGAGGCTTGTGGTGTCATCCTACCACAACATTGCATTAGTTCAGTTGTCAACACTTCAAAGCCTCACTTTTCGACCCTTAAATTCTGGACCCCGGTTATCCCGAGCGCAACTTGTATGCATGGGCTTTGTAGATGGTAATCATTTTGTACACTTGTTGCTGCGTGACGGGTGTCCATTGCCATGCATTGTCTCATCGCGGAGAAGGTTTCATAATCTGATTGTTGTGCCATAAGAAGCTACACAAATTTCAAGCGTAGATAACTCTCAATTGTAAGATAACATACAAGGTGATATAGTTAATCCGGATGACTATTAGTTTTGAGGTATGCTAATATTCACTGGAAGTTGTTCAATTTAGTAATACTTTTGTCAACTAATATGCTCGTGATTGAAATTTATGTGTTATTCCACAGGCACCTAAAATCGACAGCCTTCTGAGAAGTAAATTTTGCTTTTGTGCTATTTCACGAGACCAATTTTTGAGGTGTGGTTTTTAGTAGAAATATTTATTTTTTACACAATCTGCAAGTAAATTTAGTAACACATGAGCTATGAATTTTGTAATTGCACTATATTATTTTGACGGGTATACAATTTCACTATACTAGCATCTTTGCACAGACAAAGTCTGTGCTCGATGATCTTTTGTGGATTTTGCTCGTATGCACATTCGGCGGATGACAACATTCAACGGACGACAATATTCAGCGGGCAGCAACATTCAGCGGGCAACAACATTCGGCGGGCAACAACATTCAGCGGGCGACAACATTCAGGTGGCAGCAATATTCGGCGGGCAGCAACATTCTTCGGGCGACAACATTCAGCGGGCGGCAATATTCGGCGGGCGACAACATTCAGAGGGCGACAACATTCGACGGACGACATCATTCAGCTGCAGGATTATATGGCGAGAGCAGACGATGATGGGCAGCAAGACTTCGCTTTGGTTGCAGGGAGATCGTGAGTTTCACTAGTTTTGCGAGTTTGATTTGGACGGAGAATGAAATAGGGAGGCTTCACTCGATGCTCTCTTGTGGGTTGCACCCTCAGACAAGCATGCTACACTCACATACAAACGGGCTATGCTCGTGCTCGATGCTCTCCCGCAGGCTTTGCCCGCGCCCACATGCACAAGCAGCGGGCAGCGCCCGCATGCACATTCGGTGGGTGGAAATATTCGGCGGGCAGCAACATTCGGCAGGCCGCATCATTCGGCGGGCGACAACATTCGACCGAAATACCTTCATATTTAAAGGAATAGGCATCATCATAATTAATGGAACTTGTTAAAAACCAAACACAAGATATAAACCCCCAAACAAAAAATGAAAGTTCATTCAAACCCTCGTGTACATTCAAAGCTGAAAATACCTCTTAAGGGTCTGTTCGTTTGAAAGGAAATGGGATGCAGGAATTGAAATTTGCCCAATTCCAATTCCCGCAGGAATTGAAATTCAAGTCAATTCCAATTCTGATATTCCACTGAATGCAGGAATTCTATCACAAGAATTAGAGTTAGTAATTTCAATATTTGACTGTATGTCAGAATTCAATTGACGGAATTGAAATTTTAAATTTAAAACATTAAATTTAGCAGAATTAAATACACACACACAAAAACACACAAAACACAAATACATACATAAATGCAAATACACACATTTTCACACAAGAATAGAGCTCTTACACATACAAGCACACTTAGAAACACACACAACACTGACATTCACACATACAAACACGCACACAACACAATCACATAAAAAGTGCATTTGTTATTACTTCTCTAACTTACAAATTAGTATACTAAATTACACAACTATATGAATCTTCACACTAGTTCTGAGTAATATTAAGCACAATTATATGCATGTGGTGTCTGACTGTCTGTGTTGAAACCAAGACTTGAGAACAAGACTTAGTCTCTGTGGAGTTCGGGCCCTCAACAAGTTGAGGGGTGACCAACACTTACTCCACCCAAGGGAGAGCTCTAGGTTAAGGGGCTAAGGAACTAGGGACAAGGCCAAGGGCTTAGCGAGGAGGTCCCACCACACACCCGGAAGATCTTAGAGCGCTTCCCCTCCCAAGCCAATGCTAAGCTTGGGCACCATTGGAGGCTCTCTCCACCCAACAAAGAAACCTAGGAGGAGAGAAGGCCAAGAGAGAAGAAGTCCCCCAAATGGTGCCCCCTTGGGATTATTTATAGTTTTTGGAACCGGGTCTGCAAATAGCCACAATCTGGCCCACGAGATTACCAAAATGCCCTCAAGATTGGCCTGCTAATAGCCAAATCCCGCCATTTCAAGGCGCTAAATGCAGCTCGGACCGCCCTCCCGGGGCCGAGCGAGAGGGGGCTGACCTCTTCCCTTGCTCGCCCCCCTCACTGAGCTGGGGTGGGGCGAGCTGGGAGGGTGCCTCCCTCCTGAGCTCGCCCCCTGCTGGGGGCGGGGGCGAGAGGAGCTCGCCCCCTGCCTGCCTAGGGGCGGGGGCGAGAGGAGCTCGCCCCCCGCTTGCCCGAGGGAGAGGGCGAGGGCGAGAGAAGCTCGCCCCCCTCCACCTGAGGGCGGGGGCGAGGGAAGCTCGTCCCCTCTACCTGGGGGCGGTCCCGAGAGAAGCTCGCTCCCCCGCCTGCCCGGGGGAGGGGGCGAGAGAAGCTCCCCCCCCCCCCCCCCCCCCCCCCCCCGCCTGCCTGGGGTCTCGCCCCCCTCTACCTGGGGGCGGGGGCGAGGAAAGCTCGCCCCCTATACCTGGGGGCAGGGGCGAGAGAAGCTCGCCCCCCTCCCCCCACCTGCCCGGGGGCGGGGGCGAGAGAAGCTCGCCCCCCGCCTGCCTGGGGGCGGGGGCGAGAGAAGCTCTCCCCCCGCCTGCCTGGGGTCTCGCCCCCCTCTACCTGGGGGCGGGGGCGAGGGAAGCTCGCCCCCTATACCTGGGGGCGGGGGTGAGAGAAGCTCGCCCCCCCCCCCCCCCCCCCCCCCGCCTGCCCGGGGGCGGGGGCGAGAGAAGCTCGCCCCCCCCCCCCCCCCCCCCCCCCCCCCCCCCCCCCCCCCCGCCTGCCTGGGGTCTCACCCCCCTCTACCTGGGGGCGGGGGCGAGGGAAGCTCGCCCCCTCTACCTGGGGGCGGGGGCGAGAGAAGCTCCCCCGCCTGCCCAGGGGCGGGGGCGAGAGAAGTTCCCCCCCCCCCCCCCCCCCCCCCCCCCCCCGCCTGCCTGGGGTCTCGCCCTCCTCTACCTGGGGGCGAGGGTGAGGGAAGCTCGCCCCCCTCTACCTGGGGGCGGGGACGAGAGAAGCTCGCCCCCCGCCTGCCTGGGGTCTCGCCCCCCCCCCCCCCCCCCCCTACTGGGGGGGGGAGCCCGGGAGGTCGCCCACCTCCGGCTCGTCCCCCGCACGGGCTGAGCGAGCGGGAGACCTCCGCCTCCACCGCTCGCCCCCTCTATCCCTGCTTAGGATTATGCTAAAAATAGAGTCCTCAAGACCCCTTGGATCCTGGGGGCCCACTCGGCGAATACATGATTGTACACAATCCCCGCTCTTTTCGAGCGGGGTACACGCTCGGAAAGAAAAGTCCAAACCTGCATATTCGGCGAGTGGCGCTAAGTGAAACTGAGAAGACTCCACATCGTCCTGGTGAAAATTTACTAAGGCTCTCCTGGGAGGTCAACCTCCTCTGCCGGCTAGAGAGAACCTGATCAGCGGAATCATTCGAGGGGAAAAGTCACTTGCCCTCCCTGGGAGGTCAACCTGTCCTGCCGGCTAGAGAGAACCTGATCAGCGGAATCATTCGAGGGGAAAAGTCACTTGCCCTCCCTGGGAGGTCAACCTGCCCTGCTGGCTAGAGAGAGTCTGGTCAGCGGAACCATCCGAGGGGAAAAATCACTTATCCTCCCTAGGAGGTCAACCCGCCCTGTCGGCTAGAGAGAGCCCGGTCAGCGGAACCATCCGAGGGGAAAAATCACTTGCCCTCCCTGGGAGGTCAACCTGCCCTGCCGGCTAGAGAGAGCTCGGTCAGCGGAACCATCCAAGGGGAAAAATACTTGCCCCCCTGGAAGGTCAACATGCCCTGCCGGCTAGAGAGAGCCCGGTCAGCGGAACCATCCGAGGAGAAAAATCACTTGTCCTCCCTGGGAGGTCAACCTGCCCTGCTGGCTAGAGAGAGCCCGGTCAGCGGAACCATCCGAGGGGAAAAATCACTTGCCCTCCCTGGGAGGTCAACCTGCCCTGCCAGCTAGAGAGAGCCCGGTCAGCGGAACCATCCGAGGGGAAAAATACTTGCCCCCCCTGGGAGGTCAACCTGCCCTGCCAGCTAGAGAGAACCTGGTCAGCGGAACCATCCGAGGGGAAAAATACTTGCCCTCCCTGGGAGGTCAACCTGCCCTGCCGGCTAGAGAGAGCCCGATCAGCGGAACTGTATGAGGGGAAAAGTCACTTGCCCTCCCTGGGAGGTCAACTTGCCCTGCCGGCTAGAGAGAGCCCGGTCAGCGGAACCGTCCGAGGGGAAAAATTACTTTGAAAAACTTTCATTACATTAGTCATCTGGTTACATGTGAGAAGAACTAAGTATGGAAATAAACCATCATACTACATGAACTCAAAGAAAAATCTAAGCACGGGGACCGGGACTCGGACTTCTACTCCCAGGCATGGTCCTCCTCGACCTCCTCTGGTTGTTGACGTTGCGGCTTCGGACCTCGTGCCTCCCTCATTTCCAAGAACTCGGGGCAGGTGGATGTCGCGTGACCCTCCTCCTCGTGGAAGTCACAGTAGGGTAACTCCACCCGGACTCCCCTTCTTCCTCCTTTACGATTTCTTCTTTTTCTGTAGCCGATCGCCATGGCTTGTTGGGGTGGTGGAGAGGGTGCCTTCGGTCCCTGCCTCCACCCCGGGAGGTCGGGTCCCTCTCCCTGGAAGTTATCCTCCTCATGGTCGAACTTCCTCTTGGGAGCCCCTACCCTCCCCTCCTGCTGCCTTGCCTCCGGCTCACTCAGCTTAGTCAACCTTCTTGTGAACTCCGGGTTGGCCTCCTCACTCTCAATTTCTTTCGCGACCCTTTCCATCAACTCCTCAAAGGACAGAGGAGCTCTCATCTTGAGGTCCATCTTGAAGAATCCTCCTTGCAGCCCCACGATGAAAGTGAGCTGGAGAGTGTAGCCTGGCACCTCTTGGGTGAGGAGAACCTCCTCCTGGAACCAGTCAACATAGTGAGCCAGTGGCTCCCCCGACTCTTGCTTGATCTTGAAAAGTGCTTCGGCATCTTTCTTCTTCTTCCTTGATGTCGAGAAGCATAGTAGGAAAACTCGGCGCAAGTCTTCGAAGGCATAGATGGATCCCGCAGGGAGCTGGTGGAACCAATCTCTAGCCTTCTCCTTCAGAGTTGTCGTGAAGAGTCGACACTTGAAAGCATCTGACATGGGCCTGATGGATACCATGTCCTCAAACTACTGCAGGTGCAGGACGGGGCCATCCTTGCCGGAGTAGTGAGACATCTCCAGCCCTCTGAACCCCTCTGGAATCGGGGCTGAGAGGATCAACTCACACAAAAGACTTCCTTCGCTCGCCCCCCTTTGGGGCTCCCCGAGATGGGGTATGACTCCTCCCCACTCGCCCCCTCGGGGCTGGGCGAGTGGGGGTCTGGGACCTCCCCACTCGCCCCCTTGGGGCTGGGCGAGTGGGGGCCTGACGCCTCCCCACTCGCCCCCTCCTTGGGGCTGGGCGAGTGGGGGTATGACACCTCCCCACTCGCCCCCTTGGGGACCGAGCGAGTGGGGGCCGAGTTCTAACGCCACTGAATTTTTCGGTAATTATTTAATTCAGTGATGGCGTGTTTATGACGTCAGAGCGTTACTTTTAACGTCGAGTTAGCGGCGTGTCGCTGTTTGCGCGTTTTCGCATCCGTTTGGGTCAAGTCGCCCAAATTTTGAAACGACCCAGAATTGGAAAATTTTACGTTAGGAAATTAAATTATTTAATTTTAAACTCGCCCGTCAAGTTTCGTTGCGATCCGAGCCATTTTGGAGCCTCGACGCATTTTAGAAGATTTGTATGTATTTAACGTTCGCCGTAAACTTCGGCCATTTATATCTCGAGAACGCCACGTCGGATTTTGATTCCGAATTCACTGTTAGACTCGTAGCGCCACCGTTCACCTTAGGCGAAATTTTCGTTGGGTTCAGCATTCGTTTAGTTTTTAGTAATAATATAATAATAATAATATTATTATTATAATAAAATCATCTTAACTACATATAAGGAAGTATGGAATTTAGGAATTCTGGAGTTGATTGGAAGCTTCTGGGCCGTCCAATCTTGGTTCGGGTTTTCCACCACCGTCCGATCAAACGAACCCTCTCTCTCCACTTTTTCATAGGGCTCCTAAACCTACTGCAGACTATGAAATTACCTTTTTACCCCTACACGGCCGAAAAATTCTAGGTTAACGCGGGGTGGGTCGGGTGCGGGTGCGCGCGGACGCGGGCTGGTCGGGTGCGCGCGGACGCGGGCAGGTGCGATCAGGGTCGGGTGTGCGTGGACGGGTGTTCTGAACTTACGCGGGCAGGTGCGATCAGGGTCGGGTGCGCGCGGACGGGTGTTCTGAACTTTTCGAACATTGAGCGGGGCTCCGCTTTATGAAGAGCGGACCCCCGCTTTTTTTCGCGATGTGGGACTTCATGGCGCGGCCGTTGGATCGGCCATTGGTTTGATCCAATGGCCGCGCCCGCGCGATGTGGGACTTCATTAGTCCCACATCGCGCAATACACCGGGGCTCCGCTCTTCATAAAGCCGAGCCCCGTTGAATTGTCGAATAGCTCTGAACCCGCCTGCACCACCCGACCGCGCCCGACCGCGCCCGACTGCGCCCGACCGCGCCCGACCGCGCCCGAGCGCACCCGACCCGCCGGCGCGCACCCGCACCGCACCCGATCCCCACCCGCGCGCACCCGCACCCAACCCAGCTCACGCCCGACCCCGCCCACCTGCTCACCCCTTTGTTCATTGTTTTATTTTTTTATTTGTAATAAATTATGAGTCGCTGGCGGGTAGGGCCGTAGGTCCGTGTCGTTCGATATCTATATTAAATAAGGAAACAACCAGCCGCTACAGTACCCCCTGGAACACTCACCGTTTTGCCGGGGGCGCGCGTAGTCCGCCGGCGGCCGGGTGCTTCGTCGGGCCCGCCGGGGGCGGGCGGAGCCCGCCTAGATGCGGCCGAAGGCTGCCCGAGAGCATCGACCACGGGCGTAGCGGGTGAGCGGAGCCCGCCGGGGGGGGGGGGGGGCGGAGCCCGCCTAAATGCGGCCGAAGGCCGCCCGAGAGCATCGAGCACGGGCGTAGCCCGTGCGAAGATGCTCGTATATATATATATATATATATATATATATATATATATATATGATTAGGCAAGCTCCGTTCCAAGATAAGCCATTCCATTCATCGATCTCCATACAAAGCATCCGTCGATCTCCATACAAAGCATCCGTCGATCTCCGTACAAAGCATTCGTCGATCTGATGGCCCTCTCCATTCGTCGATCCCCAGCAGCTCTTCTATTCGACGATTGAGCCTCCCCTTCTATTCGACGATCGAGCCTCCCCTTCTATTCGACGATAGCTCCTTTCGTCGATCTCCCTTCGACGATATCCAACCCCTCCATTATGCATTCGTCGATCCAGCCTCTCCCGTTCGACGATCTAAATCAGCCTCCTCCATTCAACGACACTACCCGATTCAGCCTTATTATTATTATTATTGTTATTGTTATTGTTATTATTATTATTATTACTGTTAGCATATTGGATATATATATATATATATTAAAGGTCCTGTTGATGAGTCCTAATTATATACACATATATGAACTCATCTGGGCCGTTTTTCTAGTCTTTCCACTGCACTTTAGCCTTGTTTTAGCTCATATTTGTCATTTTATGTTAGGTGCACTTCTTGGCCTAATTTGGTGTGTTTTATGTTTATTTTCTTTTGATAGCCTTATCGTATTGTTGAGTGCCACCTTCAGTGACCTGATTAGCATTTTTGTTGGAACAGGAGTCGTGCAAGTGTTCCCGGTACAATTCTGTAGAGGAACACTGCGCACGATCACTGGTTCTATTGCGCACGACCACTGGTCGTGCGCCACTGATCGTGCGCACTCAACCCCCAAAATTTGAGTTCTGTCTTGACCGAACGCACGACCATTTACGATAGTGTGCACTACCACTGGTCGTGCGCCACTGGTCGTGCGAACATGTTATTTTATAAATTTCTTACATTGCAGGCTCCGCCCAGGCAGGCGCACGATCACAGGATTCTAGTGCGCACGACCACTGGTCGTGCGCCACTGATCGTGCGCACTGTTTATTCCAGCGCCTATAAATTGACCTGCTCGCGAATTAGGTCGGGATCTCCGCATTTCTTCCGCCCAGCTCCGCCGTCCGCCCCTTCCGCAGGTTTTTTCGCCCCCTAGGCCTCCTCCATCATCCAAGAGCTTCAAGGAGGAGATTCTACGCTCATCTTCATCGCCAGGGAAGGAGTTCTTCGCATCGGACGTGGCCGAATTGTAAAACGCTGGAGAAGACGGGTCCATTGGAAGGTAGTGACAGCCTTCTCTACCCCGGACGATAGTTGGGACCGAGCTAGGACGCGGATTGACAACCCGGTGCTTCCTACCGTGAATCTACAACGAGCCTCCGGATTCGGTCGTATCTCTTGCCTTTTTCTCTCTTTGTGTGATGTAATGTTTGTAATCTCTATATTATTGATGATGTGCACTATAAACCATGCTATGTAATGCTTATTTCATCTTATTGAAATTATCTTTTGTTTATATGTGTGTATTAGGTGCGCCCCATCTATTTTCCATTCCGCCATCACGTTCGTGTGCCGCACTAGCAATTGCTAGTGGCGTGCTTGTCGAAGAGGTGCTTGCGACACTCATTCCGTTAGCATACTCGTCCATCCGCCTACCGAAGCATGGCATCGCGGCCCGTGTAATCCATCCCGCCTAACGAAGCAGCGCGCTCAAGGCCTGCATAGTTCGATTCCGCTAGCCTACTCGTCCATCCGCCCAACGAAGTAGTGCACTCAAGGCCTACGTAGTCTTCCATCCCGCCGAGCGAAGCTTTGCATAGCGGCATTGCATAGGAGTAGTTGTAATATTTTATTTTATTATTCACAAACCAAATCCCTTTCGTCCGCACTCCACCTATCGCTGGACTTCGATCTCAAGTCCTTCCTCGAAACCTAACTCCACCTTACTGTGTTCCTTGAGAGACCGACACTCGGGGATCTTCCCCATTATTATTACTTGCGCGACCGGTGCACTTGCCGAACATCGCATCAAGTTTTTGGCGCCGTTACCGGGGAACACAGTCGTGTGAGTTTTCTGGAGGGAAAACCTGAGAGAGAAGCCCTTCCATTTGTAATTGCATTTCTTTGTTTTATTTCTTTTTATTCCATTTTCCCGTTTTAATTAGGTTGCTTTAGTAATTTTTGTTAGGTGTGGTATTTCGCACAATAGTGTTTTTCTATTTGAATCGTTTTATCTTCGCACTATGTGGGCACATCTTAATATCCGTTGCCGTTGGTGTGGAGCTACCTCCCACTCTAGTGATGAATGCCCTACGGAGAATGGTGGGCATAATTCTTCTCGCCCAACATATAGAGCATCGACTTCGTCTGATAATCCATATGGTGTGCGTAAGTCTTATGGCTACTCTGCTGAGCCTTTACCGTCTTACTTCTTTTCGGCTTCAGCACCCGCTGTGCCAAAGAAGCCCGCTAGGCAGTGCCAGTTTTGTCGGAGCACAGATCATGCCCTGAAGGATTGTGTTGTTTTTCGTCGCCAATTGGATGAGGATGACGAGCCGGATATCCGGATCGTCCCGAATCCTAACTCTGGCGGCACACCTTCAACATCCGTTTTTGTGTCTTTGCCACCTTCACATCTTGAAGGGTATGGCGTTGACACAGTCACCAGATGTGTGGCTGATCTGGGCACCGACATTGCTGAGCCTATTCTCCCAGTGCATCCACCACCCCTAGTGGATTCGATTCTTTGTGAGGAATCAGTGCTCGACTTTTATCCGAGCACTATTCCTCTCCCTGTTGTGCATACTACACTCGTCTCTGACGACATTGTTGATGATGTGTCGCAAGAGGAGGCTGGTGACTTTAGTGTCATGCATGTTCCTATGGAGGAGGGCAACCTTCCAGGTGAAGTGGAGTTTTCCTCAGCACCGGTGGAGGAAGTCCAAATCTCTAGCTTGGCCACTGTTGATCCCGCCGAATCTTGTAGCATTGATGACAATGCAAACATTATTTTACTTCCCCAACCTGATGGGAGTGAGACCGGGACCACTCCCCCGATTTTTGATTATTTATGTTCTTCGTCTTGTTTATTTCTCGATCCCCCCTCTTCATCCGAGTCCGTGCAGGTTGAGTCTTCACAGGTACCCCAGGAGGATTTGGTGCATATTGCCCAAGTCAATGATGAGAGCATCCTCTTATGTGAGGAGGTTGATTCCCCCTCGTAGAGGAAGCTCCACTCATTGCCTTTTCCTCCTGCCACCTCCCTGTTGACGACACCTTGCTAGGCAAGGATGTGTTTGGTGAGTTGAGTGAGGATATCTCCTCCTCTTCTTGCTTTCTGTTTCCTCTACCTGCGTTATGTAGGTATTATTATTTGGGTAGAGGAGTAACTGTTCTGTCGTCGTATCGGTACCCGCTACCGACACGCGTATTAGAACAGTTACCTGTTCATTTCCTTTTTCATACGCCCATTAGCTAGAACCTTTAGTTTTTGAATAAGTCGTGCTGGGATGACAATAACCCCAGTAGTTATCTTACCTTTTCTTGCATTTCTTATTTCATCTTGTTTAGTTTAGTTAGTTGTATTCATTTTAGTTTGTCTATTTTCTTTTGTTTTTGCGGAGCTGACCCCTGCAGGTATCTTTTCTGGATGGCGGATGCTGCGGCTCATTTTAGCTTACACGCCAATCTTCTGGTGTGCTCATTTCTGAGCACTGGGTACTCTCTTTCCCTAACATTATTCTGAATTTCATAGCTATATTTTGCGCATTTTGTTTAGTTTAAGTCTGGGGGAGAGTAGTTCTGTTTACCCGCTCACGTGCACCATTGCACAACATACTAGGAGGTGTTATTTATTTTTGTTTTGTTCAGTATCATTGCACACCACAGCACCCACATGAGCGCGCACTTAGCTGTTGGCACGTCTTGAGCTGAACTCATTTCTTTTTGTGTGATTTGGAAAATCATTGTGCTGGCTTAGGATTGTGAGTAGGAGTAAAATGTTGACTTCGATAGTGCTCCTAGTCGAGTGCTCATGTCTCACATAGAAATTCGTGTAGATTCAATTTATTTTTATGCTTTTAGTTTATATTTTTCTATTAGCGTAAATATTGTTTACTACACTCAAAAATTGGTGAATCCGGTGTGAATCAAACAGTAGCATAGGGATGTGTGTAGACGTTCGTTAGCCTCGTATTGTCCGAGTCGGGAGAAAGGATTATCTTTCTCGGTGGCTAAGAACTTGCCCCAAGCGATTCTTGAAGCATAGGTATACGGTTAGTCAATTGCGTGAATGCGATATAGGCCATCATTTTGGCCCGGTTGAGCCTTTGTGCCATTCCTATCATCATTTCCTCGCTAGCCCAGTTGTGCCTACCCCATTCTTTTGGTTCAGCTCCACTATTGTTCACCAAAGCCTAAACTCCAATCCTAGTCGCACACCCAAAATGCAAGCATTTTGTTAAAATTTTAAATTGGTGGTGTTGATTGTGGAAGTACAATGTAAAAATGTGGATGTGCATCTTTGAAAATTTGCTGAAATTGCTAAAGAAAGAAAAAGAAAAGAAGAAAAAGATTTGAAAAGAAAAAGAAGAATGAAAAGTTTAATTGAAAAAAATCTGTTTGAGATTTATATTTGGGAGTAGGCGGTGCACACACCCATGCGTCTAAGTCTAAGTCTGGGGGTGTGGTGCATCCGCGTGTTTTATGGCTACTTGGATAGTGTTATGCATTTGCTCATTTGGGTTTTTGTGTTCTAAGCCTTCATGTTTATATTTGTTTACCTCACCTAAACCCAAGCCTCATCTAAAACCTTAAGTCCTATTGATTCACGCATTTGAGTCAAACCAGTGCCGTGGAGAGAGTGCGAACGGGCAAGCTTATGGTCACCGACATTGATGGATTTCAATGGAGGTTGTCTCGAGCCCCGATCTTTGGCAATACTCGCCTCAGCGTTCAGTTTACTTTCTTCCTATGTACGACCTTATGATTCACCGTGATTCACTTTTTGAGTAAATGTAATATATAAATACGCCCCTAGAAAAGTATAAACTAATATGTACAATTAGAAATTTTGTCTACTGTATTTCTACGCGCATGAGCATGCGACTTCGCATGATACTCCTCTTTACAATTTCTATGCCAGCTATGTATTTTTCTCAGCCGCTTGAGGAATTTGTTTGCTCGGGACGCGCAAATAGTTAAGTCTGGGGGTGTGATGAGTCCCAATTATATACACATATATGGACTCATCTGGGCCGTTTTTCTTGTCTTTCCACTGCACTTTAGCCTTGTTTTAGCTCATATTTGTCATTCTATGCTAGGTGCACTTCTTGGCCTAATTTGGTGTGTTTTATGTTTATTTTCTTTTGATAGCCTTATCGTATTGTTGAGTGTCACCTTCAGTGGCCTGATTAGCATTTCTGTTGGAACAGGAGTCGTGCAGGTGTTCCCGGTACAATTCTGTACAGGAACACTGCGCGCGATCACTGGTTCTATTGCGCACGACCACTGGTCGTGCGCCACTGATCGTGCGCACTCAACCCCCGAAATTTGAGTTCTGTCTTGACCGAACGCACAACCATTTACGATAGTGCGCACTACCACTGGTCGTGCGCCACTGGTCGTGCGAACATGTTATTTTATAAATTTCTTACATTGCAGGCTCCGCCCAGGCAGGCGCACGATCACAGGATTCTAGTGCGCACGACCACTGGTCGTGCGCCACTGATCGTGCGCACTGTTTATTCCAGCGCCTATAAATTGACCTGCTCGCAAATTAGGTCGGGATCTCCGCATTTCTTCCGCCCAGCTCCGCCGTTCCACCCCTTCCGCAGGTTTTTTCGCCCCCTAGGCCTCCTCCATCATCCAAGAGCTTCAAGGAGGAGATTCTACGCTCATCTTCATCGCCAGGGAAGGAGTTCTTCGCATCGGACGTGGCCGGATTGTAAAACGCTGGAGAAGACGGGTCCATTGAAAGGTAGTGACAGCCTTCTCTACCCCGGACGATAGTTACGACCGAGCTAGGACGCGGATTGACAACCCGGTGCTTCCTACCGTGAATCTACAACGAGCCTCCGGATTCGGTCGTATCTCTTGCCTTTTTCTCTCTTTGTGTGATGTAATGTTTGTAATCTCTATATTATTGATGATGTGCACTATAAACCATGCTATGTAATGCTTATTTCATCTTATTGAAATTATCTTTTGTTTATATGTGTGTATGAGGTGCGCCCCATCCATTTTCCATTCCGCCATCACGTTCGTGTGCCGCACTAGCAATTGCTAGTGGCGTGCTGGTCGAAGAGGTGCTTGCGACCCTCATTCTGTTAGCCTACTCGTCCATCCGCCTACCGAAGCGTGGCATCGCGGCCCGTGTAATCCATCCCGCCTAACGAAGCAGCGCGCTCAAGGCCTGCATTGTTCGATTCCGCTAGCCTACTCGTCCATCCGCCCAACGAAGTAGTGCGCTCAAGGCCTACGTAGTCTTCTATCCCGCCGAGCGAAGCTTTGCATAGCGGCATTGCATAGGAGTAGTTGTAATATTTTATTTTATTATTCACAAACCAAATCCCTTTCGTCCGCACTCCACCTATCGCTGGACTTCGATCTCAAGTCCTTCCTCGAAACCTAACTCCACCTTACTGTGTTCCTTGAGAGACCAACACTCGGGGATCTTCCCCATTATTATTACTTGCGCGACCAGTGCACTTGCCGAATATCGCATCACCTGTCCGTAACCCTCTCTCTCACTTCTTCTTCTTCTTCATTCTGGCCGAACCAGAGAGCGAGAGATAGAGAGAGAGAGAAGCTTTTCGCGAATCTTCCAGTCGCCGCCGACGGAGCTCCGGTGGATGAAATTTTCAACCGAGCATAGATCCGGAAAGCTCTCGGCGAGAGCTTCGCGTTCGTGGTGAGTATTTCCCATTTCTTGGACTTTTCGCGTTAGGGTTTTCGACCCTAACCTTCATTTTGGCCCTTTTTCTGTAGATCTCGCCTCGTCGTACCTCCTTTTGCACCGATCTACGACGAGGAGTTGTTCGGAAGACAATTCTGGTGATTTCGAGGCAAGTGGTGATCTTGCCCTTTCTCTTTGCTACCCCCTTTTTTCTCGCCTTTGCTTCCAATATTTGGTATCATGCAGAGTTATATCATCTGCTTCACTTTTGCTTCTTTTTACTCAATATAATTTTGCTCATCTTGTTAACCAGAAATGCTATCTTATGTTCTGATGGGCCTCTCCCCTTTTCCTTTGAAAGAAACATGAAAAAATGTGAACTTTGTTGGAGGTCGTACACGATGTTGGCGGTGCCACCGGTGCGATGCTCTTTTAAAATAATAAATCTGTTGGAGGTCGTACACGATGTTGGCGGTGCCACCGGTGCGATGCTCTGAGGGTCGTGACGATGGTGATGGTAGTATCCCCGCACGGTAATTTGAACAAGAGTAACATGATTAATAATTTGAATGTTGATGGTTATCTGATTATGGCGAGTTTTGACCTTGCCTGTTTTCACACCTTGTTTGGTGAGTGTTTTTTTGCTGATTATTTGTTACTGCTGCTGTATCTTTTTTTCCTGTTGATTATTTACGGCTAGTGTTGTCATCACCGATCCTTGCAGCTACTGTTTCCCTCCGGTCTCGCGGAGGTTTGCTTACTTTCTTGTTTTCTGCACCACTTGTAACTTGTTTCCGAGGTGTTCTTTCTTTGAATGCCTCAGGTTCTGGACAGTAGCAGGTGTTAGTGTGGAGTTGCGTTGGTTGCAGTTTTCTGACCCTCTTGAGGTAGGGTTTTTCTGTGAACTTGTCGGCCCATGGGTTTGTGTCAGGTGTCGACGCCCATGGTGCCGTTTGGTTAGACTTTTACTACCATGTTGCTGTTACTTGTTGTTTACTTTTGGACACTTGTTCTGGAATGGTTAGATATGGTTTGGGTTGATAGCCCCTTGCTTAGATATGCTAAGGCTTTTGGAGCATTGCATATCATGATTTGAAATGTTAATCTCACTACTTTCTGCACATGATAAATTTACTTTTATATATAGTAAATCTAGACGTACGATCATGCACACTTGGTCTTCATGTACACTTAGGTCACTAAGTAACTAAATCAAGTATTTTCCGCTGCGTAAAATTATATTTTAAAAGTGTGGACTAGTTGATCCACCTAGCCGAGGGACACGACTTTGTTTTTTTCTGCATAAATAATATTTGAATTACCCTGAGTTAATAATAATAATTTCTTTGAACTGCGAGGGACGATGAGTTGCCTTAACGTCAGTAGGTGTCCCCTACGTGACGTGGCATCACAATGCGTAGCTTTCCCTACTCTGATAGCATTTTAAATATTGGGAAAATGCGGGTTGTGACACGAGTGCGCGGGGGGGGGGGGGGGGGGGGGGGGGGGGGGGGGGGGGGGCGAGGGAAGCTCGCCCCCTCTACCTGGGGGCGGGGGCGAGAGAAGCTCGCCCCCCCCCCCCCCCCCCCCCCCCCCCCCCCCCGCCTGCCCGGGGGTGGGGGCGAGAGAAGCCCGCCCCCCGCCTGCCTGGGGTCTCGCCCTCCTCTACCCGGGGGAGGGGGCGAGGGAAGCTCGCCCCCTCTACCTGGGGGCGGGGGCGAGAGAAGCTCACGCCCCCGCCTGCCTGGGGTCTCGCCCCCCTTTGCTGGGTGGGGGGGAGCCCTGGAGGTCGCCCACCTCCGGCTCGTCCCCCGCACGGGCTGAGCGAGCGGGAGGCCTCCGCCTCCACCGCTCACCCCCTCTATCCCTGCTTAGGATTATGCTAAAAATAGAGTCCTCAAGACCCCTTGGATCCTGGGGGCCCACTCGGCAAATACAGGGTTGTACACACTTTGCCCAAGTTCATGGAACCAACATGAATGGACACCCACCCGGAACTATCTGACGCATACAGTTCCTCCGTCCCTGAAATCCAGACGAAGAAAGCGCTCATCGCTGCACCCATCCTGCCCTAGTGGCTTGGATCAGCCAGCAAGTCGGCCCCTCCCGCGGCAGAACAGGATTCGAATGATGTCGCGTGCCAGCAAAGGTGATCCCCCTATCAAAGTCAATCTTGACGTATCCAATCCCTTCATGGCTAAAGCTCCAGCACTATAAGGAGTTTCACCGAGCAGAGGACCCATACGGGCACGTTAATCACTTCCTGATAGCGACGCAGACGTTCGGACTTCCCGACCAAATCAACTGCAAAATCTTCGCCGAGACACTGCGCGGAGACGCTCTCTGTTGGTATCGATCTTTGCCCAGGGGAGCAATCCAAAACTTCACCGCGCTGTCCCAACTGTTCGTTGAATGGCACGAAGCACGCACGTAGAGGATCCAAGAAGAGGAACAGGAAGAGCCCGAGACGGGCAGGTCCCCCCGCCCAGGGGAAGCGGAGCGGAGCAAACAGGAAGAAAAGATCTTCATAAGCTTCCGCCAAGAGCGTCCCCGTGGGTGGTTGGACTTCGCCTTAGATGCAAGCATAGGCAACCCAGCCCGTGAACTAAGGAGGGCGTTGATAACTCATCGCATCTCGTTCAACATCCCGTTCATGACAGCAGTGGTGCGGCTCAAACTCCTAGGTGGGAACTTCAAGCTTAGAGCCAGCGACGCGGAACTCCCAGACGGAACGGTGGTACCCACCATAGGAGTCGTCATCCTCCCCGTTCAAATAGGGATGCACACGGAACCGACCCAGTATGACGTTCAGTTCACCATCGTAGAAGCAGACTCCCCCTACGACGTGATATTTGGGAGTCTCTTGCTCGACGCCCTGCATCATGATGTTTCCATGTCCGGACGCATGACCAACAAAGGGAAAATCCTTAGGGATTCAATTCGTGGTCTCGACGCAGACACAACCGGGCTTCCTTGGATCAACTACGACCCGTCGCCAAACCCGAACTCTGAGAAATGCGGCACACAGGAGGGCCGCGCAACCCCTACATTGGCAGAAAAAGCTAATCTTTCGGTATCAGCAGACCCGCTATAACTTAAAGATACATGTCGAAAGAGAAAGGGAGAACAACAACAATTCGTGAGGGCCAGACGGCCCATTCAGAGCCAAACAGCCCGCTCCCGAGGGCCGGCGAATCAAAGCTCCCGGGTCTACACCCCATTAAACGCCCTGCCCCCTCGCGAACATATACTGTATGTAATCTACAACAGCAAAATCATCAACTGGCCCAGAGCGCTCTCCCAGTGGAGGGGAGACCAATCCCAGTTTTGCAATTTCCACAAAGGCCTAGGGCACCGTGCGGAGCACTGTGCCGGATTGAAAGAAGAAATTGAACGCCTTGTCCAGTAAGGACACCTTGAGGTTTTTCACAAAGAAGCACAGAAGGAGGCCACCGATGTTCGGTCTCCGGAATGATCAACACCCGGATCACTACTGCTTACTACGCTGAACGACCGGAAGACCTCGAGAAGGCACAACGCAAAAGGAGCTCGACATTACCTTCTCTCTCATCAAATTTGTATCAAAAACTTGCTAACTCAGAAGCCGCAAGATTGCGCTTGCGCATGTATCAACGTTCATTCATTAATATGCTTTATATGTTCTAAACTATTCTACTGCAGGAACACTTCGGGGCCCTGCCCCGGGGGCTTTGCGCTTCCATTGATTGAAGGTTCGCCCTTCTCCTCCGCAGTCAGGTCCCGACGTCGTAAGGGCCTACCCCTCTTACGTTCGTCCACGGTTTGAATACACCCACTATTCACAGGCCACTTCGGGGCCCTGCCCCGGGGACTTCGCGCTGCCGTCGATTGAAGGTTCGCCCTTCTCCTCCGTAGTCAGATCCCGACATCGTAAGGGCCTGCCCCTCTTACGTTCGTCCACGGTTTGAATACACCCGTTATTCACTGGCCACTTCGGGGCCCTGCCCCGGGGACTTCGCGTTGCCGTCAATTGAAGGTTCACCCTTCTCCTCCGCAGTCAGGTCCCGACGTCGTAAGGGTCTGCCCCTCTTACGTTCGTCCATGGTTTGAATACACCCGTTATTCACCGGCCACTTCGGGGCCCTGCCCCGGGGACTTCGCGCTGTCGTCGATTGAAGGTTCGCCCTTCTCCTCCGCAGTCAGGTCCTGGCGTCGTAAGGGTCTGCCCCTCTTACGTTCGTCCACAGTTTGAATACACCCGCTATTCATCGTCCACTTCGGAGCTCTGCCCTGGGGACTTCGCGTTGCCGTCGATTGAACGTTCGCCCTTCTCCTCCACAGTCAGGTCCCGACGTCGTAAGGGCCTTCCCCTCTTACGTTCGTCCACGGTTTGAATACACCCGCTATTCACCGGGCACTTCGGGGCTCTGCCCCGGGGACTTCGCGTTGCCGTCGATTGAAGGTTCGCCCTTCTCCTCCGCAGTAAGGTCCCGGCGCCGTAAGGGCTTGCCCCTCTTACGTTCGTCCACGGTTTGAATATGCCCGCTATTCACCGACCAAACTTATCTTCTATTATATAAAAAACTCGCGAGCTCAAACTCGTGCAAACTAATTTTCTATTATGTAAAAGCCGCAAGCCCAGACTCGCGCAAATTTATATTCTACTAGGAAAAAAGTCGCGAGCTCAGACACGCGCAGACTCATATGTTATTTTGTGAAAAATCACCAAGCTACTCAGGTATCAACGCTAAATAGCAAGCTCGCCACGATCTCCAAATGCGAACACCCTTCACCGACCATCTTGAAGCATGTCCCCCCAATCAACACTTCGACAATGACCAGAATGACAAAGTCACAAATAACACAATGAAACGAGTGCAATGTATACGATAAAGGAATACAACCACACCAGCTTAACGCTGCACACAAGTAAAAATAATGACAAAAAGCAATGCTGAAAACAGTAAGGTAAAAGGTAACGAGACAAGCATCAATCCTCGGCTACATCTGAGTGATCATCCCCTGAGAGATCCCCGATTCCAAGACCGGCGATGCCACATCCGAACTTCCTCTCCATCATACGAAGAGTCTTCTGAATGCCTCTCTGAAAGGCAACTTCGCACTCGTCTGCTAACAGTGGCTCGACCTCCTTCGTCATAACCTCGGCGCAAATCTCCTCCGACATCTGGAACCGCTCCTCTACAAAAGCCAGAGAATCTTTGAACTCGGCCACTCCCGCCTCCTTGGCCTCTTCGATGCTGCGCTCGACTGATTACAACCGATCCACCTCGCTCCTCAGAAAGCCCAGCTCCCCCTCTTTGCGGAACATCTCCCCATGAGCCTCCGACAGCTGACGGATGGCATCCTGGGCAAGCGCCTTATCACCACCATACTCCGCTCGTAGTTTCTCAACCTTCGATCGGGAAGAGGAGATATCGGCCTCTAGCTGCCTGATATGGGCAAGATCACGATCTCTCTTCTTCTGCAAAATGGACAAATCACTCCTCGCCACGCGCAGCTCCTCCTGAAGAGTGAAGTAGCTATCCTTGAGGCCCACATAACAATCGTTCCATGTAAGAGCAACATTGGTCAGAACATCGGCCTGCAGGCAATAGATACAGTCAGCATACATAAGCAATGATAAGGAAGAAGAGCCAAAACTAGAGAAGAAGAACTTTACTTACCGCAGAAGTCATCGCCTGAAGAGAGGAGGAAACCCGCCTCGCTGGCGGCAAAGGAGGAGGCGGCGGCAAGTCTCCCTGCAGGACCCGGTCGGCAATAGGAGATGCCAAAATCTCAATACCCGGATCGGCTGGAGTCGGCTCCACCCTGAGGCTGCTCGGGCCAGCCTCGTGATCATGGCTCCTAGGCACTGGCAGGATAAGTCCCCGGCTGGAAACTCCGTTCCTGATGACAATCCTCCTCTTCTTCCCACGATCCAGGGGAACATCGTCCGCACACTCGACATCCCAGGAAAGCCCCATCGAGAGCAGTCGACTCTCCTCCATGCAACTAGAAATACATAACAGGGCCTTCGACAACCCCTCTCGACTAGGAAAACCGGGGATAGGAATGAACTCATCCTCCCGTCCTGCCTGACGGCGGCAACGTCCGGGAAGTGCTCTCCATAGCTCCGACAACTCCCAACGGTTTCAGACGTACCCGTAAAGGGTGTTCCAGTGGCGGTAATCGCTCTTCTCCATGAAATGAAACCAACTCTTATTACTTCGGACCTCAATATGGTCGCCTGAGTCAGTAGAGACTTCACACCAATCTTTGAACACCTCGACAGAAAAGCGCGCGCTATGTTCCCGAAAAAGCACAACCATCCCCATAATTCTCACCATCCCAGCAGGAGTGAACTGGGTAATCGGAACACTACAGAATTGGAGTATCTCAATAACCTCCGCCGATGGGGAAAGGCGAAACCCGGATTTCAAACAGCTCTCAGAAAGAGTCATGAAACCGGTCGGCGGGTTTTGAGCGCGCTCTTCCGCCCGCGGAATCTTCGCCTCGACGTTAGAAGGCAGTCCAAACCGCTTACGCCACATATCAATTCGAATGCCGTCAAGAGTAGAACCTAGACGCGGGGTGCGGCCAAGCCGCACCTCCCTTTGGGATGCGGCCAAAACCGTCCACCCGTCGGGTCTGGTCGGAGCCCCTTCTCCCCCCTCCGGGCGCAGTTCCTCATTTCCCCGCGCTCGTCGCACGCACAGGACGCTTCTCCGTTCGCTCGGAGCGTTCCCCGTGTTCGTTGCGCGCTCAGAGCGCTCTAATGTTCGCGGCGCGCTCAGAACGCTTCTCTGTGCGCTTAGAACAATTCCACATTCTGAACGCGCACGCAGTTAACATTTCTTAATTTCTCAGATTGCAGGACTCGCTTGTCGCCTTTCTTACTTTCAACGAAGCTGCCCGAACTGCCCGAAGGGCGAGACTGTCATTTACAAAAAATGACGATCCGTGTGCTCCAAATCGACCAGCGTGATTCGCCCGGCAGGTGGTTATGGTGGTTACGATGATAAAATTATCGGGCTACCCCCGGCCAAAGCTATAAAAGGAGCTCCATGCCATCATTTGAGGAGACCTGACCTTCTGCGCCCGAGAGAGCTCCTTTGAAGATTTCCTTGGATTTCTCATTCTTGAAGATCTCCTTCGAATCTTCGAAGATCTCCTTCGAATCTTCGAAGATCTCCTTCGAGCCTTCAAAGGTCGCGAAAGACGACTCAACCTTCTCACTTTTGTTCTCACCCCTGTTCTCAGAAGAAAGTACTTAGTTTTCCGAGAGGTGGTCTGTCACCCTCGGAGTTCTCTCTTTCTCTCCACTACTGTAACGAGCAGCGGTCTGTCGCGCTCGAGTTCTCAATCTCTAATTATAACCACCCAGGAGATAGTGGAGTTTGGTCGGCATAGCTCCGACCGCGTGTTTTTTTACCCTTTCCGGGTTTTCCACGTTAAAAAGTCCCAGTGTACTTAACGATTCTCTAATTGACTGTTAGAGCGCTAGGCTCGCTTCAGAGCTAAGACGGTTCAAGTCGACCGGTCTACCAAGAGCACCCAAGCGACCCGCAACACCAATAATTAGAAAAATCAAAAGCATTGGCTCTTTATGAATAAAATCAAAATCCAAAATGAGAATAGAAGTGGGAGGATCCAACAATGTTACCTTCTGTCAAAAATTTGAGAAGTGGAGGATCCAACAATAAAACTGATCCAAAACCAATTTTTTCTTAATAAGAGATAACATTAGTGATACGCTCCTTTCACGTCCGTATTAGCGATAGATTTGCGTACTTTTCAGGCAAACGCACCAATCATTGTAGTATTGTTGTTCTTTCATATATCAAAGTTCACATTTTTAATTTCCTAGGAATCGTTCCTTACATAACCTATTTCTATGCTCTCTTGTTATCTTAGTAATCCTATATTTGGAAAATAGTTTTTAATACATTTTAAATAATTAAAATAAGATCCTAAACTAATATAAGATAACTAGTATTCTTGATATTTGATGTTATGTGACTATTTAGAATCTTTACAAGATAAAATTAAGTTTTGAAATTATGATAAAGAAGTAATGTTTGATATAGATCAATTCCGTGGGGTTCAACGTCACCCCGGTCCCAACAACATATTGGTAGTCGGAGATCTGATTTTAAAGGGGCTTACTTGAGATTTGAACTATGGGTAGAGAACCCTAAAGATTGCTTTAATATTTTGTGAACCCCGAGCACAAGACATTCACACGCACTATTTTTCGTTTCTTTCAGGGAGCAAGCAATTATATTTATACTATGCTTGACTTTATTCATGTTGCTGCCATAATCACAGGGAGACACTAATATCATAAATCATGATGAAAATACATTGACAATAAAACATCGAGTGCCATAGTATAAAAGATGTCTAATCATAACATTTAAATATAGTGATACAATACTTTTCCAATCAATAAAATCAAACCATAGAAATTGTAGGATTACATGACAAATTACCAGCGCAAGGGGGAGGAGAGGAGTGCCCTTAGACTAGGAGATCTTAAGAGGATAAAGAATAAATATGAATACTTGCCTCTTAAAAACTCATTCGCCCTCGTTCTTCCTTCCTTCCCCGAGGATTTTGATCACAAAACCTCTTAAATACAAGAATACTCTCTCCAAAAGCTCCCTAAACTGAGCTCATGACTGTCTATTTATAGTTTCCGAAATGTGGGAGGCATGCATTCACGTCTCTGTCTTCCAGTTGTGTCCCCTGACTTTATACTTCAGTCACTTACCGCTGGCCGTATATATGCTCATTTCTGCGCGTCGTTTCGTGGGAGAACCATCCTAGAACCGTCCTCCATAACTGCAACACGACCAAAACACACGGTCGCGTGTCACGGGGCGTGTGCAAAAGTCAAATTCCGCCATTTTCTTGAATTTTTTGTTCTGATTTCTTTCTTCTTCTGGATCAACACCTAATTCTCGCATCTTTGTCTTGAAAACAAAGAAACAAGTCAATAACACATGAAAAAAATATTTTAGTGGTGAAAAGTGGTGATGAAAAGACTGTAAATTTACTATAATTATGTTTTCATCAATTAGTTATTTGTAATGTAAGTTATTTATGCAAAATAATAAAAGTCATCATCAGAATCAAATGAATTCAGAGATTTGTCCCACTAGTTTCCTGGCATAATTGAAGAATGAAAATTGCATTAAAACTTAGACACCCGAAAATTAAATATTTAATGAGTCCGTCTATGAAGAGAACACATGACATGCTACTAAGGGCACATAAACCATGCCCGCATACCTCAGCGAGCTCAAACAGGTGGCATGTTCAATATGCAGCCAGGCCTAGAAGGAGGGAAAAAAAAAAACAAATACTGAAAGGGAGCTACAGAGGACTGCAAGAAATTCGATTGCAGCAATATTCTACCGCATCCACCTGAGCAAAAACAACATCAGCTAGTTGGATACTTTGTTCCAAGATATCTGGGAGGACCTTTTTAGGCATTCAAAATTTGATCTGCAATATGGAAAAAAATCTGGTCAAAATTACATTTAGCGAAGAAGAATATAGCGGATCTCATGAGCCAACTCCTAGTTCTAATCATATTGCAGGATCAACTAATGTCTCTTTACTGGTTTATTTGGTTTCAGGTATTGGTAGAAGTGAAAGATCTGGAAATGCAGCCAATGTATCTCACTGCCATCAATCCACGACCTAAACCTGTATAAATTTCTCCTAATAAGAAACTAAATGTACAAATTATTTTGCATCAATGACTACAACATCTCCACGGAAGAAACAAAGTAGACAAATTGAGAACACACACATCATACAATAGAATAAAATGAGAGAAAACTTGAGCATGCATACTACATAAACTTTGAGTAAGCATGTATACTGCATACAAAGATAAATTAAAGATCGAGTCAATTCACTCAATTTTTATACATAATGAATATTCATACCTGCATTTTACGATCGAGCAAATTATAACTTGTCAAATTCTAAGCGAAGAATGAGATATCAATTCAGAATTCAGGCACAAAATTAAGTCACTTCTTAAGTGTCTTTTGACGCAGGACGGTCCTATGCGATGGAAAAAAACAAATGAATGAACTCCTATATGCGACCATGCATAAGTCCGACGGTTTACTTGCAACAATGAATATTTATAAAGCAATAATAATTTGATTGGCCACAAAGAGTTAAAACTCTCAAATATGAAAACACGTGAGGTCGTATAAGTGCAAGAGTGCCAGAAAATCAAATACTATTTAGATGGGAGATTACAAAGACTAAAACAATTGAAAGCAAACTTATAAACCACTATCTCTCAAGTAGAGAACAAACACATGATCCAACAGTAAAGAAATCAACAAACAAACCTTGAACTTTGCAAACAATGTAGAGGGGAGGGCTGGAGGTGCTATTAGAAGGCTGCTGGGGCTGATTTTCAGCATTCAGAAATGGTTTGGGACTGCCCAAGAACAGGGACAGCAATTGGATAGGTGCATGGAGGTGGTTTTCAGCAACAGACAACTGAAATTTGCTGTTCCGGAGAACTGGACAGCGATTCTGGAGGGTGGGGTGGCTGTGTGAGGGGGAATGGGGGTGCGGCAGGGGTTGTGGGTGGCAGCAGGATGGCTGGACAGCACCGGGACAGCAATTCCGGAGAGGTTTTGGGCTGCTGAGTGGGAGGCAGAAGGTAAAACAGCCTTTGCAGGTAGGGGAAAGAATGTGGGGTGGAATCCACGGAAGGAAAATTAATGAGAGAGTAACAAAGGTTGGGTTGGGAATTTAGTGGGCTTTAGTCTCGCGTGGGAGTTGAAGTGGAGCTAGTGTGAGGGGGGGAGGCGAGTGGGCATGTGCATGGAGGTGTGCGAGTGGGATTTGTGCTAGCTTGCTGAGTGGAATCCTCATGTGTGCATGCGAGTGGAGTTGTGTGCATGTGAAGTGAAGTGACGTGTGCATGTGAAGTGAAGTGGCAAGTGCATGTGAGGAGAATTTGTGCTTGCCGAGTGGAAATGTTTTGTGCTTGCCGAGTGGAGTGCATGGTTGTGCATGTGAGGGAGAAGAGATGTGGCTGGCAAGTCCAATGGGAGCTGGGCGAGTCCATGCTTAGGCGAGTAGGTGTTAGGCGAGTGGAAGTGAGAGGGGGGCTGCCATGTGAGGTGCGAGTGGAAGTGTGAGGTGCAGTTGTGGTTGCCGAGTGGAGGAGGGGCTGCCTTGTTGAGGTTGCTGAGTGCTTGCAAGGGTGTACCCCCCTCCCCCCCCCCCCCCCCCCCCCCCCCCCCTCATATATGTGTTTCCTATAAATACCCCCACCCCCCCCCCCCCCCCCCCCCCCCTAAGTGAAGTTGATGCGAAGAGAGAGAACACACAAGAGAGTGTGAGAGAGAAGAGGTTTGAGTAGAGGAGAGAGTGAGAGAGAGTAGAGGTGAAAGAGAAGAGAAGAGTTGAGAGAGAGTGGGAGTGTGCCTACACCCCAGGAGACCCCAATCCATACCTCGGCGAGAGGTGGAGAGTGCAGAGTGCACTGTGAAGGGGAGAGTGGAGAAGCGGACCTTGTCCGCGACAAGTTTTTTTTTTTTTATATATATCATCAGCTGACGTGATTCAAGGTGTATGCACCTTGTAGTCAGCTCCTCTTTGTAATTGTCTGCCTAGTTATAAAGAGTTTACTTCGTTTGTTTCATCGTTGGTTCCTTATACTTTGTAGCATACGAAAATTTAACATGGTATCAGAGGCAGGTTGGTGAAGCGACGTGTGCTATCGAGGTTCAAGGTTGACAATCAAGATGGACGGCGGAGGAGGTTATGCGAGAGGACTAGGCATTGAGCTGCTCACCCAGACCAACTACAAGAAGTGGAAGTCATGCATGGAGAGCTACCTGCTTGGAGAGGACCTATGGGAGGTCGTTGGAGGAGAAGAGCAGGCAGAAGTGTTTCCAATCGATGACAATGGTCTAGCTGTGAGAGCTTGGAGAAAGACAAACGCCAAGGCGGAGTTCACCTTGAAGAGAGCTATCTCTCCTGACTTGTTCGACCACATCATGGGGTGCAAGTCAGCGTCAGAGATCTGGAGTGCCCTTGATGGGCTATTCAACAAGAAGAACGTAGCGCGGCTACAGTTCCTGGAGAATGAGTTGGCGCGGTCCACTCAGGGAGAGTTGTCGATATCCACCTTCTTCTTGAAGGTGAAGAACTTGTGTGCTGAGATCTCGGCCTTGGATCCTGACGAGCCGATCTCAGAGGCGAAGCTGAAGAGGCACATACTCCGAGGTCTGCGGAAGGAGTATGTTCCGTTTATCACGTCCGTGCAAGGATGGGCTACTCAGCCCACCTTACTGGAGCTAGAGAACCTGCTGTCGTCACAGGAGAGCTTGGCGAAGCAGATGGCAGGAGTGTCTATCTCAGGGGGAGATAGCGAGGCGTTGTTCTCAGGCAAGAGGAAGCCTTGGGACAAGAAGAAGAACTCCGGAGATGGACCTTCAACGTCCTCTCAGGGAGTTAGAGAGAACTTCCTCCCTCCTTATGACCAGAGGGGGAGACCCCTCTGCTTTGCCTGCAAGAAGTATGGGCACATGGCAAAGGAGTGCCGGTCTAATCTCAAGGCCGGTCATGTTGCTGAGAGAGAGTAAGACCACCGGAGAGGTGGTGACCATCAGAGAGGTGGAAGAAGAGGAGGAGGAAGAGGTCGAGGTCACCAGGGTGGTGAAGGCGGTGACAACTGCTTCTTGGCTGAGATGACGGCAACGTCAGTCGATGCCTTAGCCTCGGTCAGCTTCGAGAACGAATGGATAGTGGACTCCGGTTGCGGGCACCATCTCACTGGAGATGTGTCAAAATTTGCCTCCTTGAAGGCATATGGTGGAACTGATGCTATCATCACGGCGAATGATACAGTGCATCCAGTTGAGAAGGAAGGGATGGTATCCTTGGGAAGTGAAGAGAAGTCCGTGACACTGAAGAGTGTGTATCACGTGTCGGTCATGAAGAAGAACCTCTTCTCGGTTGCGAATGCAGTGGATGCAGGTTACCACGTGCTGTTCGGACCGAAGGAGGTGAAGTTCCTGAAGAACCTGTCTTCAGTTGATGCTGATGTCACGCTCACCGGGAGAAGGGTGAAGGACTTGTACGTTCTTTCTGCAAGTGCCTATGTGGACAAGCTGAAGACCAACGACAGCGCAGCGATCTGGCATGAGAGGCTAGGTCACGTAGGGATGGACAAGCTAAAGATGATAGCGGCGAAGGGTCTGGTGTCTGGCCTGCCCAATCTCTCCTCTTGCGGCGACGGCCATGTGTGTGAGGGCTGTCAGTTTGGAAAGTCACATCGACTTCCATTTGACAAGTCGGAGACCAGGTGTAAGGCACCTCTTGAGTGCGTGCACGCTGATGTGATGGGGCCGTGCGCCACCCTGACGTATGGAGGAAACAAGTATGCGCTGGTCTTGGTGGATGATTACACTCGCTACACGTGGGTGTACTTCATGAGGGAGAAGGCGGAGGTGTTTGAGAAGTTCCAGGAGTGGAAGGAACTAGTGGAGGGGAGACTGAACCTGAGGGTGAAGAAGTTGAGAAGTGACAACGGGGGAGAGTTTACCTCTAACACTTTCAACTCTTTCTGCAGGAAATTCGGCATCCGGCGAGAGCTCTCCTGCGCCCACACCCCTCAGCAGAATGGGGTGGCGGAGAGGAAGATCCGCCATCTGGTGGAGACTACCAGGAGTTGGCTGCATGCCAAGGGGATTCCCAAAGCCTTATGGACGGAGGGAATGACATGTGCCACCCATGTGATCAACCGGCTACCTCTGAGTCCCAACAGGATGGTGTCTCCACACCAGCTCATGTTCGGGGAGAAGCCAGATGTGAGTCACATGAGGGTGTTTGGCTCTACCTGTTTCGTGCACGTTCCAGAGGCTGAGAGAACCAAGTTGGAGCCGAAAGCGAGGAAGTGTGTCTTCATCGGCTACGACGAGAGGAAGAAGGGATGGAAGTGCATGAACCCGCAGACCCACAAGTTCGTCGTCTCGCGCAACGTTGTGTTTGACGAACTGATCTCGTATCAGGGAGTCTCTTTTGTGGTGCTGCCGGAGAGTGGAGAATCAAGCAGGGAAGAAGAGAGAGTCACTGATGACTCTATGGTGGAGTTGGAGGTATCTCCAAGTGCCCCATCGCCATCTGGCTCAAGGGGAGCATCTGGCTCAAGGGGAGCATCTGGCTCAAGGGGAGCTTCTGGCTCAGGTGGAGCTTCAAGCCCTAGAAGCAGGGGGAGCGCTGCTTCAAGAGAAGTTGAAGTAGGAGCTGGAGAGGAGGAGTCTACCGGAGCGGTAGAAAGTCGCCAAGCCTTGAGGAGGTCGAAGCAGACCATCGTCCCGCCTGCTCGCTATAAGGAGGGGAACTTCGTGAGTTTGGTCTCTTGCTTCTTCGCAGGACCACTCGACGAGAGGGAACCTGCCCGCTTTGAAGATGTTGTTGGCACCAAGGAGTGGGACGTGGCCATGGATGAGGAGATGGAGGCCCTGAACAAAAATGAGACATGGGACCTTGTTCCCATGGTGGAGGGCATCAAGCATGTCACCTGCAAGTGGGTGTACAAGGTGAAGAAGAGAGCTGATGGAGAAGTGGAGCGGTACAAGGCTAGGCTTGTCGCTCGAGGTTTCTCACAGACCTATGGAGAGGACTATGAGGAGACCTTCAGTCCTGTAGCGAAGATGACGTCGGTGAGGACGGTCATTGCCCTAGCAGCGTGCAGAGGGTGGAAGCTGTGGCAGCTGGACGTGAAGAACGCATTCCTATACGGAGAGATAGACAAGGACATATTCATGGTGCAACCACCTGGATATGTGTCCAAGTCTCAGCCACGTCATGTCTGCAAGCTGAAGAAGGCCCTCTATGGGTTGAAACAGGCGCCGAGAGCCTGGTATGGGAAGATTGCAGAGTATCTGCAGTTCTGTGGTTATGATGTCTCAGACTCAGACTCTAGCATGTTTGTGAAGAAGAGTGGAGATCTTCACGTGCTGGTGCTGCTGTATGTCGACGACATGATCGTGACCGGGAACAACGGTGAAGAGGTTACGGCGCTGAGACAGCAGCTAGCCATCCGGTTTGAGATGAAGGATTTTGGTGAACTGCACCATTTCCTTGGACTTCAAGTGGAGAAGAGGAATGACGGGCTGCTCGTGACCCAGAAGGCGTATGCCGAGAAGATCGTCGAGAGATTCGGCATGAAAGAGGGGAAGAGCAGCTCTGTTCCACTGGAGGTTGGGCTGAAGCTTCGGAAGGAAGAAGGGAGGATTCTTCCTGATCCGAAGATCTTCCGGGCACTGGTGGGGAGCCTTATCTATCTGACCATCACAAGGCCGGACATCGCCTTTGCTGTCGGCCGAGTGAGTCGGTACATGCAGGAGCTGCGGAAGCCTCATCTGGAGGCAGCCAAGGGAATACTGAAGTATGTGAAGGAGACCCTGGAGATGGGGTTGTTCTATGGAGGGAGGACCGACTTCAAGCTGCATGGCTACACAGATGCAGATTACGCAGGTGACGCTGATGACCACAAGTCGACATCAGGTTACGTGTTCATGTGTGGAGCCACTGCCATCTCGTGGTGTAGTAAGAAACAGGACTTCATTTCCCTTTCCACCACTGAGGCCGAGTACAAGGCGTCGTCCTTAGCAGCTCAGGAGTGTGTCTGGATGAGGAGGCTGGTGGAAGATGTGGATGAGAAGGTCAGAGGACCTACTGTGCTGCGTGGCGACAACGAGAGTGCTCTAAAGCTGGCAACCAACCCAGTGTGTCACGCAAGGACAAAGCACATAGAGATCGAGCACCACTTCATCCGAGAGAAGGTGTTGGGTGGCTCGCTTGCGGTGGAGCACGTGCAAAGTGAAGAGAACCTGGCGGACATCTTCACAAAGCCCCTATCTGCGGGGCCGTTCAAGAAGCTTCGCGCTTGCCTTGGAGTTGTCCCTGAAGCTCACTTCAAGGGGGAGTGTTGAAATTGAAGTGGAGCTAGTGTGAGGGGGGGGAGGCGAGTGGGCATGTGCATGGAGGTGTGCGAGTGGGATTTGTGCTAGCTTGCTGAGTGGAATCCTCATGTGTGCATGCGAGTGGAGTTGTGTGCATGTGAAGTGAAGTGACGTGTGCATGTGAAGTGAAGTGGCAAGTGCATGTGAGGAGAATTTGTGCTTGCCGAGTGGAAATGTTTTGTGCTTGCCGAGTCGAGTGCATGGTTGTGCATGTGAGGGAGAAGAGATGTGGCTGGCGAGTCCATGCTTAGGCGAGTAGGTGTTAGGCGAGTGGAAGTGAGAGGGGGGCTGCCATGTGAGGTGCGAGTGGAAGTGTGAGGTGCAGTTGTGGTTGCCGAGTGGAGGAGGGCCTGCCTTGTTGAGGTTGCTGAGTGCTTGCAAGGGTGTACCCCCTCCCCCCCCCCCCCCCCTAAGTGAAGTTGATGCGAAGAGAGAGAACACACAAGAGAGTGTGAGAGAGAAGAGGTTTGAGTAGAGGAGAGAGTGAGAGAGAGTAGAGGTGAAAGAGAAGAGAAGAGTTGAGAGAGAGTGGGAGTGTGCCTACACCCCAGGAGACCCCAATCCATACCTCGGCGAGAGGTGGAGAGTGCAGAGTGCACTGTGAAGGGGAGAGTGAAGAAGCGGACCTTGTCCGCGACAAGTTGTTGTTTTTTTATATATATCATCAGCTGACGTGATTCAAGGTGTATGCACCTTGTAGTCAGCTCCTCTTTGTAATTGTCTGCCTAGTTATAAAGAGTTTACTTCGTTTGTTTCATCGTTGGTTCCTTATACTTGGTAGCATACGAAAATTTAACAGTTTTGGGCTGCTGAGTGGGAGGCAGAAGGTAAAACAGCCTTTGCAGGTAGGGGAAAGAATGTGGGGTGGAATCCACGGAAGGAAAATTAATGAGAGAGTAACAAAGGTTGGGTTGGGAATTTAGTGGGCTTTAGTCTCGCGTGGGAGTTGAGGGAGGTTTGAGGAGAGGGAGATGGCTGCTGTAAGTGGGAATGGTGGGAGGAAGTTATGACTTGAAGTTAGGAAATAACTCCTTTAATTTAGGAGGTGGAGTTAGTGGGTGGTTAGAGGTAGTTATGGTGGTTATGAGTGGTGGTGGAGGTGGTTAATGGCTGGAGGTGGCCGGAGGTGGTTGTCGGTGGTGGTGGTGGTCGCCGGAGACGTTTTCCGGTGATCGCCAGAAAACCCCAAATGATGGAAATAAGTGTGGGAGGTATAGGAGAGCCACCGTAGGTGGTCGGTGATGGACTCCGGTGATCGCCGGAGATGTGTTTGTGCGGTATTGGGACTGTTTTTGTGGGGGAAAATGAAGGCGGTGGAGGGGGCTGGTTGGCTGTTGTAGATGGAGGGGGCTGGTTGGCTGTTGTAGATGGAGGGGGCTGGTTGTCCGCTGTAGATGGAGGGGGCTGGTTGGCTGCTGTAGATGGAGGGGGCTGGTTGGTTGGCCGGCTGCTGTAGGTGGAGGAGGAGGTGTTGCTGTAGCCGGCCAAAGGAGGTGGGGGAAGGGGAAATCAAGGCTTCACGCCAAGGATGGATGTGGGGGACCAAGGCTTCGCACCCCGGCTCGGCTTCGGCACCGAAATGACCAAAGATTAGGCTTCTATGCTCCAATCTTCAATGCCTAAAATGAGAGCCCTCACCCTCTATTTATAAATTTCTAGGGGGCAACGAACGGCTATGATTGGTCGAACGTCCCGACTCAAAAATACATAAAATTACAACTCGAAATAAAAAATGACAAGAACAAAAACTGATACGATCGTCGATCCGCATAAAATGAATGGTTCCGATTCCCTATCATCTTTCCTTTGGAACATTAGAAGAATTAAAACACAATTAAATCTAAGCATTTATAATAAATTTGCACAATGGGCTGCTAATAATAATAATAAGTTTTCACATTGGAAGCTACACATCAATCGAGTAACGACTGAATAAAATGGATTATTCCAAAATTGTGCTTGCAACAATGCAATTTACAAACTCAAACCCCTCTCTCGCTCACTGCATCACATTTCTGGCCAGCTTTGCATTCTTCAAGTCACAATCCAGGAATTCTCTTGAGCCCGTCAGCAAGTATACGTTGTGGGCAAGATTAAAAAATTTAGATCCCATAAATTTATTTAGAGCTCAACTGCATCCCTTGTAGCTGAACTGCATTATAATAAATGTAGTTATAAATAGACAGAATGTTTAATTGAGAACATGTAAATCACAAAATTAAAAGTTCATATTTTACCTCAGTGATAAGACTGCAAATTCTCCACAGAATAACATTCATGAGAGGTAAAATTGCCCCACTTGCTAAGTTGGGAATAATAGAAATCAAAGAAAGTTTAAAAATATAGACTAATTCATAGGATGAGAATACATAAGTAATACTCAAAATATAAGAAAGAGTAATGAATGAAGAAAGACAACAATTCCATCTATACATAAAACAAAGTAATTTATGAGACTATGAGAAACAATAGTAAAATCCCAAAAATTATATGAAACCATGTAAACACATCAAGATTATTTAAGTCCATTCCATATAAGTCATCCTTTTAAATTTATATTTGGCTAAAACAATTCAAGGAGATGGCGTGTAGCGTGTGCACTATCGAGTCGGAGCACGTGGGGATCCCGTGGAGGACTGTTTATACATATATATAAATATACTAGCAGTCATGCACCGGCTTCGCTCGTACCCAACTGACCTCATGCGCATGTGCTCTGCTTGTGCTTTTTTGAAATGTTCAGGTTTGTTTATCATCCAATGTTTATTAAATTTTGAAATTTTGATGTCTTCAATTCTAATCTATTTGAAGTCTGTAGAATGGTTTGATGAGATTATTTGCACAACTTGATTGTGAGCAAAAAGATTTGAGTTGATAGAGTACTTATGTAACTGTTGGAATTAGCTGTTGTAAGGCATGTCTTCTCCTTCGCTTTATCATAGGGTTCCCTTCTTAAAATGCCAATATGTTTATTTAAGAATTGGTAATTTGGAGGGATACACAAGGATATGAATATAATTTTTGGTTGAATTTGAATCATTTGTTTTCTGAATCATTTTGCCTATGATTCACGTTTTGCTCATGCTGGCATGTATTCGCCCTATGATTCGTCTAGCTGAATTACCACTACGCTGCTACTCCGCCATCAGTCGAAGCGGTCTAACTGCGGTAACGATCTTGAACTTCTCCAGTTTTCTTAAAAGTATTGATGTACGATCTCCGGGATTGGGAATGACTTTGAATCTCTATACAATAATTAAATTTCATGTCTCATAGATAACTATATATTTTAGAGCACTATTCTAGTAAGTAGATTCAATATGATAAGTACGGTCAGCTTTTTGTGCTCTAACTAAGTCATGCTCCGAATGTAAATCAACGCAAGTCTTCTACTATAACGCTACTTCATTCTGAGTTGTACATCAAATACAGCTCGATGTAAGATTATACGAAATTGACTTTTTTGCATTATCTCATGAATTTGGCGAAGTCCTTATGCCTGCAAACCAAGACCATGAAACAAAGACATTCTACGTTAGCTTACACATCTAATACAATTCGCGTAAGCTGATATGAAATCGACGTTTCTGCATTATCTCATGAATTTGACTAAGTCCTTATGCCTGCAGACCGACCATAAAACAAAGCCTTTCTATACTCATACTAAGTCATAACCTAGATCAATTTAAGAGTAATCTAGTGTATCAAATCAAGAGTTTTCCCAACAGTATATCTATTTTAATAATAGTGTAATAGTCAATATATGCACTCTCCTGCTGTGACACGCTGCCATGTTGTTATGTGCATTCGTCGTTACCTCATGAAATCTCATGGACAAAGATTTATATTCATACTTCTCGATCACTTGATCCCATTGGCTACTCTAACATTGATTGGGAAGGTTCTAGGGATGATAGGAGATCCACCATGATTATTGTATATTATATGATGGAAATCTAATATCCTTGGACAATAAAAAATGGAAGCATTAGATGTAGCTCTGAAGCTTAATACCGTACAATTTGTAGTGATTAAGATGATTGGCTTAAGGAGTTATTCAACAATCTAGGCATGACCATCACAACTCCTATACCTCTTTGGTATGAGAATAAGACTGGCATGCATGTTGCACACAATCCTATGTTCTATGAGATGACAAACCATATAGAAGTTCATCGTCATTTCAGAAAGGCCACTTCACTGGCAAGAGTTTCAAACACTTCTCAAGTTGTAAATAGTTTTTTTACTAAAGTTTTACCTATGAATCATTTCTATTTTTATAACAAGCTAAGTATAGATGATACTTATTTTCTAGCTTGAGATGAATGTGTGATTTTAAATAATTATATTCCAGTCATTCATGGCTAGATCAATCATCGCATGAACAAAGAAAGACAGTGAATGAGAAACCTACAGATGATACCAAACAAATCATCTGATGAAATGGGGAAAAATTCATACAAAATAGATGGAAACTCAGTTAAAACAAGATCAGACACAATTGAATTAAAGTGTACAACATAAACATACCTAAGGTAACCTGATTCAAAAAAGAGTATTGTGAAAAGTTAAAAATATTAATTGGAATCGTTGCATCCTATACAATATGACCCACCACCTGAAAGCTGCTTCCTTATTTCCAAAAAGAATACAGAGCCGAACAAATTAGCTAGAAATCCAACTGCACCCAAGTTCTTTTTTCACTCCTCTGTTCTCCATTAACCTCCTTATATGATCTTTCGCAAGCCTATCACCCAGTGAAGCATACAAGTTAGATAAGGTAACATATGGGGCTGAATCCCATGGCTCCAAAGCGAGTATCCTCTTCGCTGCCACCTCACCAAGCTCAACATCACCATTTAATCTACAAAAGCTTAATAGTATTCTCCAAACCAAGGGACAATTGTTAAGACACATACTCTCTATAAACAACTTCGCATCCCACAATTTACCAGCCCGGCATAATGTGTCGACGATGCAAGCAGAATGCTCTTCACTCGGTATAATCCCATATACACCATACATGATGCTGAAGTGATAACAAGCTTCTGAAACCAAACCCGCACGACTACAAGAAGATAGAATTCCTATAAAAGTTGCACTGTTAGGCTTCTTGTTCGCATTATCCATCTGTTCAAACATGGAAATTGCCTCCTTTCCAAGCCCATGATGGGCATATGCATTTATCATTGAATTCCATGAGCAAAGGTCCGGATGTGGGGTTAATGAAAAGATCTTCGAGGAGTCATGTATGCTACCACATCTGGCATACATTGTGATTAGTGAGTTAGATACAGATAAGTTCAAATCAGATGCTCTTTTGAGGGCTTGAGCGTGGAACTGCTGCCCCAAATTAAGGTTCGCAAGCTGAGAACAAGACGAAAAGATGCTTGCATAGGTCATTTCATTGGCCTCGATTCCGTGTTTTTCCATCATTATATAACAGGCGATAGATTCTGATGGAGATCCATTTTGGGTGTAGCCTGAAACCATTGCATTCCATGATACAGAATCTGGCGAAGGGATCCCCTCAAAGACCAGACAAGCTTTACCCATTCGTCTACAATTTGAGTACATGGTCAGCAAAGAATTCATGAGTGTTATATCAAATGTTAGCCCCATCTTGTGGATAATAGCATGGATTTGCTTACCTATCAACAGAAAGTGAGCACGGGAGCATGCATGTAGTAAAGCGGAATATGAGAACTCATTAAGTTTAATGCCCAAGTTTAACATTTTATGCCAACAACTAATAACATTGTCGAAAAAATCAATGTTGGCATATCCTATAAGCATCATGTTCCATGGAAATACATCAACTGTCTCAGATTCCTCAAATACCTTCTCCATATCATCCACTCTTCCACATTGAGAGTATAGTTCTAAAATAGAGTACTTGAGATGAGAAATCTTATCAAATCCAGACTTTATCACACAACCATGTATCTGGCATCCAAAATCTATAAACCCCAGCCTTGAACAACAAGAAAGGGCATTAGAGAACATCAGCTCATCCACCTGGCAACCCTGCGACTGGACCGTGTGAAAGATGCTAATCGACTCTTCATAGTGACCACAGTTCCGATATAATCCCATTATCAAATTCGAGGACAGTGAGTCCTTAAATTTGGTAGCTTGAAAAAATCCAGATGCATCTTCTATACTTCTAGTTCTACAATACATGACCAATGTAACATTATCACTCCATTCCTCGAAGCCTTCGCGGAGTTTAAGGATAAGAGCATGCGCTTTCTTTGCATTCTCGAGAACAGAAATAGTAGCACAACATGAAATGAAGCTCAGGAAAGTAGATTCATTCAGCGAAATTCCACTAGATAGACATCTCTGAAAAAACCCTACTCCAGCATCGCCCTCCCCATTATATGCATAGCCACTGATGAGAGAGTTCCAAGAAACTATATCTCGCGAACTACACCACTCAAACAAATGTTCTGCAGCATGTAAATCATAGTCTCTCGAATACATTGTTATTAGAGAATTAATCACAGAAATATTCATAATCATACCAACTTTTTCAGCAAATCCATGAATTTGGACACCAAAATGGACATGATCATGGATCACACATAATCTGACTAAGCTAGTGATTGTGTAAGGAGTAACATTTAAGCCAGCACGTTGTGAATGCTCAAACAACTCAACTGCAAAACTGAAGATTTCATGGCGAACACATCCTCCCAACAAAATCTGAACAGAAATTTCATCAAAAGCATGCATGTCAGTTAGTATTTTCCACCAATCTTCATATTCTCCAAATTCAACATAGCTCTTCAAGAGTGAGTTTCCTACAAAAGTAATAGAAGAAAACCCAAACCTGATAATAAAACTATGAACTTGCTGAGTATATATTGACTTTCCCAGTTCAGCACATGCAACAAGAATAGTTAGAAAGCTCGGCTGGGTTGGGAGAGTTCCCAGTCGAATCATATTGCAAAATAAAACAAACCCATCCCTAAAAAGTTCCAAACTTACAAGCCCTGATATCATGATGTTCCAGGAAACCGAATCTCGCTGAAGCATAATGTCAAACACCTGGCGTGCATGAGAAATAGCACCACACGACAAGTACACAGAAAGAAGATTATTTGAGATATAAACATCTAACTCCAGCCCAGATCGAAGAATGACACCATGGGCTGTCTTCCCAACAGATAGCAGCCGGTGAGATTTAGTATAATGAAGAAGTGAGATGAGGCTGGAGTAGGCTGGAGTATGAGTTCTGGAAGCAACAATGGACGTGGAGAACCGGATAGCAGAAGAAGGGACGCCAAAGAAGGCATATGTTTGGGGTGGTGGAAGAGTTCTCGACGATTTAATTAGAAAGCCTCCCTTTATCTTGATATTTGATGGAAGTCTCATGTAAAGGATCAAAAATGAGATTTATTTTCCCCTTTAATCTGCAAAGTAAGCAAGAAGATCAAATAGTGGCACTAGGGATGGAAATAAGCTGAATTTGCAAGATATGCTATAAAATTGGAGGGGTAGTAGAATTTACAAGAAAATTATACTATATCTTTATTATATAAAGCAATATACATATTTTCACGCTCTTATCATACTTTCAAAATTAGCCTTTGGATTAAAATAAATCTAAACCTGATGAGATCCAAATGATTGTATTGAATTGAATGGAAAGATTACGATGAATTGTAACAATCCAACAGTAAGCTAAATGAAAAAAAAAACAGAGCAAAATAACTAGACAAGATAGGCTTTGGCATAAATATTTAAGTATATAAGTATATATAAGTATATACTTATATAAATATGCATATATAAATATATCTATATATCTTTATTATATAAACTAATATGCATATTTGGAAGCACACCAAGAATCAAATCAGGATTGTCCGATCAAGCAGCCTCTAAAACTGGCCGTCGGATTCAAAGAATCGGGTATGCAAATAGCCAAACCTCCAAAAAAGCCCTCCCTCAACTTCATGAAATCCCGATCCCCCCTTCGCAGAAAAATCGCCCAGGACGGCTGCCCCGTGCTCCCTCTGCCATCGCCGACGGAGCCGGCGGCGGCCTGTCGGTGCCCACCGGCGGGTTCGCCGGCCTCCGGCGAATCTGCCGGCGGTTGTCCGGCCGCGAGCGGGCAGGGCCACCGCCGGCCCAAATTTGGGTCTCACAGGCAGGGCAATCGCCGCGGCGGCCCTGCCCGCTGTCGGACAACCCCTGACGGGTTCGTCGGAGGCCGGCGAACCCACCGGTTAGCGCCGGGCAGGCCGCCGGTGTAACACCTCCCATGCAATGACTATATAATATGGGTCTGGCCGGGACCCCACAACATATAACCGCCACAGTTTCAGTATTAAAAGATGATATAACTACCCAAACTCAAAACTCGGATAATACAGCGGAAACAAAACTAAGAAACACAGAGATTGTCCACAACTACATAGGAGTAAAACCGGTCTTAAGGCCTTACAAAACCAGTGTTCAAGTCATCAAACATTCAACACACATAAGAAATCCCAAAAGAAAAAAAACTAGCTTCCCTAAGCTACCTCGGCATGCAAGCCGGAAATAACAAAAGACAAGTACAGAAAGGCAGGGAAGCTGAGTAAACACTTCATGAAGCTTTAGACCATTTTGGCCTGCGAGCTGGTTCCGGCCTGCGATCCTTGGCCTGCATCCAAATCACAAAAAGCGGTAAACGAGGGTCAGCTATGGCTGACCACAATCGGTGTAACAACACCCCTCCTCCCGGCCGTCCTAGCGGACCCCGGGGAACTACATCACCCTGCAAGTCAGCACTTCGTATGCACATGTATATAAAGAAAAACAACATAAACAACAGGCATGAGTGTCACAACCATCATCCACGTTTCTATGTTGAGCAAGTAATAAAAGGGGTCTACAAATGCAATATGAATGCAATCCGGGTTTCACCCAAGGCACCCTAAAGCGTATGAATCTAACACATCATCATTCATCAACAACACAACCACGGGGTACTTGACATTTCCCCCAATGGGCATCGTAGCCCAAGGCCAAGAACTCACGCTGTGACCCACCGCGCCTGGCCCACCATGCCATCGGGCTTGTCAGACAGCTCACATGTTCTTGCCGCCAACATTGCACCCAGCACAACCATGGGGTACTCAACACTTCCCCCAAAGGGCATCGTAGCCCAAGGCCAAGAACTCACGTTGTGACCCACCGCGCCTGTCCCACCATGCCATCGGGCTTGTCAGACAGCTTACTTGCTCTTGCCGTCAACACCGAAGGGACTTGTCTTGCCGGGACACTCTCCACACATGAATTCCGGCATTCACGGGATAGCCAGCCGACCACAAAGACCAAATCACACCTTCGCACAACACTATGCATCACACGCCTCATAACACGCACATTATTTTCCCCACCTGAAAACCAACATTCGTTAACATACGAACCTACAAGGGCATCACGACGACGAATTCGTCGTATTCAGATTTCTAGCAAAACCCCTAAAATACGCGTCAAACAACATCACCGAATCGGACCAACGGTCGCGAATCCGGCTTCAACCACAATGCCTAATCCACTAACGGAGTGGATTTCTAGTGCAAATCATGTCGGGGACGGACTCAATCAACCCGATGGTTCCTCTTGAACCAAGGCGACCCAGATCCCTCTCACTCGGCGGATCCGGTGCCAAAATGCAGAAAAAAAAGAGAGGAAAAAGGGATGCCATGCACGCATCCTAAAGACCGGGAGGAGAAATGTCGTTACCTTTTGAGATTTCCTCCTAGCCATGGGAAACTTGCACAAGAATGGAGGAGAAGAAGCGCCTCGACGTCCCATATGCGTTGCAGGTCTCGGATCGGCGAATGGAGCTCCGAAGCTCCAACAATGGCGGGAACTAGCTCTCTTCCTCCTCCAAACCCCTCCTCTCCCTCAAGCCCTCAAAACCCAAAAATGAAAAGGAATGATGAATGGAAACCTTCTCAACCCTACTTAGGGTTCTCCCACGAACCCCTCACAGCCGTCCGATCAAGATCTAAACCAAACAGACGCACAGATTTAGCTATTTACGAATCCGGTTCCGTCAGCTACCGCGCGGCGATTGCGCTAACGCGCCGCGCTAGCTTCGCAAACAATGCTTGCCCTCTCATCGGTTCCCAGCGAAGAAGACCTAACGCCAGCGGTAGGGCTATCGCCCCGCGCTAGCGACAGATCTCGTTTTTCACTTTCTAGCCACCTTCTACCTAACGCCGCGGGAACAAACGCCGCCGCGCGCTCTCAGGCGCCGTTTGATGTCTATATATATATATATATTCATATGGTTACAGCTAGAGCTGCATCATGTCGCTTCTTAGTATTTATATCTATAATGCATGTTTGTTGTTTAGATTTTATTTTCCTGAAAAATTTATGTTTGGGTCGTTTACTTAATTGATTTATTAGAATATTGGCAGTGTCATATTACATTTAATTGCATTTTTCCGTAATTTAATTTATTCGGATTCCCTAATCAATTATCAAATTATAGATAAAAATATGCGCTACGCCTAGACAAAAATTATCAATTATTAAATATGCGCTACGCCTAGACAAAAATTGAAGCGCCCAAGCTAGTGAGTTCCTTCTCAGCTCTAAGTATCCCATAATTAGTGAATAAAATTTAAATAATTTGCAACGGTCATTTGCGCGGTTGTTAAATACGGAAGATGGACCATCGACGGTCAGTCTCCATTTTTCTCCCAGTTCTTGGCTCTGCGGTGAGCGTGAGGGACCATCGACAGGGACGATCTCCGACGACGATGAGCCATCGACAGGGACGATCTCAGCAAGGAGCCATCGACAGGGACGATCTCGGCAAGGAGCCATCGACAGGGACGATCTCAGCAAGGAGCCATCGACAGGGACGATCTCGGCAAGGAGCCATCGACAGGGACGATCTCGGCAAGGAGCCATCGACAGGGACGATCTCGGCAAGGAGCCATCGACAGGGACGATCTCGGCAAGGAGCCATCGACAGGGACGATCTCGGCAAGGAGCCATCGACAGGGACGATCTCGGCAAGGAGCCATCGACAGGGACGATCTCGGCAAGGAGCCATCGACAGGGACGATCTCGGCAAGGAGCCATCGACAGGGACGATCTCCGAGGACGATGAGCCATCGACAGGGACGATCTCCGCAAGGAGCCATCGACAGGGACGATCTCGGCAAGGAGCCATCGACATGGACGATCCTCCGGCAAGAACCCCTGTTTTATGTTGCCCTCCAGCAAGAATCCCTGTTTTATGTTCTCCGACCTCCTAATCTTCGAGCCATCGACAGGTACGATCGCTTATGCGGCATTGTGAACCAACGATACGCTATGCCAAAAGATCAGGAGACGCTATGTTTATTACCTGTTTTTTTTTTTTACATTTGATAGGAAATATGCAGGTATTGCACATTTTCTTCCTCAAAATTATTTATTCGTTCGCATTTCCATTTATAGTTGCTTGCTTTAATAGTATTTTGGTTAATCGATTTAGCTTGTTAATTAAAATTGATCTTTTGCTTGTTAGACCTATTTGCAATCCATTATTGTGAAACTTGAAGAGAGGAGTGTGAAAAGAAGATATATTGAGGAGAGACATCGTCAACTGCCTCCGGATTTGTGAAACTGAGTTAAGCAATTTGTTCAGTATAAATGGCTTGCTACGAGAGGTGTTGATAAAGACTCAATTTTGGGATCCTTGCCTTTTTCATAGAGTGAGTCTCACTTTTATGTTTATTTGGTTTATTAGAATTTTGAAGAGCTGCCATCAATTCAAATTTCTAGGGTGTTTGTCATTTTCACAGAACATTAGATACCTTCATTATTACTTATGTATTCAATTTTTGTTTTCATTTGGTGAATGTTGGGCACGTATATATGCTCAGAATTTCACAAATTGATGCAATAATGAAATGGTTCCTAAATTAAACAATACGATAAATGTAAGCTATGATCACACCTGCTTTGGTGCTTTGAGAAGAAGAAGAAGAAGAAGAGCATGTGTGTTTGATAATTATTTATCCCCTCTCAAAATAAGGAATGTTTTTCATTTATTTCTTCTCAAAATAAGGATTGTTTTTCATTTATTCCCTCTCATAATCGTTCATCGGGCACTGATTCAATTGGAACATGTCAACCTTCACTTCATCCGAATCTCTTTAAGACTTTGTTAATATAAGTTTTTTGAGATAGTTCAAAAATCTTTCGAGGTCTATCTATGTGGATCTTAATCTCAATGACATAAGAAATGTCTTATCCATGCATGTTTTTCATATCAAAACTTTTATAGATGAATTTTTTCACCTCATGTAGTAACCGGCCTTTTATCAATAGTTACAAGTAGAATATCAATTCTTTCTTTATCCATTATTTTGTTTGTCTTTCTTTATCGATAGTTAACTGGATTACATCTCAAGCAATTTGTTGGATGGAAGAAATTTTTTATTCGAAGTAGCAGGAATAGAAATAGAGAAGCAACCCCAGAGTTAGGAGAGGAAGAGAACAACAAAAAAGGAGTTGGAGAAATAGCCATTTCTTTGTTCAATAATATCCATTTCCTTATTCAGATAATGAAAAGCATCTCCATATAGAAGCCATAATTACCTTTTTTATTCTGAATGACAAATGATTAAGATTCCAAAATCACGCTCATAATGTAGTAATGATAATCACATGACCTAAATACTATTATTATGTTTAATCTATATAGGACTATTAATAGACAACAGTTCATGACTGATGACCCAAAGTAGGCATCTCATACTGCATATATAATTATTTTTCACTTCATTGTTCAGAACATAGACCAACATAAATAATTTATCTTCTATGTTTTTGCTTATAATTTTGCAGGTAGTTGCTTTGGACGAGCTTGGAAAGGAAATTGGGTCTCACCAACTGGCTGATTTGGTTGGAGATGCAGGAGGAACAGTAAGCTCTTCATCTCAAATCTTCGCTGTTTAAAATTCTGTAAAAAGACAGTTGGTATGAATGCTTTGGGTGTTGTCGTCCGCTAAAAATGTGTTTTGAAATCGTTAGGCGAGATATAGTTTTCAAATTATATCTAGTATCTCTACTGATTCAGGCAATTGCTTTTTGTTGTAGTAATGATTATTGATTAATAAGGCTATTGATGATGATTCTTTCTCTGATATGAAGACATTTATTTAATTTTTTTGACTAGATAATACGAGTCCTTTACTAATACAATGCTTATATGTTTATGAAGTAGTATTAGAGTGGGCATATCATTGGTAAAAATTTATCAACAGGAGCTTAGCGGTCTATTACTGGTTGCTTCTGAGTTCTTGTGATTGGCATTAAGTTGCACAATAACCTTATAAAAAGAAATTATTTTTATTCAAATAATTTTTTGCTTATCATCTTAGCTACCCAGATAATGAAAATTTCCAAATGATACCTAGATTTTTCATCTGTAATATTGCAGGGATCATCAAAAATTGCTTTCTGTATTGGAGGTCCTTATGGTCTCGGTCCACTTGTGCATAGCCGCGTTGATACAACCATTAGATTGTCCTTACTGGTTTTGAATCATCAGATTGCTTTGTTGGTACTACTGGAGCAACTTTACAGGTAACCTCTGGACTCTTTACAATTTTTCTATAAACTGGAATAAGTACATAATCAAATTCTTCCATGCATGTAGTGTCTTGTTGTTGATGCATTTAATGATGCAGTAGATTACGATATTTAATTTGGATAATCACAACCGAGTTTAAGAACTCAGTAATGTTGTTTGTACAATTTTAGAGGGCAGGTTTGGAACAATGGTTATGTTGCTTCCATGTTGATTTACAGATAACTTGTTCGAATATTTGAAACAATTTTTCTAGATTTTTAGGTAAGACCTCATATATCAACCCATCTCCATATCTCGATTTGACAAAGCCTTAGAGATTATTTGTAAGTTTTCATTTATAACATTTGGAACATTTGAATGCTATCTATGTATCTATAAAAGTGCCCAAGATAGAGTGTACACCAAGAAAAACAAATACTTACAGGCAGTTGGAGAGCCATAATAATTTTTGGGGTACAATGACATTCCGTCAGGTTTTAAACTGGTATTATTCCGCTTTAAGTTTAGAAGAATTTTTTTGGTATTTATATTACAATGACCGCTCACTCAGTATTGTGATCCTTTCCGTTTGGGACCAAATGGAGGGGTCCATTCAATGGTCCAGATTGATTTTCATTTATCCAAGTGTGTGAAATATTTTGGCTATATGAAAAATAAAAAAAGGATAGGATCACTATACCCGTCTGATGAGGCGAGAATAAATCTGCACCGCGAAATTGATAGTATCCATTTGAGTCCAAATGGAGAGGATCCCAATTCGCTTACTCAGCCCTCTATTTTTGTCAAGTCATCTGATTATGGAAATTTACCTCATTATAATTATGTTTTTAATCTAAGTTCATAAATAATAAAATGTTTAATCTCCGGTGTGATATTCTAGGACAATTCTAAACAAATGAATTTTAGATCAAAATTGCTTCGATATTATCAAACTTGCTTTGATATCTAGCTGGTGTAAACCGAAAATGAATACTTTGTTAAATCTTGTAAAAAAACACCACTTTTAAATCACTCAAATAGCTAGAATGTCATATTCATCCAGCTTCTCTCAATCCTAATCCATCCGTTGGATGTCATCAGTAGAATTGAAAAGATATTTCATTGTTTCTTTTGGATTTCCAAAAATAATTCTATAAAATATTGACTGACAATTTGGGATAAATTTTTCTTTCCCATTTAGGAGAAGAGTTCATGCTTTCAAAAGGTCAACAATCTTTTCCATGCTTTCTCTGTCAAGCTTCAGCAGAAATTTAAGAAAACATTGTAGCTACTATATTTCCTTTTTACTTTAAAAAATACTGCAAAAGCTCATACCACCTCACCATTCATATTAAAAATAAATTCTCTTTTACCTAGAGAAGGTTCTGCAAGATTAATAACGCTACAGAAAAATTCATCGCTTTGGATTTTAACTCAGGTAGCTTTTCACACTGGTTTGATAATTTGTATGGGTGATCCTTCCTTCCGTTCATCTTTCTAGTTCTTCCTTTCACCAACTCTAAAGTTAATAACTTCTTCCTTGGTGATATTTGGGATAGAGACGCACTTATCATCACCTTAGACACTCTTTGGGCCAATATTACTGCTTTATTTTTCAATTATGTTCGACGTCTGTTATATTATCTTTAAACATGACTTTTATAACACTTTTAATATTAAGGTTGTTTGGTTTGGGAGTATATTCATTCTCATCAGAACCTCTCTCAAGATGGTTCTAGAGTAAAAAATGAATAAATATTTCTTTAAAAATTTATTATTGATTTATTGGCTATAGTGGGCTTGGTGCAACCGGTGTTATCATTGAAGTGGGCAATGAGAAGGTGAAGATAATCATCAAAATTAGAGCTGAAATAGGCACTTGTAGAGTTTGAATTTTAGGGGACTGGACTTGCTTAGGAACCGAGTGAGATGCCACATAGGAAGAGTAGGTGTAGGAAGAGAAGGTGTAGGAATGGTAGGCAGAGGAATGTGAGATGGGTTAATGTTAGGAAGGGAAATATTGGCAGTATCTCAGGTCCTGTAATCATCACTTCGTGCCTCCCCCTGACAAGAACCAAAGTTGAACTCCCCCTTAGGAAATGTAACATTTATCATGCAAAAGATACAATGGGAAGGAGGGTGATGATATTCATATCCCTTGGTAGGAATGGTAGGTGTGGAATGGTAGGTGTAGGAAGAGCAGGTGTAGGAATAGTAGGTGTGGAAATGATAAGCAGAGGAATGTGAGAAGGGTCAATGATAGGAAGGGGAATATTGAGAGTATCACAACTCCTGTCATCAACACCTTGTGTCTCCCCCTGACAAGAACCAAAGTAAGACTCCCTCTCACAAAATGTAACATATAACATGCAGAAGAAACAACGGGAAGGAGGGTGATAACATTAATATCCCTTGGTAGTGGAAGGGCATGTAGGAAAGATACATTTTTGAGAGAGGGCTTCTAATTTGTCACGATATAGTGGATGAACGTGAACAAAACAAACACACCTAATATACGAGGGAAAAGATGAGAAGTGTGAACAGAGTATTTAATTGATGGCCAGATCCTGAAAAACACAAATATTAGGAAAAAAAAGTTACAAAACAGTTAAATGAATTAGTAATGTGATTAATTGAGAGAAAATGATGGAACATGCAACATGTATGAGAGAGATATGACAAAAGAACCGGGAACTGTTCCTTTGCCAGCAATAGGTGAAAAGGAATCATTAACCACAATAATTGAGGACAATTCAGTCATATGGTCGGTGACATCAGAGTATATGATCCATTCAAATCTAGATGTAGATGCTTGGGCACTCGAGGTACCTCATGTGGCAAAGGAAGCTAAGGAATCAACGACCAAAGAGACTGGGTGAGAACGCAACATATGACGAGTGACTCCAACTTCTCAATAGAATGACCCATGATGTAGTATCCTCATATAGCTCGGTGGCATTGGAAGCATACTGAGAACGAGAACCTGACTATCGTCCGCTTTCGCGGTTACTGCCTCGACCACGACCATCTGTCCCAGCTACCAGGTGGAGTAAGATGAGGATTTAGATGATAGCAAAACTCCCGAGCATGGACTTTCCTCTCTTAATGACCACACTAAGAGGAGAAGTAGTAGTGTTGGGTGGCCCATGGCCGATCCCAGTAAGAACGGATTATTCGTAGTTACGGTGGAGTTAAGAGAGCGGCGGTGGTCCTCATGACTCATGATAATGCAAATGCTTCTCAAAGAGAGGGAAGAGACTCATGATGATGGACATGATTATGAACGGTGTCGAACTTCATGTTGAGGCCCATGAGGAAGATATGGAGCCAAAAACGGCATTTTTCCTTCTGATTGACAGCATCCACATTGCATGTTGGAATTGTTGGAGTCTGTGACGTAGGAGCGCATCAAAGGTTATTGTCAATATAATATGAACCTATGAGGTGCATTAAAAATGTATTGGAATAAGAAAAATGATCGTGTTGGGTTTAATTTAAGTTTGATCTTAATTTAACCTTAGTCCCGAAATATATTAACGGCTAATAATAAATTTGGGATTAATTAATTTTGAAATTATAATTTTGGTTTTGAACTGAAGAGACACCATTTGATTTTAATTCAGAAAGGTGCAACCGAAATGTCATAATAACTCTCCATTTAATGTTTTCGAACACACTCTAAATGCATTAAAAAGGCAGTTTTGGGAAAAATCGTCATATATAGCTCATCATAATATTTTTATAGCACTTGCATGCTCTATTCAATATGCAGCATGCTTATAGAAGTACGAATAAGATTGTGTAAAATTATTAAATTACTTAAATCAATTAAATGTATAACTAGAAGAAAATGTAGAGTTTGAAAATTCACGAGATGAATAAAAAATAAGTGATGAGGTCATTTTGGAAAAAGTTATTGGTTTAGAAATATGTATATATAATTTTAATGAAATTTTGTGTCCATATCTCTACCTATAGAAAAATATTAACATTTTTTTAATGTTTTCTTGTACAAAAAAATTTAGGCAAAATTGATGTCATAAAGAAAAGAACTCATGACTTTTCGCTCAAAAACTTGAGACTCAATCCTATTTTATTAAAAATTTAATGAATAGTGAACAAAAAATAATTTTAATTTAATATGATCAAGAAAAAGTCGCGCCAAACGGAGCCATATGCTTAATTAGATCATACTTTTTTGTGCTGATATGGTGTGGCTCCAAGCAGTCATTAAGGCTCCATTTGTTGAGACGGCGGTGGTCATGAGCGCAGTGGGTTATGAACCGTCGTCACCTAAGGAATTTCATCCACTTTTATGTTCAAAACTAGTTTTCTTTTATATTCTATTAAGATTAGTAAGTGTTATTTCATTTTCTGTTTTCCAATTTAGTAAGATTTCTTCATAGAAGTAAGTGGTTGGTGGATGAAATTAAGAGGTGAAATTGGGGGTTTTTTAGAGAGAGATCCTTTCTCTCTCTAAAGAAATTATAAGTTCACTATCTTATGCCATCTAAGAAGAAAGCTAGAGATATGGTATTAAATGGCAGGTTGAAGGAGCTAGCTAGAGAACTAATATAGAAGAAATCTGCACAAGTTTTCTATGCTTGTTTTTTGTTTGTATTAAAAACAATATTCCTCTTGTTTGCTAAGAAAATGCATGATGATTCTTCACCTGCAGGATCAAATATTTACTCAGTAGTATTGATAGCACTTGCATGCTCTATTCAATTTGAAGCATGCTTATGGAAGTAGGAATAAGATTGTGTAAAATTATTAAATTACTTAAATCAATTAAATGTATAACTAGAAGAATAATGTAGAGTTTGAAAATTCACGAGATGAATAAAAAATAAGTGATGAGGTCATTTTGGAAAAAGTTATTGGTTTAGATGTTTAATTATGATTGCACTTACAATCATCAATTGCTTATCAAACTGATTATTAATCTCTTCCACACTTTCTCATTTGTGGATGAATTGATAAGTCCAAAATTGTAACATTAGACAGAGATTTTATTTCATTTTATAATTCCTTATTTATTATTATCATATAGAATAATATTTTTTTTATGTTGTATGTATTCCTTAAATTTGACTAGGCTTCTTAATTCTCACACACACAAACACACATACAAGGTTCGGACAATCAACTACGTAAATTTTGTAAGCAGATTGGAGATAAAATGTCGGGATCATTATTGACAATCTACTTAACATCCCCTCCCCTCTGCCCCCTCCCCATGTCGCCCACCTCCCATCCGTCTAACTCAGAACTATTAAATCATCTTACTAATGCAATAAAATGTCGAATATTGTTAAATATTTTAACGAAATAATATTGTCTCCTGAGTTTAGTGTTGCATAAAATAATTTATAATATATAATATTTATAAATGATAAAACTAAACTAAACTAACAGACAACATGAACAATGCAAACATGGTAGATCTCCTCCTTCATCTTCATCTCTTTCTTCTTCTTCATCTCATCTTCTTCATCTTCATCTCATCTTCTTCATCTTCATCATCTTCATCTTCTTTTTGAAGATCTTCTTCATCATCTTCTTCTTCTTCATCTTCATCTTCATCTTCTTCTTCATCTTCATCTTCTTCATCTTCATCTTCTTCTTCATCTTCATCGTCTTCATCTTCATCTTCATCTCCTTCTTCATCTCATCTTCTTCATCTTCACCTTCTTCATCTTCATCATCTTTTTCTTCATCTTCATCATCATCTTCTTCATCTTCATCATCATCTTCTTCTTCATCATCATCTTCTTCTTCTTCATCTTCAACATCTTCTTCATCTTCATCTTCTTCTTCTTCATCATCTTCTTCTTCTTCATCTTCTTCATCTTCTTCATCTTCTTTTTCTTAATATTTTTCATCTCTTCATCTTCATCTTCTTCTTCATCTTCTTCTTCTTCTTCTTCTTCATCTTCTTCTTCTTCTTCATCTTCTTCTTCTTCCTACTTCTCCCTACTTCTTCTTCTTCTTCTTCTTCCAACTTCTTCTTCCTACTCCTTCTTCTCCACCTCCTTCTTCTCCTTCTTCTCCTTTTTCTTCTTCTTCTTCTTCTCTTCCTTCTCCTCCTCCTCCTCCTCCTCCTTCTTCTTCTCCATCATCTTCTTCTTCTTCTTCTCCACTTTCTTCTTCTTCTTCTCCTTCTTCTTCTTCTCCTCCTCCTCCTCCTCCTCCTCCTCCTCCTCCTTCTTCTTCTCCTTCTTCCCTTTCTTCTTCTACTTCTCCCTTCTTCTTCCCCTTCCCCTTCTCCTTCTCCTCCTCCTTCTTCTTATCTTTCTTCTTCTCCTCCTCCTTCTTCCCCTCCTCTTTCTTCTCCGCCTCGTCCTCCTCCTGCTCCACCTCCTTCTTCTCATTCTTCTCGTTCTTCTCGTTCTGCTCCTTCTTCTTCCTCTTCTTCTTCTTATTCTTCTCCTCCTCCTTCTTCTTCTCCCCCTCATCCCACTCCTTCTCTTTAGTTTCATCCGGGCGGCTCCAGTGAAAAAGAGTTTTCAAATGTATTCGTTTTTAGGATCACAATTTCTTACTGCTATATCACTACCGGTCGTGTTAGTGGTGATATCCTAATTTGTCTACCTCCCCCACTCACCAAGGCATAACAAAAGAAACTCTTGCCAATGCCAAGAGGGACTAGCAGCATTGAAAGACAAGTAGCGCTTCAAAGACTTCTTACTTTCTTCTTTGACCAATTTCTCTCTAAATAGAAGGCATGAATTATTAGTCAGAGTTGCCTCCAACATCACCTAGGATGCCTCCACCGCCTTGGACACCTACGCAGTCCCCTCGACTCTTCCATCATCTGGGCGCCTCCGCCGCCTTTGACGTTGCCTCCGTCGCCTCTGATGTTGCCTCCGTCTCTTTAGACATGCCCCCTCCGCAACCCTCCGTCGTGCCCCACACCCACCCCCTCGTCGTACCCCACATCCGCCCCTCCGTCGTGCCCCCTCCATCATGCCCCCTCCCCTCTGTCGTTACACCCCTTCCCCGACCCCTTCGTCATGCCCCTGACCCCCTTCGTCGTGCCCCCGACAACTCCGTCGTGCCCCCGACCCCTCCGTCGTGCCCCCGACCCCTCCCGTCTTCTTCTTCTTCAGAGTCTTCTTCTTTAGAGTCTTCTTCTTCTTCATAGTCTTCTTTTTCTTCGGAGTCTTCTTCTTCTTCAGAGTCTTCCTCTTCTTCGGAGTCTTCTTCTTTAGAGTCTTCTTCTTCTTCTTTTTCTTCTTCGGAGTCTTCTTCTGAGTCTTCTTCTTCAGAGTATTCTTCTTCGGAGTCTTCTTCTTCGGAGTTTTCGGAGTCTTCGTTAGAGTCTTTTTCTTCTTCTTTGAAGTCTTCTTCTTCTTCTTCAGAGTCTTCTTCTTCTTCAGAGTCTTCTTCTTCTTCTTCGGAGTCTTCTTCATCTTCAGAGTCTTCTTCTTCTTCGGAGTCTTCTTCTTCGGAGTCTTCTTCTTCTTCAGAGTCTTCTTCTTCTTCTTCTTTTTCTTTTTCTTCTTCTTCTTCTTCAGTCTTCTTCTTCACGAGAGTCTTCTTCTTCATCAGAGTCTTCCTCTTATTCAAAGTCTTCTTCTTCTGAGTCTTCTTCTTCTTCTTCAGAGTCTTCTTCTTCTTCGAAATCTTCTTCAGAGTCTTCTTCCTCTTCAAAATCTTCTTCTTCTTCAAAGTCTTGTTCTTCGAAGTCTTCTTCTTCGAAGTCTTCTTCATCTACAGAGTCTTCATCTTCTTCAGAGTCTTCTTCTTTTTCTTATTTTTCTTCTTCGAATTCTTCTTCTTCTTCTTCTTCTTCTTCGTAGACTCCTTCTTTGGCGTTCTCTTGTTCTTCTTCTTCAGAATCTTCTTCTTCAGAGTCTTCTTCTTCGGAGTCGTCTTCTTCTCCGAAGTTTTCTTCTTCTTATCATTCTTCTTCTTCTTCAGAGTCTTCTTCTCCGGAGACTTCTTCTTCAGAGTCTTCTTCTTCTTCTCTGGAGTTTTCTTCTTTTTCCTCTTCTTCGGAGTCTTCTTCTTCTTCAGAGTCTTCTTCTTCTTCGAAGTCTTCTTCTTCTTGAAGATCTTCTTCATCTTCTTCATCATCTTCATCATCTTCTTCATCATCTTCATCATCTTCTTCATCTTCTTCATCATCTTCTTCTTCTTCATCTTCATCTTCTTCTTCTTCATCTTCTTCTTCTTCATCTTCTTCATCTTCTTCTTCATCTTCATCGTCTTCATCTTCATCTCCTTCTTCATCTCATCTTCTTCATCTTCATCTTCATCATCTTCTTCTTCATCTTCATCTTCTTCTTCTTCATCATCTTCTTCTTCATCTTCATCATCTTCATCTTCTTCATCTTCATCTTCTTCATCTTCATCTTCATCTTCATCTTCTTCTTCATCTTCTTCATCTTCTTCTTCTTCATCTTCTTCTTCATCTTCTTCTTCATCTTCTTCTTCTTCTTCATCATCATCTTCTTCTTCATCTTCTTCATCATCTTCTTCTTCTTCCTACTTCTTTCTACTTCTTCTTCCTACTTCTTCTTCCCACTCCTTCTTCCTACTCCTTCTCCTTCTTCTCCTCCACCTCCTTCTTCTTCTCCTTCTTCTCCGTTTTCTTCTTCTTCTCTTCCTTCTTCTCCTCCTCCTTCTTCTCCATCATCTTCTTCTTCTCCTCTTTCTCCTCCTTCTTCTTCTCCTTCTTCTTCTTCTCCTCTTCCTTCTCCCCCTCCTCCTCCTCCTCCTCCTTCTTCTTCTTCTCCTTCTTCCCTTTCTTCTTCTACTTCTCCCTTCTTCTTCCCCTTCCCCTTCTCCTTCTCCTTTCCCTTCTCCCCCTCCTTCTCCTTATCTTTCTTCTTCTCCTCCTTCCCCTCCTCCTCTTTCTTCTCCGCCTCCTCCTCCTGCTCCTCCTCCATCTTCTCGTTCTTCTCCTTCTGCTCCTTCTTCTTCTTCTTCTTCTCCTCCTTCTCCTCCTCCCTCCCCCTCCTCCTACTTCTCTTTAGTTCAATGCGGTCGGCTCCAGTGAAAAAGAGTTTTCAAAGGCATTCGTTTTTTAGGATCACAATTTCTTACTGCTATATCACTACCGGTCGTGCCAGTGGTGATATCCTAATTTGGCTACCTCCTCCACTCACCAAGGCATAACATAAGAAACTCTTGCCAATGCCAAGAGGGACCATCAGCATTGAAAGACAAGGTAGTGCTTCAAAGACTACTTTCTTTCTTCTTTCACCAATTTCTCTCTAAATAGAAGACCTGAATTCTACCTATATATTATTTAGAGTTGCCTCCAACACCACCTAGGATGCCTTCACCGCCTTGGACACCTATGCCGGCCCTTGGACTCTTCTGCCGCCTGGGCGCCTCCGCCGCCTCTGACGTTGCCTCCGTCGCTTTGGACATGCCCCCTCCGCACCCCTCCGTCGTGCCCCACACCCACCCCTCCGTCGTACCCCACACTCACCCCTTCGTCGTGCCCCCCTTCCATTATGCCCCCTTCCCTCTGTCGTTATAACCCTTCCCCCACCCCTCCATCGTTCCTCCGACCCCCTCCGTCGTGCCCCCGACAACTCCGTCGTGCCCCCGACCCCTCCGTCGTGCTCCCCTTCCATCGTGCTCCCCACTTCCATCATACCCCCTCTTGTCCGTCGTGGCCCCCTCCCGTCGTCGTGCCCCACCTCCGTCTTGCCCCCTCTCCCTCCGCCGGGTCCCCCTCCTCTCCGACATTCCCCCCTTGTTGGGCTCCCACCCCTTCCCCTTCTCCTCCTTATCATTCTCCTCCTTCTTCTCCTTCTTCTCCTTCTCCTTATTCTCCTCCTCATTCTTCTTCTTCTTCTCCTTCTCCTCCTCCTCCTCCTCCTTCTTCTCCTTCTTCTCCTTCTTCTTCTTCTTCTCCTCCTCCTCCTCTTTCTCCTCCTCCTTCTCCTTCTTCTCCTTCTTCTTCTTCTTCTTCTTCTTCTTCTTCTTCTTCTTCTTCTTCTTCTTCTTCTTCTTCTCCGAAGTCCTTCTCCTCCTTCTCCTTCTCCTTCTTCTTATTCTTCTTCTTCTTCTTCTCCTCCTCCTTCTCCTTCTCCATCTCCTTCTCCTCCTTCTCCTTCTCCAGCTCCTTCTCCTTCTTCTCCTCCTACTTCTACTTCTCCTTCTCCATCTCCATCTTCTCCAGTTCCCTCTCTTTCTTCTCCTGCTCCTGCTCCTCCTTCTCCTTCTCCTCTTTCTTCTCATGCTTCTTTGCTTCTTCTTCTTCTGCTTCTCCACCATCTCGCTCTCCTTCTGCTTCTTCTCCATCTTCTTCTCCTTCTTTTCTTTTCCTCCTCCTGCTTCTCCTTCTCCTTCTTCTTCTTCTTATTCTCCTTCTTCTTCTTCTTCTTCTAGTTCTTCTTTTTTCTCCTTCTGTTTTTCTTCTCCTTCTGCTTCTCCTTCTTCTCCTTCTTCTCCTTCTCCTTCTTCTCATTCTCCTTCTTCTCCTTCTCCTTCTGCTTCTCCTTCTTCTCCTCCTTCTCCTTCTTCTTCTCCTCCTTCTCATTCTCCTTCTTCTTCTCCTTCTCCGTTTTCTTCTTCTCCTCCTTCTCCTTCTTCTCCCGCTTATCCTCCTTCTCCTTCCCATTCTTCTCCTTCTTCTTCTTTTGCTTCTCGTTCTTCTCCTTCTTCTTCTTCTTCTCCTTCTTCTCTTTTTCCTCCTGCTCCTTCTTCTTCTTCTTCTCCTCCTCCTTCTTCTATTCCTGCTTCTTCTCCTCCTAATTCTTCTCCTCCTAATTCTTCTCCTGCTCCTTTCCCTTCTTCTCTGTTTCCTTCCCCTTCTTCTTCTTCTTCTTCTTCTTCTTCTTCTTCTCCTCCTTCTCCTTCTTCTCCTCCTCCTCTTTCTCCTTCTCGCTCTCCTTCTCTTTCTTTTCCTTCTCCCCCTTCTTCTCCTTCTTCTTCTCCTTCTTCTTCTCCCGCTTCTCCTTCTTATCCTTCTTCTCCTCCTCCCCCTTCTCCTCCTCTTTCTCCTTCTTCTTCTTCCTATTCTTCTCCTTCTTCTTCCTCTTCTGCCTCTTCTTCTTCCTTCTTCGTCTCATCCTTCTTCTGAATCTTCTCCTACTTTTTCTGCTTCTGCTTCCTCTTCTGCTTCATCTCCTTCTTCTTTTGCTTATTCTTCTACTTCTTTTTCTTCTCTTTCTCCTCCTTGTCCTTCTTCTCCTTCTTCTTCTACTTCTTCTTCTTCTGTTGCTTCTTCTTCTTCTTCTCCTCCTTCTTCTCCTCCTTCTGTGTCTCCTTCTCCTTCGCATTCTGCTTCTCTTTCTCCCTCGTCTCCTTCTCCTTCTTCTTCTTCTTCTTCTTCTTCTTCTTCTGCTTCTTCTTCTCCTTCTTCTCCTGCTTCTCCTCCTTCTGCTTCTTCTCTTTCCGCTTCTTCTGCTTCTCCTTCTCTTTCTGCTTCTTCTTCTCCTTCTCCTTCTACTTTTTCTTCTTCTCTTTCTGCTTCTTCTTCTCCTCCCTCCCCTTCTCCTTCTTCTTCTCCTCCTATGTCTCCTTCTTCTCCTTCTTCTTCTCCTTCTCCTTATTCTTCTTCTCCTTCTCCTTATTCTTCTCCTCTCCTTCTCCTACTTCTCCTCTTCTTCTCCTTCTCTTTCTCCTTCTTCTCCTTCTCCTTCTCCTCCTTCTTATTCTCCTTCTACTTCTCCTTCTCCTCCACCTCCTTCTCCTTCTTCTTATTCTTCTTCTCATCCTCCTTCTTCTCCCTGTCCTTCTTCTTATTCTGAGTCTTTTTCGAAGTCTTCGTCTTCGAAGTCTCCTTTTGAGTCTTCTTCGAAGTCTTCAGAGTTATCTTCTTCTTCAGAGTCTTATTCTTCTTCAAAGTCTTCTTCTTCTTCTTTAGAGTCTTCTTTTTCTTTGGAGTCTTCTTCTTCTTCAGAGTCTTCTTCTTTTTTGAAGTCTTCTTCTTCTTCAGAGTTTTATTTTTCTTCTTCTTCTTCTTCTTCTTCTTCTTCTTCTTCTTCTTCTTCTTCGTAGACTCCTTCTTTGGCGTTTTCTTCTTCTTCGTAGACTCCTTCTTTGGCGTTTTCTTCTTCTTCTTCAGAATTTTCTTCTTCGGAGTCTTCTTCTTCGGAGTCGTCTTCTTCTCCGAAGTTTTCTTCTTCTTATCATTCTTCTTCTTTAGAGTCTTCTTCTTCGGAGTCTTCTTCTTCTTCTCTGGAGTTTTCTTCTTTTTCTTCTTATTTGGAGTCTTCTTCTTCTTCTTATTTGGAGTCTTCTTCTTCTTCTTCAGAGTCTTTTTCTTCTTCTTCTTCGAAGTCTTTTTCTTCTTCGGAGTCTTCTTCTTCGGAGTCTTCTTCTTCGGAGTTTTCTTCTTTTTCTTCTTATTCGGAGTCTTCTTCTTCGAAGTCTTCTTCGGAGTCTACATGCCCGCATGAACCCATTAGCGGGAACCTTGCCCCGCTATTGTGCTACTTTTGATCGGGTATGGAAGAAGAAGGCTCTCTTCTTCTTCAGAGTCTTCTTCTTCTTTGGAGTTTTCTTCTTCTTCTTCTTCGGAGTCAGAGTCTTCTTTGGAGTCTTCTTCTTCTTCAGAGTCTTCTTTTTCTTCTTCTTCGGAGTCTTCTTTTTCTTCTTCTTCGGAGTCTTCTTCAGAGTCTTCTTCTTCAGAGTATTCTTCTTCTTTGAAGTCTTCTTCTTCAGAGTCTTCTTCTTCTTCTTCTCCAGAGTCTTCTTCTTTGGTGACTTCTTCTTCAGAGTCTTAGTAGTCTTCTTCTTTGGAGTCTTCTCCTCCTCCTCCTCCTTCTCCTCCTTCTCTCCTTCTTCTTCTTCATGTTTTTCTTCTTCTTCTCCATCTCCTCCTTCTTCTCCTCCTTCTTCTTCTCCTTCTTCTCCTTCTTCTCCTCCTTCTCGTTCTTCTTCTTCTTCTTCATCATCTCCTTCTTCTCGTCCTTCTGCTTCTGCTTCTCCTCCTCCTCCCCCTTCTCCTTCTCCTTCAACTTCTTCTCATTCTCTCTCCTTCTCCTAAACCCTTCTTCTTCTTCTCCTTCTTCTCCTCCTTCTGCTTGTTCTCCATCTTCTCCTTATCCCTATTCTTCTACTTCTCCTTCTTCTTCTCCTTATCCCTATTCTTCTACTTCTCCTTCTACTCCTTCTCCTTCTTCTTCTCCTCCTTCTCCTTCTTCTTCTCCTCCTTCTCATTCTCCTTCTTCTTCTGAGTCTTCTTTGGAGTCTTCAGAGTCTTCTTCAGAGTCTTCTTCTTCGGAGTCTTCTTCTTCGGAGACTTCTTCAGAGTCTGCTTCTTCTTATTCAGAGTCTACTTCTTCTTCCGAGTCTTCTTCTTCTTTCGAGTCTTCTTCTTCTTTCGAGTCTTCTTCTTCTTCAGAGTCTTCTTCTTCTTCAGAGTCTTCTTCTTCTTCAGAGTCTTCTTCTTCTTCAGAGTCTTCTTCTTCTTTGGAGTCTTCTTCTTCTTATTTGGATTCTTCTTCTTCTTCTTCTTCTTCAGGGTGTTCTTCTTCTTCGGAGTCTTCTTCTTCTTCAGAGTCTTCTTCCTCTTCTTCTTATTCAGAGTTTTCTTCTTCTTCGGAGTCTTCTTCTTCGGAGTCTTCTTCTTCTTCATAGTTCTTCTTCTTCAGTCTCCTTCTTCTGAGTCTTCTTCTTTGGAGTCTTTTTCTTTGGAGTCTTCTTCTTCTATCGAGTCTTTTTCTTCTCCTTCAGATTCTTCTTCTTTTTCGGAGTCTTGTTCTTGTTCAGAGTTTCTTCTTCGGAGTCTTCTTCTTTGGATTTTTCGGAGACTTCTTCTTCGAAGTCTTCTTCTTCATCAGAGTCTTCTTCTTCTTTGGAGTTTTCTTCGAAGTCTTCTTCTTCTTCGGAGTCTTCTTCTTCAGAGTTTTCTTCTTCAGAGTCCAATAACTTCTTCTTCTTCGGAGTCTTTGGAGTCTTCTTCTTCGGAGTCTTCGAAGTTTTTGGAGTCTTCTTCTTCTTCTTCTTCTGAGTCTTCTTCTTTAGAGTCTTCTTCTTCTTCTTATTTTTCTTCTTCTTCGAAGTCTTCTTCTTCAGAGTATTCTTCTTCGGAGTCTTCTTCTTCGGAGTCTTTGGAGTCTTCGTCAGAGTCTTTTCCTTCTACTTCGAAGTCTTCTTCTTCTTTGGAGTCTTCTTCTTCTTCGGAGTCTTCTTCATCTTCAGAGTCTTCTTCTTCGGAGTCTTTTTTTCTTCGGAGTCTTCTTCTTCGGAGTCTTCTTCTTTTTTAGAGTCTTCTTCTTTTTCTTCTTCTTCAGTCTTCTTCTTCATGAGAGTCTTCTTCTTCGTCAGAGTCTTCCTCTTATTCAAAGTCTTCTTCTTCTGAGTATTATTCTTCTTCTCTTCGGAGTCTTCTTCAGAGTCTTCTTCTTCTTCTCCTTCTTCGAAATCTTCTTCTTCAGTCTTCTTTCTCTTCAAAATCTTCTTCTTCTTTTTCTTCTTCAAAGTCTTGTTCTTCGAAGTCTTCTTCTTCGAAGTCTTCTTCTTCGAAGTCTTCTTCATCTTCTGAGTCTTCATCTTCTTCAGAGTCTTCTTCTTCTTCAGAGTTCGGGATTTTCTTTTTCCGAGTCTTCTTCTTCGGAGTCTTCATAGTTTTCTTCTTCTTTGAAGACTTCTTCTTCGGAGTCTTCTTCTTTAGAGTCTTCTTCTTCTTCAGAGTCTTCTTCTTTAGAGTCTTCTTCTTCTTCATAGTCTTCTTTTTCTTCGGAGTCTTCTTCTTCTTCAGAGTCTTCCTCTTCTTCGGAGTCTTCTTCTTTAGAGTCTTCTTCTTCTTCTTTTTCTTCTTCGGAGTCTTCTTCTGAGTCTTCTTCTTCAGAGTATTCTTCTTCGGAGTCTTCTTCTTCGGAGTTTTCGGAGTCTTCGTTAGAGTCTTTTTCTTCTTCTTTGAAGTCTTCTTCTTCTTCTTCAGAGTCTTCTTCTTCTTCAGAGTCTTCTTCTTCTTCTTCGGAGTCTTCTTCATCTTCAGAGTCTTCTTCTTCTTCGGAGTCTTCTTCTTCGGAGTCTTCTTCTTCTTCAGAGTCTTCTTCTTCTTCAGAGTCTTCTTCTTCTTCAGAGTCTTCTTCTTCTTCTTCTTTTTCTTTTTCTTCTTCTTCTTCTTCAGTCTTCTTCTTCACGGGAGTCTTCTTCTTCATCAGAGTCTTCCTCTTATTCAAAGTCTTCTTCTTCTGAGTCTTCTTCTTCTTCTTCAGAGTCTTCTTCTTCTTCGAAATCTTCTTCAGAGTCTTCTTCCTCTTCAAAATCTTCTTCTTCTTCTTCAAAGTCTTGTTCTTCGAAGTCTTCTTCTTCGAAGTCTTCTTCATCTTCAGAGTCTTCATCTTCTTCAGAGTCTTCTTCTTTTTCTTCTTTTTCTTCTTCGAATTCTTCTTCTTCTTCTTCTTCTTCTTCGTAGACTCCTTCTTTGGCGTTCTCTTGTTCTTCTTCTTCAGAATCTTCTTCTTCAGAGTCTTCTTCTTCGGAGTCGTCTTCTTCTCCGAAGTTTTCTTCTTCTTATCATTCTTCTTCTTCTTCAGAGTCTTCTTCTCCGGAGACTTCTTCTTCAGAGTCTTCTTCTTCTTCTCTGGAGTTTTCTTCTTTTTCCTCTTCTTCGGAGTCTTCTTCTTCTTCAGAGTCTTCTTCTTCTTCGAAGTCTTCTTCTTCTTGAAGATCTTCTTCATCTTCTTCATCATCTTCATCATCTTCTTCATCATCTTCATCATCTTCTTCATCTTCTTCATCATCTTCTTCTTCTTCATCTTCATCTTCTTCTTCTTCATCTTCTTCTTCTTCATCTTCATCTTCTTCATCTTCTTCTTCATCTTCATCGTCTTCATCTTCATCTCCTTCTTCATCTCATCTTCTTCATCTTCATCTTCATCATCTTCTTCTTCATCTTCATCTTCTTCTTCTTCATCATCTTCTTCTTCATCTTCATCATCTTCATCTTCTTCATCTTCATCTTCTTCATCTTCATCTTCATCTTCATCTTCTTCTTCATCTTCTTCATCTTCTTCTTCTTCATCTTCTTCTTCATCTTCTTCTTCATCTTCTTCTTCTTCTTCATCATCATCTTCTTCTTCATCTTCTTCATCATCTTCTTCTTCTTCCTACTTCTTTCTACTTCTTCTTCCTACTTCTTCTTCCCACTCCTTCTTCCTACTCCTTCTCCTTCTTCTCCTCCACCTCCTTCTTCTTCTCCTTCTTCTCCGTTTTCTTCTTCTTCTCTTCCTTCTTCTCCTCCTCCTTCTTCTCCATCATCTTCTTCTTCTCCTCTTTCTCCTCCTTCTTCTTCTCCTTCTTCTTCTTCTCCTCTTCCTTCTCCCCCTCCTCCTCCTCCTCCTCCTTCTTCTTCTTCTCCTTCTTCCCTTTCTTCTTCTACTTCTCCCTTCTTCTTCCCCTTCCCCTTCTCCTTCTCCTTTCCCTTCTCCCCCTCCTTCTCCTTATCTTTCTTCTTCTCCTCCTTCCCCTCCTCCTCTTTCTTCTCCGCCTCCTCCTCCTGCTCCTCCTCCATCTTCTCGTTCTTCTCCTTCTGCTCCTTCTTCTTCTTCTTCTTCTCCTCCTTCTCCTCCTCCCTCCCCCTCCTCCTACTTCTCTTTAGTTCAATGCGGTCGGCTCCAGTGAAAAAGAGTTTTCAAAGGCATTCGTTTTTTAGGATCACAATTTCTTACTGCTATATCACTACCGGTCGTGCCAGTGGTGATATCCTAATTTGGCTACCTCCTCCACTCACCAAGGCATAACATAAGAAACTCTTGCCAATGCCAAGAGGGACCATCAGCATTGAAAGACAAGGTAGTGCTTCAAAGACTACTTTCTTTCTTCTTTCACCAATTTCTCTCTAAATAGAAGACCTGAATTCTACCTATATATTATTTAGAGTTGCCTCCAACACCACCTAGGATGCCTTCACCGCCTTGGACACCTATGCCGGCCCTTGGACTCTTCTGCCGCCTGGGCGCCTCCGCCGCCTCTGACGTTGCCTCCGTCGCTTTGGACATGCCCCCTCCGCACCCCTCCGTCGTGCCCCACACCCACCCCTCCGTCGTACCCCACACTCACCCCTTCGTCGTGCCCCCCTTCCATTATGCCCCCTTCCCTCTGTCGTTATAACCCTTCCCCCACCCCTCCATCGTTCCTCCGACCCCCTCCGTCGTGCCCCCGACAACTCCGTCGTGCCCCCGACCCCTCCGTCGTGCTCCCCTTCCATCGTGCTCCCCACTTCCATCATACCCCCTCTTGTCCGTCGTGGCCCCCTCCCGTCGTCGTGCCCCACCTCCGTCTTGCCCCCTCTCCCTCCGCCGGGTCCCCCTCCTCTCCGACATTCCCCCCTTGTTGGGCTCCCACCCCTTCCCCTTCTCCTCCTTATCATTCTCCTCCTTCTTCTCCTTCTTCTCCTTCTCCTTATTCTCCTCCTCATTCTTCTTCTTCTTCTCCTTCTCCTCCTCCTCCTCCTCCTTCTTCTCCTTCTTCTCCTTCTTCTTCTTCTTCTCCTCCTCCTCCTCTTTCTCCTCCTCCTTCTCCTTCTTCTCCTTCTTCTTCTTCTTCTTCTTCTTCTTCTTCTTCTTCTTCTTCTTCTCCGAAGTCCTTCTCCTCCTTCTCCTTCTCCTTCTTCTTATTCTTCTTCTTCTTCTTCTCCTCCTCCTTCTCCTTCTCCATCTCCTTCTCCTCCTTCTCCTTCTCCAGCTCCTTCTCCTTCTTCTCCTCCTACTTCTACTTCTCCTTCTCCATCTCCATCTTCTCCAGTTCCCTCTCTTTCTTCTCCTGCTCCTGCTCCTCCTTCTCCTTCTCCTCTTTCTTCTCATGCTTCTTTGCTTCTTCTTCTTCTGCTTCTCCACCATCTCGCTCTCCTTCTGCTTCTTCTCCATCTTCTTCTCCTTCTTTTCTTTTCCTCCTCCTGCTTCTCCTTCTCCTTCTTCTTCTTCTTATTCTCCTTCTTCTTCTTCTTCTTCTAGTTCTTCTTTTTTCTCCTTCTGTTTTTCTTCTCCTTCTGCTTCTCCTTCTTCTCCTTCTTCTCCTTCTCCTTCTTCTCATTCTCCTTCTTCTCCTTCTCCTTCTGCTTCTCCTTCTTCTCCTCCTTCTTCTTCTCCTCCTTCTCATTCTCCTTCTTCTTCTCCTTCTCCGTTTTCTTCTTCTCCTCCTTCTCCTTCTTCTCCCGCTTATCCTCCTTCTCCTTCCCATTCTTCTCCTTCTTCTTCTTTTGCTTCTCGTTCTTCTCCTTCTTCTTCTTCTTCTCCTTCTTCTCTTTTTCCTCCTGCTCCTTCTTCTTCTTCTTCTCCTCCTCCTTCTTCTACTCCTGCTTCTTCTCCTCCTAATTCTTCTCCTCCTAATTCTTCTCCTGCTCCTTTCCCTTCTTCTCTGTTTCCTTCCCCTTCTTCTTCTTCTTCTTCTTCTTCTTCTTCTCCTCCTTCTCCTTCTTCTCCTCCTCCTCTTTCTCCTTCTCGCTCTCCTTCTCTTTCTTTTCCTTCTCCCCCTTCTTCTCCTTCTTCTTCTCCTTCTTCTTCTCCCGCTTCTCCTTCTTATCCTTCTTCTCCTCCTCCCCCTTCTCCTCCTCTTTCTCCTTCTTCTTCTTCCTATTCTTCTCCTTCTTCTTCCTCTTCTGCCTCTTCTTCTTCCTTCTTCGTCTCATCCTTCTTCTGAATCTTCTCATACTTTTTCTGCTTCTGCTTCCTCTTCTGCTTCATCTCCTTCTTCTTTTGCTTATTCTTCTACTTCTTTTTCTTCTCTTTCTCCTCCTTGTCCTTCTTCTCCTTCTTCTTCTACTTCTTCTTCTTCTGTTGCTTCTTCTTCTTCTTCTCCTCCTTCTTCTCCTCCTTCTGTGTCTCCTTCTCCTTCGCATTCTGCTTCTCTTTCTCCCTCGTCTCCTTCTCCTTCTTCTTCTTCTTCTTCTTCTTCTTCTGCTTCTTCTTCTCCTTCTTCTCCTGCTTCTCCTCCTTCTGCTTCTTCTCTTTCCGCTTCTTCTGCTTCTCCTTCTCTTTCTGCTTCTTCTTCTCCTTCTCCTTCTACTTTTTCTTCTTCTCTTTCTGCTTCTTCTTCTCCTCCCTCCCCTTCTCCTTCTTCTTCTCCTCCTATGTCTCCTTCTTCTCCTTCTTCTTCTCCTTCTCCTTATTCTTCTTCTCCTTCTCCTTATTCTTCTCCTCTCCTTCTCCTACTTCTCCTCTTCTTCTCCTTCTCTTTCTCCTTCTTCTCCTTCTCCTTCTCCTCCTTCTTATTCTCCTTCTACTTCTCCTTCTCCTCCACCTCCTTCTCCTTCTTCTTATTCTTCTTCTCATCCTCCTTCTTCTCCCTGTCCTTCTTCTTATTCTGAGTCTTTTTCGAAGTCTTCGTCTTCGAAGTCTCCTTTTGAGTCTTCTTCGAAGTCTTCAGAGTTATCTTCTTCTTCAGAGTCTTATTCTTCTTCAAAGTCTTCTTCTTCTTCTTTAGAGTCTTCTTTTTCTTTGGAGTCTTCTTCTTCTTCAGAGTCTTCTTCTTTTTTGAAGTCTTCTTCTTCTTCAGAGTTTTATTTTTCTTCTTCGAATTCTTCTTCTTCTTCTTCTTCTTCTTCTTCTTCGTAGACTCCTTCTTTGGCGTTTTCTTCTTCTTCGTAGACTCCTTCTTTGGCGTTTTCTTCTTCTTCTTCAGAATTTTCTTCTTCGGAGTCTTCTTCTTCGGAGTCGTCTTCTTCTCCGAAGTTTTCTTCTTCTTATCATTCTTCTTCTTTAGAGTCTTCTTCTTCGGAGTCTTCTTCTTCTTCTCTGGAGTTTTCTTCTTTTTCTTCTTATTTGGAGTCTTCTTCTTCTTCTTATTTGGAGTCTTCTTCTTCTTCTTCAGAGTCTTTTTCTTCTTCTTCTTCGAAGTCTTTTTCTTCTTCGGAGTCTTCTTCTTCGGAGTCTTCTTCTTCGGAGTTTTCTTCTTTTTCTTCTTATTCGGAGTCTTCTTCTTCGAAGTCTTCTTCGGAGTCTACATGCCCGCATGAACCCATTAGCGGGAACCTTGCCCCGCTATTGTGCTACTTTTGATCGGGTATGGAAGAAGAAGGCTCTCTTCTTCTTCAGAGTCTTCTTCTTCTTTGGAGTTTTCTTCTTCTTCTTCTTCGGAGTCAGAGTCTTCTTTGGAGTCTTCTTCTTCTTCAGAGTCTTCTTTTTCTTCTTCTTCGGAGTCTTCTTTTTCTTCTTCTTCGGAGTCTTCTTCAGAGTCTTCTTCTTCAGAGTATTCTTCTTCTTTGAAGTCTTCTTCTTCAGAGTCTTCTTCTTCTTCTTCTCCAGAGTCTTCTTCTTTGGTGACTTCTTCTTCAGAGTCTTAGTAGTCTTCTTCTTTGGAGTCTTCTCCTCCTCCTCCTCCTTCTCCTCCTTCTCTCCTTCTTCTTCTTCATGTTTTTCTTCTTCTTCTCCATCTCCTCCTTCTTCTCCTCCTTCTTCTTCTCCTTCTTCTCCTTCTTCTCCTCCTTCTCGTTCTTCTTCTTCTTCTTCATCATCTCCTTCTTCTCGTCCTTCTGCTTCTGCTTCTCCTCCTCCTCCCCCTTCTCCTTCTCCTTCAACTTCTTCTCATTCTCTCTCCTTCTCCTAAACCCTTCTTCTTCTTCTCCTTCTTCTCCTCCTTCTGCTTGTTCTCCATCTTCTCCTTATCCCTATTCTTCTACTTCTCCTTCTTCTTCTCCTTATCCCTATTCTTCTACTTCTCCTTCTACTCCTTCTCCTTCTTCTTCTCCTCCTTCTCCTTCTTCTTCTCCTCCTTCTCATTCTCCTTCTTCTTCTGAGTCTTCTTTGGAGTCTTCAGAGTCTTCTTCAGAGTCTTCTTCTTCGGAGTCTTCTTCTTCGGAGACTTCTTCAGAGTCTGCTTCTTCTTATTCAGAGTCTACTTCTTCTTCCGAGTCTTCTTCTTCTTTCGAGTCTTCTTCTTCTTTCGAGTCTTCTTCTTCTTCAGAGTCTTCTTCTTCTTCAGAGTCTTCTTCTTCTTCAGAGTCTTCTTCTTCTTCAGAGTCTTCTTCTTCTTTGGAGTCTTCTTCTTCTTATTTGGATTCTTCTTCTTCTTCTTCTTCTTCAGGGTGTTCTTCTTCTTCGGAGTCTTCTTCTTCTTCAGAGTCTTCTTCCTCTTCTTCTTATTCAGAGTTTTCTTCTTCTTCGGAGTCTTCTTCTTCGGAGTCTTCTTCTTCTTCATAGTTCTTCTTCTTCAGTCTCCTTCTTCTGAGTCTTCTTCTTTGGAGTCTTTTTCTTTGGAGTCTTCTTCTTCTATCGAGTCTTTTTCTTCTCCTTCAGATTCTTCTTCTTTTTCGGAGTCTTGTTCTTGTTCAGAGTTTCTTCTTCGGAGTCTTCTTCTTTGGATTTTTCGGAGACTTCTTCTTCGAAGTCTTCTTCTTCATCAGAGTCTTCTTCTTCTTTGGAGTTTTCTTCGAAGTCTTCTTCTTCTTCGGAGTCTTCTTCTTCAGAGTTTTCTTCTTCAGAGTCCAATAACTTCTTCTTCTTCGGAGTCTTTGGAGTCTTCTTCTTCGGAGTCTTCGAAGTTTTTGGAGTCTTCTTCTTCTTCTTCTTCTGAGTCTTCTTCTTTAGAGTCTTCTTCTTCTTCTTATTTTTCTTCTTCTTCGAAGTCTTCTTCTTCAGAGTATTCTTCTTCGGAGTCTTCTTCTTCGGAGTCTTTGGAGTCTTCGTCAGAGTCTTTTCCTTCTACTTTGAAGTCTTCTTCTTCTTTGGAGTCTTCTTCTTCTTCGGAGTCTTCTTCATCTTCAGAGTCTTCTTCTTCGGAGTCTTTTTTTCTTCGGAGTCTTCTTCTTCGGAGTCTTCTTCTTTTTTAGAGTCTTCTTCTTTTTCTTCTTCTTCAGTCTTCTTCTTCATGAGAGTCTTCTTCTTCGTCAGAGTCTTCCTCTTATTCAAAGTCTTCTTCTTCTGAGTATTATTCTTCTTCTCTTCGGAGTCTTCTTCAGAGTCTTCTTCTTCTTCTCCTTCTTCGAAATCTTCTTCTTCAGTCTTCTTTCTCTTCAAAATCTTCTTCTTCTTTTTCTTCTTCAAAGTCTTGTTCTTCGAAGTCTTCTTCTTCGAAGTCTTCTTCTTCGAAGTCTTCTTCATCTTCTGAGTCTTCATCTTCTTCAGAGTCTTCTTCTTCTTCAGAGTTCGGGATTTTCTTTTTCCGAGTCTTCTTCTTCGGAGTCTTCATAGTTTTCTTCTTCTTTGAAGACTTCTTCTTCGGAGTCTTCTTCTTTAGAGTCTTCTTCTTCTTCAGAGTCTTCTTCTTTAGAGTCTTCTTCTTCTTCATAGTCTTCTTTTTCTTCGGAGTCTTCTTCTTCTTCAGAGTCTTCCTCTTCTTCGGAGTCTTCTTCTTTAGAGTCTTCTTCTTCTTCTTTTTCTTCTTCGGAGTCTTCTTCTGAGTCTTCTTCTTCAGAGTATTCTTCTTCGGAGTCTTCTTCTTCGGAGTTTTCGGAGTCTTCGTTAGAGTCTTTTTCTTCTTCTTTGAAGTCTTCTTCTTCTTCTTCAGAGTCTTCTTCTTCTTCAGAGTCTTCTTCTTCTTCTTCGGAGTCTTCTTCATCTTCAGAGTCTTCTTCTTCTTCGGAGTCTTCTTCTTCGGAGTCTTCTTCTTCTTCAGAGTCTTCTTCTTCTTCAGAGTCTTCTTCTTCTTCAGAGTCTTCTTCTTCTTCTTCTTTTTCTTTTTCTTCTTCTTCTTCTTCAGTCTTCTTCTTCACGGGAGTCTTCTTCTTCATCAGAGTCTTCCTCTTATTCAAAGTCTTCTTCTTCTGAGTCTTCTTCTTCTTCTTCAGAGTCTTCTTCTTCTTCGAAATCTTCTTCAGAGTCTTCTTCCTCTTCAAAATCTTCTTCTTCTTCTTCAAAGTCTTGTTCTTCGAAGTCTTCTTCATCTTCAGAGTCTTCATCTTCTTCAGAGTCTTCTTCTTTTTCTTCTTTTTCTTCTTCGAATTCTTCTTCTTCTTCTTCTTCTTCTTCGTAGACTCCTTCTTTGGCGTTCTCTTGTTCTTCTTCTTCAGAATCTTCTTCTTCAGAGTCTTCTTCTTCGGAGTCGTCTTCTTCTCCGAAGTTTTCTTCTTCTTATCATTCTTCTTCTTCTTCAGAGTCTTCTTCTCCGGAGACTTCTTCTTCAGAGTCTTCTTCTTCTTCTCTGGAGTTTTCTTCTTTTTCCTCTTCTTCGGAGTCTTCTTCTTCTTCAGAGTCTTCTTCTTCTTCGAAGTCTTCTTCTTCTTGAAGATCTTCTTCATCTTCTTCATCATCTTCATCATCTTCTTCATCATCTTCATCATCTTCTTCATCTTCTTCATCATCTTCTTCTTCTTCATCTTCATCTTCTTCTTCTTCATCTTCTTCTTCTTCATCTTCATCTTCTTCATCTTCTTCTTCATCTTCATCGTCTTCATCTTCATCTCCTTCTTCATCTCATCTTCTTCATCTTCATCTTCATCATCTTCTTCTTCATCTTCATCTTCATCATCTTCATCTTCTTCATCTTCATCTTCTTCATCTTCATCTTCATCTTCATCTTCTTCTTCATCTTCTTCATCTTCTTCTTCTTCATCTTCTTCTTCATCTTCTTCTTCTTCTTCATCATCATCTTCTTCTTCATCTTCTTCATCATCTTCTTCTTCTTCCTACTTCTTTCTACTTCTTCTTCCTACTTCTTCTTCCCACTCCTTCTTCCTACTCCTTCTCCTTCTTCTCCTCCACCTCCTTCTTCTTCTCCTTCTTCTCCGTTTTCTTCTTCTTCTCTTCCTTCTTCTCCTCCTCCTTCTTCTCCATCATCTTCTTCTTCTCCTCTTTCTCCTCCTTCTTCTTCTCCTTCTTCTTCTTCTCCTCTTCCTTCTCCCCCTCCTCCTCCTCCTCCTCCTTCTTCTTCTTCTTCTCCTTCTTCCCTTTCTTCTTCTACTTCTCCCTTCTTCTTCCCCTTCCCCTTCTCCTTCTCCTTTCCCTTCTCCCCCTCCTTCTCCTTATCTTTCTTCTTCTCCTCCTTCCCCTCCTCCTCTTTCTTCTCCGCCTCCTCCTCCTGCTCCTCCTCCATCTTCTCGTTCTTCTCCTTCTGCTCCTTCTTCTTCTTCTTCTTCTCCTCCTTCTCCTCCTCCCTCCCCCTCCTCCTACTTCTCTTTAGTTCAATGCGGTCGGCTCCAGTGAAAAAGAGTTTTCAAAGGCATTCGTTTTTTAGGATCACAATTTCTTACTGCTATATCACTACCGGTCGTGCCAGTGGTGATATCCTAATTTGGCTACCTCCTCCACTCACCAAGGCATAACATAAGAAACTCTTGCCAATGCCAAGAGGGACCATCAGCATTGAAAGACAAGGTAGTGCTTCAAAGACTACTTTCTTTCTTCTTTCACCAATTTCTCTCTAAATAGAAGACCTGAATTCTACCTATATATTATTTAGAGTTGCCTCCAACACCACCTAGGATGCCTTCACCGCCTTGGACACCTATGCCGGCCCTTGGACTCTTCTGCCGCCTGGGCGCCTCCGCCGCCTCTGACGTTGCCTCCGTCGCTTTGGACATGCCCCCTCCGCACCCCTCCGTCGTGCCCCACACCCACCCCTCCGTCGTACCCCACACTCACCCCTTCGTCGTGCCCCCCTTCCATTATGCCCCCTTCCCTCTGTCGTTATAACCCTTCCCCCACCCCTCCATCGTTCCTCCGACCCCCTCCGTCGTGCCCCCGACAACTCCGTCGTGCCCCCGACCCCTCCGTCGTGCTCCCCTTCCATCGTGCTCCCCACTTCCATCATACCCCCTCTTGTCCGTCGTGGCCCCCTCCCGTCGTCGTGCCCCACCTCCGTCTTGCCCCCTCTCCCTCCGCCGGGTCCCCCTCCTCTCCGACATTCCCCCCTTGTTGGGCTCCCACCCCTTCCCCTTCTCCTCCTTATCATTCTCCTCCTTCTTCTCCTTCTTTTCCTTCTCCTTATTCTCCTCCTCATTCTTCTTCTCCTTCTCCTCCTCCTCCTTCTTCTCCTTCTTCTTCTTCTCCTCCTCCTCCTCTTTCTCCTCCTCCTCCTCCTTCTCCTTCTTCTCCTTCTTCTTCTTCTTCTTCTTCTCCGAAGTCCTTCTCCTCCTCCTCCTCCTCCTTCTCCTTCTCCTTCTTCTTATTCTTCTTCTTCTTCTTCTCCTCCTCCTTCTCCTTCTCCATCTCCTTCTCCTCCTTCTCCTTCTCCAGCTCCTTCTCCTTCTTCTCCTCCTACTTCTACTTCTCCTTCTCCATCTCCATCTTCTCCAGTTCCCTCTCTTTCTTCTCCTGCTCCTGCTCCTCCTTCTCCTTCTCCTCTTTCTTCTCATGCTTCTTCTTCTTCTGCTTCTCCACCATCTCGCTCTCCTTCTGCTTCTTCTCCATCTTCTTCTCCTTCTTTTCTTTTCCTCCTCCTGCTTCTCCTTCTCCTTCTTCTTCTTCTTATTCTCCTTCTTCTTCTTCTTCTTCTAGTTCTTTTTTCTCCTTCTGTTTTTCTTCTCCTTCTGCTTCTCCTTCTTCTCCTTCTTCTCCTTCTCCTTCTTCTTCTTTTCCTTCTTCTCATTCTCCTTCTTCTCCTTCTCCTTCTGCTTCTCCTTCTTCTCCTCCTTCTCCTTCTTCTTCTCCTCCTTCTCATTCTCCTTCTTCTTCTCCTTCTCCGTTTTCTTCTTCTCCTCCTTCTCCTTCTTCTCCCGCTTATCCTCCTTCTCCTTCCCATTCTTCTCCTTCTTCTTCTTTTGCTTCTCGTTCTTCTCGTTCTTCTCTTTTTCCTCCTGCTCCTTCTTCTTCTTCTTCTCCTCCTCCTTCTTCTACTCCTGCTTCTTCTCCTCCTAATTCTTCTCCTGCTCCTTTCCCTTCTTCTCTGTTTCCTTCCCCTTCTTCTTCTTCTTCTTCTTCTTCTTCTTCTTCTTCTCCTCCTTCTCCTTCTTCTCCTCCTCCTCTTTCTCCTTCTCGCTCTCCTTCTCATTCTTTTCCTTCTCCCCCTTCTTCTCCTTTTTCTTCTCCTTCTTCTTCTCCCGCTTCTCCTTCTTATCCTTCTTCTCCTCCTCCCCCTTCTCCTCCTCTTTCTCCTTCTTCTTCTTCCTATTCTTCTCCTTCTTCTTCCTCTTCTGCCTCTTCTTCTTCCTTCTTCGTCTCATCCTTCTTCTGAATCTTCTCCTACTTTTTCTGCTTCTGCTTCCTCTTCTGCTTCATCTCCTTCTTCTTTTGCTTATTCTTCTACTTCTTTTTCTTCTCTTTCTCCTCCTTGTCCTTCTTCTCCTTCTTCTTCTACTTCTTCTTCTTCTGTTGCTTCTTCTTCTTCTTCTCCTCCTTCTTCTCCTCCTTCTGTGTCTCCTTCTCCTTCGCATTCTGCTTCTCTTTCTCCCTCGTCTCCTTCTCCTTCTTCTTCTTCTTCTTCTTCTTCTTCTGCTTCTTCTTCTCCTTCTTCTCCTGCTTCTCCTCCTTCTGCTTCTTCTCTTTCCGCTTCTTCTGCTTCTCCTTCTCTTTCTGCTTCTTCTTCTCCTTCTCCTTCTACTTTTCCTTCTTCTCTTTCTGCTTCTTCTTCTCCTTCTCCTTCTTCTTCTTCTCCTCCCTCCCCTTCTCCTTCTTCTTCTCCTCCTATGTCTCCTTCTTCTTCTCCTTCTCCTTATTCTTCTTCTCCTTCTCCTTATTCTTCTCCTCTCCTTCTCCTACTTCTCCTCTTCTTCTCCTTCTCTTTCTCCTTCTTCTCCTTCTCCTTCTCCTCCTTCTTATTCTCCTTCTCCTCCACCTCCTTCTCCTTCTTCTTATTCTTCTTCTCATCCTCCTTCTTCTCCCTGTCCTTCTTCTTATTCTGAGTCTTTGTCGAAGTCTTCGTCTTCGAAGTCTCCTTTTGAGTCTTCTTCGAAGTCTTCAGAGTTATCTTCTTCTTCAGAGTCTTTTTCTTCTTCAAAGTCTTCTTCTTCTTCTTTAGAGTCTTCTTTTTCTTTGGAGTCTTCTTCTTCTTCAGAGTCTTCTTCTTTTTTGAAGTCTTCTTCTTCTTCAGAGTTTTATTTTTCTTCTTCGAATTCTTCTTCTTCTTCTTCTTCTTCTTCTTCTTCTTCTTCGTAGACTCCTTCTTTGGCGTTTTCTTCTTCTTCGTAGACTCCTTCTTTGGCGTTTTCTTCTTCTTCTTCTTCAGAATTTTCTTCTTCGGAGTCTTCTTCTTCGGAGTCGTCTTCTTCTCCGAAGTTTTCTTCTTCTTATCATTCTTCTTCTTTAGAGTCTTCTTCTTCGGAGTCTTCTTCTTCTTCTCTGGAGTTTTCTTCTTTTTCTTCTTATTTGGAGTCTTCTTCTTCTTCTTCAGAGTCTTCTTCTTCTTCTTCTTCGAAGTCTTTTTCTTCTTCGGAGTCTTCTTCTTCGGAGTCTTCTTCTTCGGAGTTTTCTTCTTTTTCTTCTTATTCGGAGTCTTCTTCTTCGAAGTCTTCTTCGGAGTCTGCATGCCCGCATGAACCCATTAGCGGGAACCTTGCCCCGCTATCGTGCTACTTTTGATCGGGTATGGAAGAAGAAGGCTCTCTTCTTCTTCAGAGTCTTCTTCTTCTTTGGAGTTTTCTTCTTCTTCTTCTTCGGAGTCAGAGTCTTCTTCTTTGGAGTCTTCTTCTTCTTCAGAGTCTTCTTTTTCTTCTTCTTCGGAGTCTTCTTTTTCTTCTTCTTCGGAGTCTTCTTCAGAGTATTCTTCTTCTTTGAAGTCTTCTTCTTCAGAGTCTTCTTCTTCTTCTTCTCCAGAGTCTTCTTCTTTGGTGACTTCTTCTTCAGAGTCTTAGTAGTCTTCTTCTTTGGAGTCTTCTCCTCCTCCTCCTCCTTCTCCTCCTTCTCTCCTTCTTCTTCTTCATGTTTTTCTTCTTCTTCTCCATCTCCTCCTTCTTCTCCTCCTTCTTCTCCTTCTTCTCCTTCTTCTCCTCCTTCTCGTTCTTCTTCTTCTTCTTCATCATCTCCTTCTTCTCGTCCTTCTGCTTCTGCTTCTCCTCCTCCTCCCCCTTCTCCTTCTCCTTCAACTTCTTCTCATTCTCTCTCCTTCTCCTAAACCCTTCTTCTTCTTCTCCTTCTTCTCCTCCTTCTGCTTGTTCTCCATCTTCTCCTTATCCCTATTCTTCTACTTCTCCTTCTTCTTCTCCTTATCCCTATTCTTCTACTTCTCCTTCTACTCCTTCTCCTTCTTCTTCTCCTCCTTCTCCTTCTTCTTCTCCTCCTTCTCATTCTCCTTCTTCTTCTGAGTCTTCTTTGGAGTCTTCAGAGTCTTCTTCAGAGTCTTCTTCTTCGGAGTCTTCTTCTTCGGAGACTTCTTCAGAGTCTGCTTCTTCTTATTCAGAGTCTACTTCTTCTTCCGAGTCTTCTTCTTCTTTCGAGTCTTCTTCTTCTTTCGAGTCTTCTTCTTCTTCAGAGTCTTCTTCTTCTTCAGAGTCTTCTTCTTCTTCAGAGTCTTCTTCTTCTTTGGAGTCTTCTTCTTCTTATTTGGATTCTTCTTCTTCTTCTTCTTCAGGGTGTTCTTCTTCTTCGGAGTCTTCTTCTTCTTCAGAGTCTTCTTCCTCTTCTTCTTATTCAGAGTCTTCTTCTTCTTCGGAGTCTTCTTCTTCGGAGTCTTCTTCTTCGGAGTCTTCTTCTTCTTCATAATTCTTCTTCTTCAGTCTCCTTCTTCTGAGTCTTCTTCTTTGGAGTCTTTTTCTTTGGAGTCTTCTTCTTCTACCGAGTCTTTTTCTTCTCCTTCAGATTCTTCTTCTTTTTCGGAGTCTTGTTCTTGTTCAGAGTTTTCTTCTTCTTCGGAGTCTTCTTCTTTGGATTTTTCGGAGACTTCTTCTTCGAAGTCTTCTTCTTCATCAGAGTCTTCTTCTTCTTTGGAGTTTTCTTCGAAGTCTTCTTCTTCTTCGGAGTCTTCTTCTTCTTCGGAGTCTTCTTCTTCAGAGTTTTCTTCTTCAGAGTCCAATAACTTCTTCTTCTTCGGAGTCTTTGGAGTCTTCTTCTTCGGAGTCTTCGAAGTTTTTGGAGTCTTCTTCTTCTTCTTCTGAGTCTTCTTCTTTAGAGTCTTCTTCTTCTTCTTCTTCTTCTTATTTTTCTTCTTCTTCGAAGTCTTCTTCTTCAGAGTATTCTTCTTCGGAGTCTTCTTCTTCGGAGTCTTTGGAGTCTTCGTCAGAGTCTTTTCCTTCTACTTCGAAGTCTTCTTCTTCTTTGGAGTCTTCTTCTTCTTCGGAGTCTTCTTCATCTTCAGAGTCTTCTTCTTCGGAGTCTTTTTTTCTTCGGAGTCTTCTTCGGAGTCTTCTTCTTTTTTAGAGTCTTCTTCTTTTTTAGAGTCTTCTTCTTTTTCTTCTTCTTCAGTCTTCTTCTTCATGAGAGTCTTCTTCTTCGTCAGAGTCTTCCTCTTATTCAAAGTCTTCTTCTTCTGAGTATTATTCTTCTTCTCTTCGGAGTCTTCTTCAGAGTCTTCTTCTTCTTCTCCTTCTTCGAAATCTTCTTCTTCAGTCTTCTTTCTCTTCAAAATCTTCTTCTTCTTTTTCTTCTTCAAAGTCTTGTTCTTCGAAGTCTTCTTCTTCGAAGTCTTCTTCATCTTCTGAGTCTTCATCTTCTTCAGAGTCTTCTTCTTCTTCAGAGTTCGGGATTTTCTTTTTCCAAGTCTTCTTCTTCGGAGTCTTCATAGTTTTCTTCTTCTTCGGAGTTTTCTTCTTCAGAGTCTTCTTCTTCTTCAGAGTCTTCTTCTTTAGAGTCTTCTTCTTCTTCATAGTCTTCTTTTTCTTCGGAGTCTTCTTCTTCTTCAGAGTCTTCCTCTTCTTCGGAGTCTTCTTCTTTAGAGTCTTCTTCTTCTTCTTTTTCTTCTTCGGAGTCTTCTTCTGAGTCTTCTTCTTCAGAGTATTCTTCTTCGGAGTCTTCTTCTTCGGAGTTTTCGGAGTCTTCGTTAGAGTCTTTTTCTTCTTCTTTGAAGTCTTCTTCTTCTTCTTCAGAGTCTTCTTCTTCTTCAGAGTCTTCTTCTTCTTCGGAGTCTTCTTCATCTTCAGAGTCTTCTTCTTCTTCGGAGTCTTCTTCTTCTTCAGAGTCTTCTTCTTCTTCAGAGTCTTCTTCTTCTTCTTCTTTTTCTTTTTCTTCTTCTTCTTCTTCTTCAGTCTTCTTCTTCACGAGAGTCTTCTTCTTCATCAGAGTCTTCCTCTTATTCAAAGTCTTCTTCTTCTGAGTCTTCTTCTTCTTCTTCAGAGTCTTCTTCTTCTTCGAAATCTTCTTCAGAGTCTTCTTCCTCTTCAAAATCTTCTTCTTCTTCTTCAAAGTCTTGTTCTTCGAAGTCTTCTTCATCTTCAGAGTCTTCATCTTCTTCAGAGTCTTCTTCTTTTTCTTCTTCAGAGTTCGGGATTTTCTTTTTCAAAGTCTTCTTCTTCGGAGTCTTCATAGTTTTCTTCTTCTTCAAAGACTTTTTCTTCAGAGTCTTCTTCTTCAGAGTCTTCTTCTTCAGAGTCTTCTTCTTCTTCGGAGTCTTCTTCTTCGGAGTCTTCTTCTTCGAAGTCTTCTTCTTTGGAGTGTTCTTCTTCGGAGTCTTTTTCTTCGGAGTCTTTTCTTCTTCAGAGTCTTCTTCTGTGGGGTCTTATTCCTCTTTTTTGGAGTTTTCTTCTTCGGAGTCTTCTTCTTCTTCTTCAAAGTCTTCTTCTTCGGAGTCTTTTTCTTCTTCCTCAGAGTCATCTTCTTTGAAGTCTTCTTCTTTTTGAGAGTCTTCTTTTTCTTCAGAGTCTTCTTCTTCATTCTTCTTCTTCGAAGTCTTCTTCTTCTTTCGAGTCTTCTTTGTCTTCTTTTTTCTTCTTCAGAGTCATCTTCTTCTTCGGAGTCTTCTTCTTCTCCGGAGTCTTCATCTTCTTCGGAGTCTTCTTCTTCTTCTTCTTTTTCTTCTTCGGAGTCTTCTTCTTCGGAGTCTTCTTCTTCTTCTTCTTTGGAGTCTTCAGAGTCTTCTTTTTCTTTGGAGTCTTTTTTTGGAGTCTTCTTCTTCTTTAAAGTCTTCTTCTTTGGAGTCCTCTTCTTCAGAATCATTTTCTTCTTCGGAGTCTTCTTCTTCTTCAGAGTCTTCTTCTTCTTCTTCTTCAGAGTTTCCTTCTTCAGAGTCTTCTTCTTCTTCGGAGACTTCTTCTTCAGAGTCTTCGCAGACTTCTTCTTCGGAGACTTCTTCTTCAGAGTCTTCGCAGACTTCTTCTTTGGTGTCTTCTTCTTCTTCGGAGTCTTCTTCTTTGAAGTCTTCATCTTCTTCTATTTCTTCTTCTTCAGAGTCTTCTTCAGAGTCTTCTTCTTCTTCTTCGGAGTCTTCTTCTTCTTCTTCTTCTTCTTCTTCAGTCTTCTTCTTCATGAGAGTCTTCTTCTTCATCAGAGTCTTCCTCTTATTCAAAGTCTTCTTCTTCTTCTGAGTATTCTTCTTCTTTAGAGTATTCTTCTTCTTCTTCAGAGTCTTCTTCCTCTTCAAAATCTTCTTCTTCTTCTTCTTCAAAGTCTTGTTCTTCGAAGTCTTCTTCTTCGAAGTTTTCTTCATCTTCAGAGTCTTCATCTTCTTCAGAGTCTTCTTCTTTTTCTTCTTCAGAGTTTGGGATTTTCTTTTTCAGAGTTGTTGAATCCGAAATCGCACCTCCGAGGGAAATCGGAGGCTGCGGGCTGCCGGTTACTTTTTAGGTGGAGAAAACGAGACCGCTAGCAGCGGTCAAGGCCAGACTTCGCCCGTCACGGCGAATGCCACTCCTGTGACGGGCTTTCCTTTGATTCAAAAGAAGCGGTTACAAGTGCAGGAAAGCAGAAGCCGGCCGGTCAGACAGTTCGCAAGACGGGAAACTCGAGACCGCAGCTCAAACAAGCGAGCTCTTGGATTCGAGTGTGTGTGTCTTGGGAATGGTGCCGCCCCCTATTTATAGGCTTGGGGGCCTGCCCGAACGGGCAGGGATAAAATAACCGCCTGCCCGGGTACATGAGAAACGGGCAGGCGGTGACGGGATACACAAAGAAGAAAAGAAAGAAGCCGCGCGGCTTGGCGGCTTGCCCTTCCGACCTGTCTGACCAGAGGCTGAGGATGATGCGACCAATGTGACGATGCGATCCGAGCGGTCTCTGTCTTGAGACCGCGGCTTGTTCTTTGGATTCGAACCTTGGCTTGTCTTCATGGCGCAAACCGGGCGGTCTCCGACTTGAGTCCGCGGCTTGCCTTTTGGACTTGGGCCTGGGTAATCTTCAATACTTGGAGGCGATCTGAATCATGTCAGACCGCCCGGCCTGTGCTGGTTGGTGTTGATGGATCTCATAAAACCTGACCCGAGCGACTTGTATCTGCAAACCGCCCGGTCTGCGAGTAATTCTATTGGAAGCGGTCTTCTGGGTAAACAAGAGTCTTCTTCTTCGGAGTCTTCATAGTTTTCTTCTTCTTCAAAGACTTCTTCTTCGGAGTCTTCTTCTTCAGAGTCTTCTTCTACTTCATAGTCTTCTTCTTCTTCGGAGTCTTCTTCTTCGGAGTCTTCTTCTTCGAAGTCTTCTTCTTTGGAGTGTTCTTCTTCGGAGTCTTTTTCTTCGGAGTCTTTCTTCTTCAGACTCTTCTTCTGTGGGGTCTTATTCCTCTTTTTTGGAGTTTTCTTCTTTGGAGTCTTCTTCTTCTTCAAAGTCTTCTTCTTCGGAGTCTTTTTCTTCTTCCTCGGAGTCATCTTCTTTGAAGTCTTCTTCTTTTTGAGAGTCTTCTTTTTCTTCAGAGTCTTCTTCTTCATTCTTCTTCTTCGAAGTCTTCTTCTTCTTTCGAGTCTTCTTTGTCTTCTTTTTTCTTCTTCAGAGTCATCTTCTTCTTCGGAGTCTTCTTCTTCTCCGGAGTCTTCATCTTCTTCGGAGTCTTCTTCTTCTTCTTTTTCTTCTTCGGAGTCTTCTTCTTCGGAGTCTTCTTCTTCTTCTTCTTCTTCTTTGGAGTCTTCAGAGTCTTCTTTTTCTTTGGAGTCTTTTTTTGGAGTCTTCTTCTTCTTTAGAGTCTTCTTCTTTGGAGTCCTCTTCTTCGGAGTCTTCTTCTTCTTCAGAGTCTTCTTCTTCTTCTTCTTCAGAGTTTCCTTCTTCAGAGTCTTCTTCTTCTTCGGAGACTTCTTCTTCAGAGTCTTCGCAGACTTCTTCTTCGGAGACTTCTTCTTTGGTGTCTTCTTCTTCTTCGGAGTCTTCTTTTTTGAAGTCTTCATCTTCTTCTATTTCTTCTTCTTTGGAGTCTTCTTCAGAGTCTTCTTCTTCTTCTTCGGAGTCTTCTTCTTCTTCTTTTAAGTATTCTTCTTCTTTTCTTCAGCGTCTTCTTCTTCTTCAGAGTCTTCTTCAAAGTCTTCTTCTTCGTAGTATTCTTCTTCGGAGTCTTGACTTCTTTAGAGTATTCTTCTTCTTCTTCAGAGTCTTCTTCTTTAGAATCTTCTTTGGAGTCTTCTTATTCTTCTTCAGAGTCTTCGGAGACTTCTTCGAAGTATTCTTCTTCTTCTTCAGAGTCTTTTTTTTCTGTCTTCTTCTTCTTCTTCAGAGTCTTCTTCATTTTCTTCTTCGGAGTCTTCTTCCTCGGAGCCTTTTTCTTCGGAGTCTTCTTCTTCGAAGTCCTCTTCATATTCAGAGTCTTCTTTTTCTTCGGAGTCTTCTTTTTCGGAGTATTCTTCTTTGGAGTCTTATTCTTCAGAGTTTTCTTCTTCGATGTCTTCTTCTCCGGCGTCTTCAGAGTCTCCTTCTTCTTCTTCAGAGACTTCTTCTTCGGAGTCTTTTTCTTCGGAGTCTTCTTCTTCTTCTTCTTTTACGGAGTTTCTTCTTCTTCTTCAGAATTTCTTCTTCTTCAGAATTTCTTCTTCTTCAGAATTTCTTCTTCTTCAGAGTCTTCTTCTTCTTCAGAGTCTTCTTCTCCAGAGTATTCTTCTCCAGAGTCTTCTTCTTCTTCAGAATTTCTTCTTATTCGAAGTCTTCTTCTTCTTTGGAGTCTTCTTCTTCTTTGGAGTCTTCTTCTTCAGAGTCTTCTTCTTCTTCAGAGTCTTCTTCTTTTTCAGAGTCTTCTTCTTCTTTAGAGTCTTCTTCTTCTTCAGAGTCTTCTTCTTTTTCAGAGTCTTCTTCTTCTTCAGAGTCTTCTTCTTCAGAGTCTTCTTCTTCATATTCAGGAGCAAGGATCAAGGATCAAGGAGCAAGGATCAAGGAGCAAGGAGCAAGGAGCAAGGAGCAAGGAGCAAGGAGCAAGGAGCAAGGTGCAAGGAGCAAGGAGCAAGGTGCAAGGAGCAAGGAGCAAGGAGCAAGGAGCAAGGAGCAAGGATCAAGGAGCAAGGAGCAAGGAGCATGGAGCACGGAGCAGGGAGCAGGGAGCAGGGAGCAGGGAGCAGGGAGCAGGGAGCAGGGAGCAGGGAGCAGGGAGCTGGGAGCAGGGAGCAAGGAGCATGGAGCATGGAGCAAGGAGCAAGGAGCAAGGAGCAAGGAGCATGGAGCATGGAGCATGGAGCAAGGAGCATGGAGCAAGGAGCATGGAGCAAGGTGCAAGGAGCTAGGAGCAAGGAGCAAGTCGTAAGGAGCAAGGAGCAAGGAGCAAGGAGCAAGGAGCATGGAGCATGGAGCATAGAGCAAGGAGCAAGGAGCAAGGAGCAAGGAGCAAGGAGCATGGAGCATGGAGCATGGAGCATGGAGCATGGAGCATGGAGCATGGAGCATGGAGCAAGGAGCAAGGAGCAAGGAGCAAGGAGCAAGGAGCAAGGAGCAAGGAGCAAGGAGCAAGGAGCAAGGAGCAAGGAGCAAGGAGCAAGGAGCAAGGAGCAAGGAGCAAGGAGCAAGGAGCATGGAGCATGGAGCATGGAGCATGGAGCATGGAGCATGGAGCATGGAGCATGGAGCATGGAGCATGGAGCATGGAGCATGGAGCATGGAGCATGGAGCATGGAGCATGGAGCATGGAGCATGGAGCATGGAGCATGGAGCATGGAGCATGGAGCAAGGAGCAAGGAGCAAGGAGCAAGGAGCAAGGAGCAAGGAGCAAGGAGCAAGGAGCAAGGAGCAAGGAGCAAGGAGCAAGGAGCAAGGAGCATGGAGCATGGAGCATGGAGCAAGGAGCAAGGAGCAAGGAGCAAGGAGCAAGGAGCAAGGAGCAAGGAGCAAGGAGCAAGGAGCAAGGAGCAAGGAGCAAGGAGCAAGGAGGTACACACTCGCCTCAGTCACACTCTCCTTCAATATCCCTCATTCATTTTGAAATTATTATTTAATGTTTATGATTTATAAGGAGCATGGAGCAAGAAGGAGCAAGGAGCAAGGAGGTACACACTCGCCTCAGTCACACTCGCCTTTGTTATCCCTCCTTCATTTTGAAATTATTGTTTAATGTTTATGATTTATAAGGTGCAAGGAGCAAGGAGCGAGGAGGAGTAAGGAGGAGCAAGGAGCAAGGAGCAAGGAGCAAGGAGCAAGGTGCACACTCGTCTCAGTCACACTCTCCTTCGTTATCCCTCCTTCATTTTGAAATTATTGTTTAATGTTTATGATTTATAAGGAGCAGGGAGCAAGGAGGAGCAAGGAGCAAGGTACACACTCGCCTCAGTCACGCTCTCCTACGTTATCCCTCCTTTATTTTGAAATTATTGTTTAATGTTTATGATTTATAAGGAGCAAGAAGCAAGAAGTAAGGAGCAAGGAGCATGGAGCAAGGAGCATGCAGCAAGGAGCATGGAGCATGGAGCAAGGAGAAAGGAGCAAGGAGCAAGGTACACACTCGCTTCAGTCACACTCTCCTTCGTTATCCCTCCTTCATTTTGAAATTATTTTTTAATGTTTATGATTTATAAGGAGCAAGGAGCAAGGAGCAAGGAGCATAGAGCAAGGAGCAAGGAGCATGGAGCATGGAGCATGGAGCATGGAGCATGGAGCATGGAGCAAGGATCAAGGAGCAAGGAGAAAGGAGCATGGAGCAAAGAGCAAGGAGCAAGGAGCAAGGAGCAAGGTACACACTCGCTTCAGTCATACTCTCCTTCGTTATCCCTCCATTTTGAAATTATTGTTTAATGTTTATGATTTATAAGGAGCAAAGAGCAAGGAGTAAGGAGCATGGAGCATGGAGCAAGGAGCAAGGAGCAAGCAGCAAGGAGCAAGGAGCAAGGTACACACTCGCTTCAGTCACACTCTCCTTCGTTATCCCTCCTTCATTTTGAAATTATTCTTTAATGTTTATGATTTATAAGGAGCAAGGAGCAAGGAGCAAGGAGCATGGAGCAAGGAGCAAGGAGCAAGGAGCATGGAGCATGGAGCATGGAGCATGGAGCATGGAGCAAGGAGCATGGAGCATGGAGCAAGGAGCAAGGAGCATGTAGCAAGGAGCAAGGAGCATGGAGCAAGGAGCATGGAGCAAGGAGCAAGGAGCAAGGAGCAAGGAGCAAGGAGCAAGGAGCAAGGAGCAAGGAGCAAGGAGCAAGGAGGTACACACTCGCCTCAGTCACACTCTCCTTCAATATCCCTCCTTCATTTTGAAATTATTATTTAATGTTTATGATTTATAAGGAGCAAGGAGCAAGGAGGAACAAGGAGGAGCAAGGAGCAAGGAGGTACACACTCGCCTCAGTCACACTCGCCTTGGTTATCCCTCCTTCATTTTGAAATTAGTGTTTAATGTTTATGATTTATAAGGTGCAAGGAGCAAGGAGCAAGGAGGAGTAAGGAGGAGCAAGGAGCAAGGTACACACTCGTCTCAGTCACACTCTCCTTCGTTATCCCTCCTTCATTTTGAAATTATTGTTTAATGTTTATGATTTATAAGGAGCAAGGAGCAAGGAGGAGCAAGGAGCAAGGTACACACTCGCCTCAGTCACACTCTCCTTCGTTATCCCTCCTTTATTTTGAAATTATTGTTTAATGTTTATGATTTATAAGGAGCAAGAAGCAAGGAGTAAGGAGCAAGGAGCAAGGAGCATGGAGCAAGGAGCATGGAGCAAGGAGCATGGAGCATGGAGCATGGAGCAAGGAGCAAGGAGCAAGGAGAAAGGAGCAAGGAGCAAGGAGCAAGGTACACACTCGCTTCTGTCACACTCTCCTTCGTTATCCCTCCTTCATTTTGAAATTATTGTTTAATGTTTATGATTTATAAGGAGCAAGGAGCAAGGAGCAAGGAGCATGGAGCAAGGAGCAAGGAGCAAGGAGCAAGGAGAAAGGAGCAAGGAGTAAGGAGCAAGATACACACTCGCTTCAGTCACACTCTCCTTCGTTATCCCTCCTTCATTTGGAAATTATTTTTTAATGTTTATGATTTATAAGGAGCAAGGAGCAAGGAGCAAGGAGCATAGAGCAAGGAGCAAGGAGCAAGGAGCATGGAGCATGGTGCATGGAGCATGGAGCAAGGAGCAAGGAGCATGGAGCATGGAGCATGGAGCATGGAGCAAGGAGCAAGGAGCAAGGAGCAAGGAGCAAGGAGCAAGGAGCAAGGAGCAAGGAGCGAGGTACACACTCGCTTCAGTCACACTCTCCTTCGTTATCCCTCCTTCATTTTGAAATTATTGTTTAATGTTTATGATTTATAAGGAGCAAGGAGCAAGGAGCAAGGAGGAAGGAGCATGGAGCATGGAGCAAGGAGCAAGGAGCAAGGTACACACTCGCTTCAGTCACACTTTCCTTCATTTTCCCTCCTTCATTTTGAAATTATTGTTTAATGTTTATGATTTATAAGGAGCACGGAGCAAGGAGCAAGGAGCATGGAGCAAGGAGCAAGGAGCAAGGAGTATGGAGCATGGAGCAAGGAGCAAGGAGCATGGATCATGGAGCAAGGAGCAAGGAGCAAGGAGCAAGGAGCAAGGAGCAAGGAGCATGGAGCAAGGAGCAAGGAGCATGGAGCATGGAGCAAGGAGTAAGGAGCAAGGAGCAAGGTACACACTCGCTTCAGTCACACTCTCCTTCATTATCCCTACTTTATTTTGAAATTATTGTTTAAAGTTAATGATTTATAAGGAGCAAGGAGCAAGGAGCAAGGAGCATGGAGCAAGGAGCATGGAGCATGGAGCATGGAGCATGGACCAAGGAGCATGGAGCATGGAGCATGGAGCATGGAGCATGGAGCAAGGAGCAAGGAGCAAGGAGCAAGGAGCAAGGAGCAAGGAACAAGGAGCAAGGTACACACTCGCTTCAGTCACACTCTCCTTCGTTATCCCTCCTTCATTTATAAATTATTTTTTAATGTTTATTATTTATAAGGAGCAAGTAGCAAGGAGCAAGGAGCAAGGAGCAAGGCGGAGGGAGCAAGGAGCAAGGAGCATGGAGCATGGAGCATGGAGCATGGAGCATGGAGCAAGGAGCATGGAACATGGAGCATGGAGCAAGGAGCAAGGAGCAAGGAGCAAGGAGCAAGGAGCAAGGAGCAAGGAGCATGGAGCATGGAGCATGGAGCAAGGAGCAAGGAGCAAGGAGCATGAAGCATGGAGCATGGAGCAAGGAGCAAGGAGCAAGGAGCAAGGAGCAATGAGCAAGGTACACACTCGCTTCAGTCACACTCTCCTTCGTTAACCCTCCTTCATTTTGAAATTATTTTTTAATGTTTATGATTTGTAAGGTGCATGGAGCAAGGAGCATGGAGCATGGAGCAAGGAGCAAGGAGCATGGAGCATGGAGCATGAAGCAAGGAGCAAGGAGCAAGGAGCAAGGAGCATGGAGCCTAGAAGCAAGGAGCATGGAGCATGGAGCATGGAGCAAGGAGCATGGAGCAAGGAGCAAGGAGCATGGAGCATGGAGCATGCTGCATGGAGCATGGAGCAAGGAGCAAGGAGCATGGAGCAAGGAGCATGGAGCATGGAGCATGGAGCATGGAGCATGGAGCAAGGAGCAAGGAGCATGGAGCAAGGAGCAAGTAGCATGGAGCAAGGAGCAAGGAGCATGGAGCAAGGAGCAAGGAGCAAGGAGCAAGGCGCAAGGCGCAAGGAGCAAGGAGCAAGGCGCAAGGAGCAAGGAGCAAGGAGCAAGGAGCATGGAGCATGGAGCATGGAGCATGGAGCATGGAGCATGGAGCATGGAGCATGGAGCAAGGAGCAAGGAGCAAGGAGCAAGGAGCAAGGAGCAAGGAGCAAGGAGCAAGGAGCAAGGAGCAAGGAGGAAGGAGCATGGAGCAAGGAGCAAGGAGCATGGAGCAAGGAGCAAGGAGCATGGAGCATGGAGCATGGAGCATGGAGCATGGAGCAAGGAGCATGGAGCATGGAGCATGGAGCATGGAGCATGGAGCATGGAGCATGGAGCAAGGAGCAAGGAGCAAGGAGCAAGGAGCATGGAGCATGGAGCATGGAGCAAGGAGCAAGGAGCATGGAGCAAGGAGCAAGGAGCAAGGAGCAAGGAGCAAGGAGCAAGGAGCAAGGAGCAAGGAGCAAGGAGCAAGGAGCAAGGAGCAAGGAGCAAGGAGCAAGGAGCAAGGAGCAAGGAGCAAGGAGCAAGGAGCAAGGAGCATGGAGCATGGGGCATGGGGCATGGGGCATGGGGCAAGGGGCAAGGGGCAAGGGGCAAGGGGCAAGGGGCAAGGGGCAAGGGGCAAGGGGCAAGGGGCAAGGGGCAAGGGGCAAGGGGCAAGGGGCAAGGGGCAAGGGGCAAGGGGCAAGGGGCAAGGGGCAAGGGGCAAGGGGCAAGGGGCAAGGGGCAAGGGGCAAGGGGCAAGGGGCAAGGGGCAAGGGCAAGGGGCAAGGGGCAAGGGGCAAGGGGCAAGGGGCAAGGGGCAAGGGGCAAGGGGCAAGGGGCAAGGGGCAAGGGGCAAGGGGCAAGGGGCAAGGGGCAAGGGGCAAGGGGCAAGGGGCAAGGGGCAAGGGGCAAGGGGCAAGGGGCAAGGGGCAAGGGGCAAGGGGCAAGGGGCAAGGGGCAAGGGGCAAGGGGCAAGGGGCAAGGGGCAAGGGGCAAGGGGCAAGGGGCAAGGGGCAAGGGGCAAGGGGCAAGGGGCAAGGGGCAAGGGGCAAGGGGCAAGGGGCAAGGGGCAAGGGGCAAGGGGCAAGGGGCAAGGGGCAAGGGGCAAGGGGCAAGGGGCAAGGGGCAAGGGGCAAGGGGCAAGGGGCAAGGGGCAAGGGGCAAGGGGCAAGGGGCAAGGGGCAAGGGGCAAGGGGCAAGGGGCAAGGGGCAAGGGGCAAGGGGCAAGGGGCAAGGGGCAAGGGGCAAGGGGCATGGGGCAAGGGGCAAGGGGCATGGGGCATGGGGCATGGGGCATGGGGCATGGGGCATGGGGCATGGGGCATGGGGCATGGGGCATGGGGCATGGGGCATGGGGCATGGGGCATGGGGCATGGGGCATGGGGCATGGGGCATGGGGCATGGGGCATGGGGCATGGGGCATGGGGCATGGGGCATGGGGCATGGGGCATGGGGCATGGGGCATGGGGCATGGGGCATGGGGCATGGGGCATGGGGCAAGGGGCAAGGGGCAAGGGGCAAGGGGCAAGGGGCAAGGGGCAAGGGGCAAGGGGCAAGGGGCAAGGGGCAAGGGGCAAGGGGCAAGGGGCAAGGGGCAAGGGGCAAGGGGCAAGGGGCATGGGGCATGGGGCATGGAGCATGGAGCATGGAGCATGGAGCATGGAGCATGGAGCATGGAGCATGGAGCATGGAGCATGGAGCATGGAGCAAGGAGCAAGGAGCAAGGAGCAAGGAGCAAGGAGCAAGGAGCAAGGAGCAAGGAGCAAGGAGCAAGGAGCAAGGAGCATGGAGCATGGAGCATGGAGCATGGAGCATGGAGCATGGAGCATGGAGCATGGAGCATGGAGCATGGAGCATGGAGCAAGGAGCATGGAGGATGGTGGATGGAGCAAGGAGCATCGAGCAAGGAGCATGGAGCATGGAGCATGGAGCAAGGAGCAAGGAGCAAGGAGCATGGAGCATGGAGCATGGAGCATGGAGCATGGAGCAAGGAGCAAGGAGCAAGGAGCAAGGAGCAAGGAGCAAGGAGCAAGGAGCAAGGAGCAAGGAGCAAGGAGCAAGGAGCAAGGAGCAAGGAGCAAGGAGCAAGGAGCAAGGAGCAAGGAGCAAGGAGCAAGGAGCAAGGAGCAAGGAGCAAGGAGCATGGAGCATGGAGCATGGAGCATGGAGCATGGAGCATGGAGCATGGAGCATGGAGCATGGAGCATGGAGCATGGAGCAAGGAGCGTGGAGCGTGGAGCGTGGAGCGTGGAGCGTGGAGCGTGGAGCGTGGAGCGTGGAGCGTGGAGCGTGGAGCGTGGAGCGTGGAGCGTGGAGCGTGGAGCGTGGAGCGTGGAGCGTGGAGCGTGGAGCGTGGAGCGTGGAGCGTGGAGCGTGGAGCGTGGAGCGTGGAGCGTGGAGCGTGGAGCGTGGAGCGTGGAGCGTGGAGCGTGGAGCGTGGAGCGTGGAGCGTGGAGCGTGGAGCGTGGAGCGTGGAGCGTGGAGCGTGGAGCGTGGAGCGTGGAGCGTGGAGCGTGGAGCGTGGAGCGTGGAGCGTGGAGCGTGGAGCGTGGAGCGTGGAGCATGGAGGATGGAGCAAGGAGCATCGAGCAAGGAGCATGGAGCATGGAGCATGGAGCAAGGAGCAAGGAGCAAGGAGCATGGAGCATGGAGCATGGAGCATGGAGCATGGAGCAAGGAGCAAGGAGCAAGGAGCAAGGAGCAAGGAGCAAGGAGCAAGGAGCAAGGAGCAAGGAGCAAGGAGCATGGAGCATGGAGCAAGGAGCAAGGAGCATGGAGCATGGAGCATGGAGCATGGAGCATGGAGCATGGAGCATGGAGCATGGAGCATGGAGCATGGAGCATGGAGCAAGGAGCAAGGAGCAAGGAGCATGGAGCATGGAGCATGGAGCATGGAGCATGGAGCATGGAGCATGGAGCATGGAGCATGGAGCATGGAGCATGGAGCATGGAGCATGGAGCAAGGAGCAAGGAGCAAGGAGCAAGGAGCAAGGAGCATGGAGCAAGGAGCATGGAGCATGGAGCATGGAGCATGGAGCATGGAGCATGGAGCATGGAGCAAGGAGCATCGAGCATGGAGCATGGAGCATGGAGCATGGAGCATGGAGCAAGGAGCATGGAGCATGGAGCATGGAGCATGGAGCAAGGAGCATGGAGCATCGAGCATCGAGCATCGAGCATGGAGCATGGAGCATGGAGCATGGAGCATGGAGCATGGAGCATGGAGCATGGAGCATGGAGCATGGAGCATGGAGCATGGAGCATGGAGCATGGAGCATGGAGCAAGGAGCAAGGAGCAAGGAGCAAGGAGCAAGGAGCAAGGAGCAAGGAGCAAGGAGCAAGGAGCATGGAGCATGGAGCATGGAGCATGGAGCATGGAGCATGGAGCATGGAGCATGGAGCATGGAGCATGGAGCATGGAGCATGGAGCATGGAGCAAGGAGCAAGGAGCATGGAGCATGGAGCAAGGAGCAAGGAGCAAGGAGCATGGAGCATGGAGCATGGAGCATGGAGCATGGAGCATGGAGCATGGAGCATGGAGCATGGAGCATGGAGCAAGGAGCAAGGAGCAAGGAGCAAGGAGCAAGGAGCAAGGAGCAAGGAGCAAGGAGCAAGGAGCAAGGAGCAAGGAGCAAGGAGCAAGGAGCAAGGAGCATGGAGCATGGAGGATGGAGGATGGAGCAAGGAGCATCGAGCAAGGAGCATGGAGCATGGAGCAAGGAGCAATGAGCAAGGTACACACTCGCTTCAGTCACACTCTCCTTCGTTAACCCTCCTTCATTTTGAAATTATTTTTTAATGTTTATGATTTATAAGGAGCATGGAGCAAGGAGCATGGAGCATGGAGCAAGGAGCAAGGAGCATGGAGCATGAAGCAAGGAGCAAGGAGCAAGGAGCAAGGAGCAAGGAGCATGGAGCCTAGAAGCAAGGAGCATGGAGCATGGAGCATGGAGCAAGGAGCATGGAGCAAGGAGCAAGGAGCATGGAGCATGCAGCATGGAGCATGGAGCAAGGAGCAAGGAGCATGGAGCAAGGAGCATGGAGCATGGAGCATGGAGCATGGAGCATGGAGCAAGGAGCAAGGAGCATGGAGCATGGAGCAAGGAGCAAGTAGCATGGAGCAAGGAGCAAGGAGCATGGAGCAAGGAGCAAGGAGCAAGGAGCAAGGAGCATGGAGCCTAGAAGCAAGGAGCAGTCATTCTCCATGCTCCATGCTCCTTGCTCCATGCTCCATGCTCCTTGCTCCATGGGAGACTGTTGGGTTTTTGGTTTGATACTTTCAAGATCAAGTGGGAGACTGTTGGAGTTGCCATTGTGATCTAGAAGTGGTCAAACATGTAATCTCACTGCCAACGCGATATGAGCCTGCAGGGTCGCACATAAGAGCATGTGGAGAAGTTGGTAGATTGACTGTGTTGGTAAATGTTACCAATCACCATATATAGAATGGGGAAATCCAGCAGGTTGTTGCTGTCTGAATTCGTCGGATTTACACGGATGGAATTCGTCGGATTCGTCGGGATTCGTCGGATTGTCCCGTGAACACTCGACGAATTATTACAGAAACCCTTCATTCGACAAAATGTTGTCGTCTGTCTGGATTCGTCGGGATTCGTCGGATTCGTCGGATTGTCCCGTGAAGACTCGACGAATTGTTACAGAGATCATTTTCTCGGCAAATGTTGCCGTCTGATCTGATTCGTCGGATTCGTCGGATTGTCCCGTGAAATCTCGACGAATGATCTTCCGTGGAATTCCGACGAATTGTAACAGAAGCCCTTATTCTGCTGTGTGGTCTGCGGATAGCGATTCTTCTAGAAGCTGTTTATCCTTTGGGTATAAATAGGACTTCGTTTTAGGGTTCTCATAACTAACGAAAAGAAAAAGCCGACGAAAGGAGTTCCGCTCTCGCCTTACGAACCCTAGCCGACGGAAGTGTTCCGCCGTCTCTGAATCGCGTCCGCCGACCTCCTCTCCGGCGATCGTCGCCGTGTGTGTTCTTCCTGGAGCGAACCTAGCAGTTCGTGGAAGTTCAAGGTGCAGTCATTCTTCTCCCGGCTCGTGTGGATCACTGTAGAGACGTAGATATTATTCTACGTGAGGACTCGCATAGCCGACGACAGGAATCAACTCGTGGAGCATCTAGGTTGGATTTGATCCAATCCCGCAAAGGTAATTTCATACCTAGCATTTTGTTAACTTCTTGATTCAACATTCATGGCCGATCCAAAGTCTTTTTGGGTTGTTTCTCTTCATTTCCGCTGCGCCTACATTTGATGTATGGTTCTAGAAAAACCCAACAGTGGTATCAGAGCCAGGTTCTGGTCATGAATTTTGTTTCAGAAGTTTGGTTATTCCAGTACGTGCCCCTTGACCCCGCCCGCTGATCGGTCAGCGGGACCACCGCCAGGGGCGCTGCCCCTTGGACCCCGTTAGGGGCTCTGCCCCTAAGACCCCGCCAGGGGCGCGGCCCCTTGGAACCCCGCCAGGAACGTCTGGGATTTCGTGGTCATTTCTAATTGTTAGAAATTGTTGTCTCCTTAGCAGTAACCGTCCCTCAAGTGGTTAATGAACCCTTGTATTGTTTTGGATTTTGAATCCAACAATGAGAGACGAGCTTGTCTACTGCTTTAAGTCGAGTTGTCTTTGCCTTTGTCCAATGCATGTAAATCTGAAGATTTGGAAGAGTTCTAAATGTCCAGATTTAGCCTTTTCGTCTATCAAAGGTTGATAGTCTTATGTTGTGCACATAAGGGATGCATGTGGATTTTAAGAAAGCTTGTTTTTCTGTGGATGTGCACTTTGATCAAATGTTGATCATGGTTAAGTGTTAACCTATTATTAAAATTAAAATCCCTTCATCAAATATTAAGTGTTCGGATGCCTTCCGATGGATGACACTCTTCCTGCCTCGATCGATGAAGTGTGGGCTTGCCAAAGCAAGGTGCATTAATCTATCTTGGTAAGGGTGCGAGTGGATAATTGTGATATCCCACTGTCGACATCGGGTCTAACTTAACTAGGTGACCTCAAAGGTTGAGTGCCTAGAGGCATAGGGTTGGCATGCACCATATGATGGATGCGAATAAGGAGTTATTCACCAGCCATACAAGAGTTGCATGAGGATGCAATTGGCAAGCGTTGCCTACCTAAATAACCGCATTATGAGAGGAACGCCAAAGCGGACTCGTGGTGTTGGTGAAATACGGATTTTGTCCACTAAGAGAGTAGCTCGCATGGACTCTCCGAATTGATAGTGAGGGCTATCAATTTGAATAAAATAGTGGGAGTATTTAATTGAAGTCCAAATTAAAAATAAATTGTATTTTGAAATTAAGGTACTAATTAGATTCTGCATGAATTCTTGTAGAACTCCATGGCAAGTGGTTCACATTCCACCTTGTCCCTAAGAGCTATCCTTGAGAAGGACAAGCTTAGTGGGACGAATTACATGGACTGGTATAGGACTTGAGAATTGTTCTCAGGCAAGAGCGAAAGCTCTACGTCTTGGAAGAAGAAGCCCCCGAGGTGCCGACCGGGAACTCGTCCCGTGTTGATAAGGATGCTTATAAGAAGTATACCGATGACGCCTTAGACGTCGAGTGCCTTATGCTTGCCACCATGAACTCTGAGCTTCAGAAGCAACACGAGAACATGGGGTGCAAGGAGATTGACGAGCACCTAAAGAAAATGTTTCAAGGGCAAGCTCGTCAAGAGAGGTTCGATGTCACGAAGGCCTTATTTCAGTGCAAAATGGGAGCTCGAGACTCAGTTGGTACTCACGTACTCAAGATGATTGGGTATATAGAGAACCTGGAGAGACTGGGTTTTCCTCTGGGTCAAGAGTTGGCCACAGATCTTATCCTGCAATCGTTGCCGGATAATTATGAGCAGTTTGTCTTGAACTACAACATGAATGAAATAGACAAGACACTGCCCGAGCTCCTAGGCATGTTGCGAACTGCCGAAATAAACATGAAGAAGGCCAAGCCTGCTAGTCCCATATTGATGGTACATAAAGGCAAGGGTAAGGCCAAGGGCTTCAAGAAGACGAAGGTGGGACCTAAGTCACATCTTGAGCCCAAATCTTCTGCGCTGAAAAAGAAGAGCACCGTGAAGGAAGGGAAATGCCACCACTGTGGCAAGGCTGGTCATTGGAGGAGGAATTGTCCTTCGTACATTGACGGTCTGCAGAAAATGAAGGGAGGTATGACTTCCGCTTCGGATATTTATGTTATAGAGATAAACTTTTCTGCTCCTTCATCTTGGGTATTGGATACCGGATGTGGTTCTCACATTTGTACAAATGTGCAGGAACTAGGAAGGAGGAGATTGCTGAGTAAAGGAGAGGTGGACCTACGTGTCGGCAATGGAGCAAGAGTTGCTGCTGTAGCCGTAGGGGTTTACCGTCTTTCTTTGCCCAGTGGGCTTGTAATAGAACTTGATAATTGTTATTATGTTCCGGCCATAACTAGAAACATTATATCCATTTCATGCTTTGACATGATTGGATTTTCTTTTATAATTAAGAACAATTGTTGTTCTATATTTAAGAATGATGTTTGTTATGCTGTAGCTCAATTGTTTAATGGTCTTTATGTTTTGAACCTGGACCATCCGATCTATAATGTAGATAATAATAAAAGACTAAGAACAAATGACTCAAATCCTACATATCTCTGGCATTGTCGTTTGGGCCATATAAATGAGAAGCGCATATCCAAGCTCCATAAAGATGGACTATTGGACTCATTTGATTATGAATCATTTGAGCGATGTGAGTCTTGTTTATTAGGCAGGATGACTAAAGCCCCTTTCACTGGTTATACTGAGAGGGCTGAGGATCTCTTGGGTGTTGTACATAGTGATGTATGTGGACCCATGAGTTCTATGGCTAGAGGTGGGTATTTCTACTTCGTTACATTTACTGATGATTTCAGTAGATACGGATACGTGTATCTTATGAAGTGCAAATCCGAAACCTTTGAAAAGTTCAAAGAGTTTAAGAATGAAGTGGAGAACCAATTGGGTAAAAAGGTTAAAGCACTCCGATCTGATCGAGGTGGCGAATACCTGAGTCATGAGTTCCGTGATCATCTGAAAGAGTGTGGTATTGTATCACAGCTCACTCCACCTAGGACACCGCAGCATAATGGTGTGTCTGAGAGGAGAAATCGTACTCTGTTAGACATGGTACGGTCGATGATGAGTCATGCAGACTTGCCTGTTTCCTTTTGAGGTTTTGCTTTAGAGACTGCTGCAATGACACTGAATCGCGCTCCGACGAAAACGGTTCTAAAGACACCATATGAGATATGGACTGGGAAGCGTCCTAGTATGTCGTTCATTAAAATTTGGGGCTGTGAGACATACGTACGACGTCAAATGCCTGACAAGCTGGAACCCAAATCAGATAAGTGTTATCTGGTGGGATATCCTAAGGAAACGAAGGGATATTACTTTTACCTACCGTCTGAGGGCAAAGTGTTTGTCGCAAGGACGGGTGTCTTCTTGGAGAAAGAGTTCTTATCAAGAAAGACGCAAAAGGTAGAACTTGAAGAAGTTCAAGTACCACAAATAGTGAATGAACCAGAGTTGGATTCTGAGCCAGGACTACAAGATGTTGTAGCTAGAGAACCTGCTCACGAAACACAAGTCCTACGTAGATCTGGTAGACCAAGATTTGAGCCTGAGAGATATGGATTTCTCGTGTCTCAAATAGGTAATGTGTTGCTTATGGATCATGATGATGAACCAGCAACCTACCAAGAGGCTATGAATGGACCGGACTCCGACAAATGGCTTGAGGCTATGAAATCCGAAATGGACTCCATGTATATAAACCAAGTTTGGAACTTGGTGGAACCACCTGAAGGGGTACAACCCATAGGGTGCAAGTGGGACTTCAAGAAGAAGACCGACATGGATGGGAATGTACAGACATTCAAAGGGCGACTGGTGGCTAAGGGTTTCAAGCAAATTCATGGTGTTGACTATGATGAGACCTTTTCCCCTGTTGCCATGGTAAAGTCCATTAGGATATTGCTTGCTATTGCTGCGTATTATGACTACGAGATCTGGCAGATGGATGTCAAAACGGCTTTCCTAAATGGAAACCTCCTTGAGGAAGTGTACATGACACAACCCGAGGGTTTTGTATCCCCAAATGAAGCCACTAAAATATGCAAGCTGAATAAGTCCATCTATGGATTGAAACAAGCCTCTAGAAGTTGGAATCTTCGTTTTGATGAGAAGATCAAAGAGTTTGGTTTTGTCAAGAATGAAGATGAACCGTGTGTTTACAAGCGAATCAGTGGGAGCATTGTTGTCTTCCTGATATTGTATGTAGATGACATACTGCTGATCGGGAATGACATACCTACCCTGAAAGTTGTTAAGAACAACCTAGGGAACTGCTTTTCTATGAAGGACTTGGGTGAAGCGACTTACATACTCGGTATTAAGATCTATAGAGATAGATCGAAGAAGTTGCTGGGTTTGACCCAGAGTACGTACATTGACAAGGTGTTGAAGCGGTTCAACATGCTTGAGTCCAAGAAAGGATTTTTGCCCATGTCTCATGGTGTGAATCTCTCTAAGGACCAGTGTCCAAAATCTTGCGAAGATAAGGACCGCATGAAGTCGATTCCATATGCTTCGGCAATTGGGTCAATCATGTATGCAATGTTATGTACTCGACCCGATGTCTCTTTTGCTTTGAGCATGACTAGCAGGTATCAGTCTGATCCCGGTGAATGTCACTGGATAGCCGTAAAGAATATCCTGAAGTACTTGAGAAGGACTAAGGATGTATTCTTGGTGTATGGTGGAAAGGAAGAGCTCGTTGTAAGTGGTTACACGGATGCCAGCTTCCAAACTGATAGGGATGATTCAAAGTCTCAGTCAGGGTTTGTGTTTTGCCTGAATGGAGGAGCTGTGAGCTGGAAGAGTTCCAAGCAAGAGACAGTTGCTGATTCTACAACTGAGGCCGAGTATATCGCTGCAGCTAATGCAGCGAAGGAGGCTGTATGGATTAGGAAATTCATCGGCGAGCTAGATGTAGTTCCTAGCATTGTTGGTCCCGTAGTTCTCTACTGTGATAACAATGGTGCAATTGCACAATCTAAGGAACCTAGATCCCATCAGCGCTCCAAGCACATACTTCGGCGGTTCCATCTTATTCGTGAGATTGTCGAACGAGGAGATGTGAACATTTGCAGAGTGCCGACTGAGGAGAATATTGCAGATCCACTGACAAAGCCTCTCGCGCAGAGAAAGCATGATGGTCATACTAGATCAATGGGTATACGATACCTGAATGATCAACTCTAGTGGGAGTCTTGTGGGTTGCATGTAAAATAAACATTCTGTTGGCTGTTTAAAATTTATTCATATGATGAATTGTGTACCAATTATTTCTTTTTACGATTAATGGCAAGTTCTTTTATTACGATATACTGTTTCTATATGATAGAATAAAATTCGTGATAAATACCCTTAGAATGTTCGCTTCCATAGGACATCAAGTACGAGACTTGAATGTGAGAGCCTATGATTTCGAAGCTTCATTCTTAAAAGGTCCCTGGTCGAGGCATCATCGTAGAAGCTAAGGGTGATGATGATACATTAAGACTAGCATGTGTGTTGACTGATGACCGGTTCTCACAGGTCATGATATTGTGATATCAAGTCATCACGTGGGTACTTGTTAGTGAACAAGTTGTACTGGACAGACCCAACCTGAGACTACTTTGTGGATTGTTACTTAAAAGTGTCACAAGTAGGTCTCATTTGACAATGGTGTTGTGGTCCTTTGACCTGAAGTCACAGCATTCACCGAGTGAGGAAGAGCGTGCTTTGATGTCATCTAAAGTCTTCCTTGAAGAAGGTTGATGATAAGGGTGGTCGTTGGGTACGTTACGAATCATTTGGGCGTTTGGGTGTGAGCAGATATGGGATTTGTCCTCCTATATAACAGGAGTTGCATCCATGGGCCCCTTGATGGAATTGGACTGAGAAACGCATGGCCATGCTTGGTAGAGTCAATATGTGATATTGAGCTCACCATTCTCTGGAAGTCCGTTCTAGATCAAGAAACTTGGATTGAGCTATTATGAGGGTGACACGGTCCATGCCTCTAGTTCTTTCCGGATGTAAGGGACAAAGGGACAAAGACAACGCTGGAACATTGGTCATAAAGGCTTATGAGTTATGAACTCTTATTGCTTGGGGAGCAATGATGCATTGCTAGATGCCGCTCATTGTTTGTGAGGTTTTTGGTTTGATACTTTCAAGATCAAGTGGGAGACTGTTGGAGTTGCCATTGTGATCTAGAAGTGGTCAAACATGTAATCTCACTGCCAACGCGATATGAGCCTGCAGGGTCGCACATAAGAGCATGTGGAGAAGTTGGTAGATTGACTGTGTTGGTAAATGTTACCAATCACCATATATAGAATGGGGAAATCCAGCAGGTTGTTGCTGTCTGAATTCGTCGGATTTACACGGATGGAATTCGTCGGATTCGTCGGGATTCGTCGGATTGTCCCGTGAACACTCGACGAATTATTACAGAAACCCTTCATTCGACAAAATGTTGTCGTCTGTCTGGATTCGTCGGGATTCGTCGGATTCGTCGGATTGTCCCGTGAAGACTCGACGAATTGTTACAGAGATCATTTTCTCGGCAAATGTTGCCGTCTGATCTGATTCGTCGGATTCGTCGGATTGTCCCGTGAAATCTCGACGAATGATCTTCCGTGGAATTCCGACGAATTGTAACAGAAGCCCTTATTCTGCTGTGTGGTCTGCGGATAGCGATTCTTCTAGAAGCTGTTTATCCTTTGGGTATAAATAGGACTTCGTTTTAGGGTTCTCATAACTAACGAAAAGAAAAAGCCGACGGAAGGAGTTCCGCTCTCGCCTTACGAACCCTAGCCGACGGAAGTGTTCCGCCGTCTCTGAATCGCGTCCGCCGACCTCCTCTCCGGCGATCGTCGCCGTGTGTGTTCTTCCTGGAGCGAACCTAGCAGTTCGTGGAAGTTCAAAGTGCAGTCATTCTTCTCCCGGCTCGTGTGGATCACTGTAGAGACGTAGATATTATTCTACGTGAGGACTCGCATAGCCGACGACAGGAATCAACTCGTGGAGCATCTAGGTTGGATTTGATCCAATCCCGCAAAGGTAATTTCATACCTAGCATTTTGTTAACTTCTTGATTCAACATTCATGGCCGATCCAAAGTCTTTTTGGGTTGTTTCTCTTCATTTCCGCTGCGCCTACATTTGATGTATGGTTCTAGAAAAACCCAACAGGAGCATGGAGCAAGGAGCATAGGAGCATGGAGCATAGAGCAAGGAGCAAGGAGAAAGGAGCAAGGAGCAAGGTACACACTCGCTTCAGTCACACTCTCCTTCGTTATCCCTCCTTCATTTTGAAATTATTTTTTAATGTTTATGATTTATAAGGAGCAAGGAGCAAGGAGCATAGAGCTAGGAGCAAGCAGCATGGAGCATGGAGCATGGAGCATGGAGCATGGAGCAAGGATCAAGGAGCAAGGAGAAAGGAGCATGGAGCAAAGAGCAAGGAGCAAGGTACACACTCGCTTCAGTCACACTCTCCTTCGTTATCCCTCCATTTTGAAATTATTGTTTAATGTTTATGATTTATAAGGAGCAAAGAGCAAGGAGTAAGGAGCATGGAGCATGGAGCAAGGAGCAAGGAGCAAGCAGCAAGGAGCAAGGAGCAAGGTACACACTCGCTTCAGTCACACTCTCCTTCGTTATCCCTCCTTCATTTTGAAATTATTCTTTAATGTTTATGATTTATAAGGAGCAAGGAGCAAGGAGCAAGGAGCAAGGAGCATGGAGCATGGAGCAAGGAGCAAGGAGCAAGGAGCAAGAAGCAAGGAGCATGGAGCATGGAGCATGGAGCATGGAGCATGGAGCATGGAGCAAGGAGCATGGAGCATGGAGCATGGAGCAAGGAGCAAGGAGCATGTAGCAAGGAGCAAGGAGCAAGGAGCATGGAGCAAGGAGCATGGAGCAAGGAGCAAGGAGCAAGGAGCAAGGAGCAAGGAGCAAGGAGCAAGGAGCAAGGAGCAAGGAGGTACACACTCGCCTCAGTCACACTCTCCTTCAATATCCCTCCTTCATTTTGAAATTATTATTTAATGTTTATGATTTATAAGGAGCAAGGAGCAAGGAGGAACAAGGAGGAGCAAGGAGCAAGGAGGTACACACTCGCCTCAGTCACACTCGCCTTGGTTATCCCTCCTTCATTTTGAAATTAGTGTTTAATGTTTATGATTTATAAGGTGCAAGGAGCAAGGAGCAAGGAGGAGTAAGGAGGAGCAAGGAGCAAGGAGCAAGGTACACACTCGTCTCAGTCACACTCTCCTTCGTTATCCCTCCTTCATTTTGAAATTATTGTTTAATGTTTATGATTTATAAGGAGCAAGGAGCAAGGAGGAGCAAGGAGCAAGGAGCAAGGTACACACTCGTCTCAGTCACACTCTCCTTCGTTATCCCTCCTTCATTTTGAAATTATTGTTTAATGTTTATGATTTATAAGGAGCAAGGAGCAAGGAGGAGCAAGGAGCAAGGTACACACTCGCCTCAGTCACACTCTCCTTCGTTATCCCTCCTTTATTTTGAAATTATTGTTTAATGTTTATGATTTATAAGGAGCAAGAAGCAAGGAGTAAGGAGCAAGGAGCAAGGAGCATGGAGCAAGGAGCATGGAGCAAGGAGCATGGAGCATGGAGCAAGGAGCAAGGAGCAAGGAGCAAGGAGAAAGGAGCAAGGAGCAAGGAGCAAGGTACACACTCGCTTCAGTCACACTCTCCTTCGTTATCCCTCCTTCATTTTGAAATTATTGTTTAATGTTTATGATTTATAAGGAGCAAGGAGCAAGGAGCAAGGAGCAAGGAGCATGGAGCAAGGAGCAAGGAGCAAGGAGCAAGGAGAAAGGAGCAAGGAGTAAGGAGCAAGATACACACTCGCTTCAGTCACACTCTCCTTCGTTATCCCTCCTTCATTTGGAAATTATTTTTTAATGTTTATGATTTATAAGGAGCAAGGAGCAAGGAGCAAGGAGCATAGAGCAAGGAGCAAGGAGCAAGGAGCATGGAGCATGGAGCATGGAGCAAGGAGCAAGGAGCATGGAGCATGGAGCATGGAGCAAGGAGCAAGGAGCAAGGAGCAAGGAGCGAGGTACACACTCGCTTCAGTCACACTCTCCTTCGTTATCCCTCCTTCATTTTGAAATTATTGTTTAATGTTTATGATTTATAAGGAGCAAGGAGCAAGGAGCAAGGAGGAAGGAGCATGGAGCATGGAGCATGGAGCAAGGAGCAAGGTACACACTCGCTTCAGTCACACTTTCCTTCATATTCCCTCCTTCATTTTGAAATTATTGTTTAATGTTTATGATTTATAAGGAGCACGGAGCAAGGAGCAAGGAGCATGGAGCAAGGAGCAAGGAGCAAGGAGCAAGGAGTATGGAGCATGGAGCAAGGAGCAAGGAGCATGGATCATGGAGCAAGGAGCAAGGAGCAAGGAGCAAGGAGCATGGAGCAAGGAGCATGGAGCATGGAGCAAGGAGTAAGGAGCAAGGAGCAAAGTACACACTCGCTTCAGTCACACTCTCCTTCATTATCCCTACTTTATTTTGAAATTATTGTTTAAAGTTAATGATTTATAAGGAGCAAGGAGCAAGGAGCATGGAGCAAGGAGCATGGAGCATGGAGCATGGAGCATGGAGCATGGACCAAGGAGCATGGAGCATGGAGCATGGAGCATGGAGCAAGGAGCAAGGAGCAAGGAGCAAGGGGCAAGGAGCAAGGAGCAAGGAGCAAGGAGCAAGGAGCAAGGAGCAAGGAGCATGGAGCATGGAGCAAGGAGCAAGGAGCAAGGAGCAAGGAGCATGGAGGAAGGAGCATGGAGCAAGGAGCATGGAGCATGGAGCATGGAGCATGGAGCATGGAGCAAGGAGAAAGGAGCAAGGAGCAAGGAGCAAGGAGCAAGGAGCAAGGAGCAAGGAGCAAGGAGCAAGGAGCAAGGAGCAAGGAGCAAGGAGCAAGGAGCAAGGAGCATGGAGCAAGGAGCAAGGAGCAAGGAGCAAGGAGCATGGAGCATGGAGCATGGAGCAAGGAGCATGGAGCAAGGAGCAAGGAGCAAGGAGCAAGGAGCATGGAGCATGGAGCATGGAGCATGGAGCATGGAGCATGGAGCATGGAGCATGGAGCATGGAGCATGGAGCATGGAGCATGGAGCATGGAGCATGGAGCTGGGAGCTGGGAGCTGGGAGCTGGGAGCTGGGAGCTGGGAGCTTGGAGCTTGGAGCTTGGAGCTTGGAGCTTGGAGCTTGGAGCTTGGAGCTTGGAGCTTGGAGCTTGGAGCTTGGAGCATGGAGCTTGGAGCTTGGAGCTTGGAGCTTGGAGCTTGGAGCAAGGAGCAAGGAGCAAGGAGCAAGGAGCAAGGAGCAAGGAGCATGGAGCATGGAGCATGGAGCATGGAGCATGGAGCATGGAGCATGGAGCATGGAGCATGGAGCATGGAGCATGGAGCATGGAGCATGGAGCATGGAGCATGGAGCATGGAGCAAGGAGCAAGGAGCAAGGAGCAAGGAGCAAGGAGCATGGAGATGGAGCAAGGAGCATGGAGCAAGGAGCAAGGAGCATGGAGCATGGAGCATGGAGCATGGAGCATGGAGCATGGAGCATGGAGCATGGAGCATGGAGCATGGAGCATGGAGCATGGAGCATGGAGCAAGGAGCAAGGAGCAAGGAGCAAGGAGCAAGGAGCAAGGAGCATGGAGCATGGAGCAAGGAGCAAGGAGCAAGGAGCAAGGAGCAAGGAGCATGGAGCATGGAGCAAGGAGCAAGGAGCAAGGAGCAAGGAGCAAGGAGCAATGAGCATGGAGCATGGAGCATGGAGCATGGAGCATGGAGCATGGAGCATGGAGCATGGAGCATGGAGCATGGAGCATGGAGCATGGAGCATGGAGCATGGAGCATGGAGCATGGAGCATGGAGCATGGAGCAAGGAGCATGGAGCATGGAGCAAGGAGCATGGAGCATGGAGGATGGAGCAAGGAGCATGGAGCAAGGAGCATGGAGCATCGAGCATCGAGCATGGAGCAAGGAGCAAGGAGCATCGAGCATGGAGCAAGGAGCATGGAGCATGGAGCATGGAGCATGGAGCATGGAGCATGGAGCATGGAGCATGGAGCATGGAGCATGGAGCATGGAGCATGGAGCATGGAGCATGGAGCATGGAGCATGGAGCAAGGAGCAAGGAGCAAGGAGCAAGGAGCAAGGAGCAAGGAGCATGGAGCAAGGAGCAAGGAGGAAGGAGCAAGGAGGAAGGAGCATGGAGCATGGAGCAAGGAGCAAGGAGCAAGGTACACACTCGCTTCAGTCACACTTTCCTTCATATTCCCTCCTTCATTTTGAAATTATTGTTTAATGTTTATGATTTATAAGGAGCACGGAGCAAGGAGCAAGGAGCTTGGAGGAAGGAGCAAGGAGCAAGGAGCAAGGAGCAAGGAGTATGGAGCATGGAGCAAGGAGCAAGGAGCATGGATCATGGAGCAAGGAGCAAGGAGCAAGGAGCAAGGAGCATGGAGCAAGGAGCATGGAGCATGGAGCAAGGAGTAAGGAGCAAGGAGCAAGGTACACACTCGCTTCAGTCACACTCTCCTTCATTATCCCTACTTTATTTTGAAATTATTGTTTAAAGTTAATGATTTATAAGGAGCAAGGAGCAAGGAGCATGGAGCAAGGAGCATGGAGCATGGAGCATGGAGCATGGAGCATGGACCAAGGAGCATGGAGCATGGAGCATGGAGCATGGAGCATGGAGCAAGGAGCAAGGAGCAAGGAGCAAGGAGCAAGGTGCAAGGAGCAAGGAGCATGGAGCATGGAGCAAGGAGCAAGGAGCAAGGAGCATGGAGGAAGGAGCATGGAGCATGGAGCAAGGAGCATGGAGCATGGAGCATGGAGCATGGAGCAAGGAGAAAGGAGCAAGGAGCAAGGAGCAAGGAGCAAGGAGCAAGGAGCAAGGAGCAAGGAGCAAGGAGCAAGGAGCAAGGAGCATGGAGCATGGAGCAAGGAGCAAGGAGCAAGGAGCATGGAGCATGGAGCATGGAGCAAGGAGCAAGGAGCAAGGAGCAAGGAGCATGGAGCATGGAGCATGGAGCATGGAGCATGGAGCATGGAGCATGGAGCATGGAGCATGGAGCTGGGAGCTGGGAGCTGGGAGCTTGGAGCTTGGAGCTTGGAGCTTGGAGCTTGGAGCTTGGAGCTTGGAGCTTGGAGCTTGGAGCTTGGAGCTTGGAGCTTGGAGCTTGGAGCTTGGAGCTTGGAGCTTGGAGCTTGGAGCTTGGAGCTTGGAGCTTGGAGCTTGGAGCTTGGAGCTAGGAGCAAGGAGCAAGGAGCAAGGAGCAAGGAGCAAGGAGCATGGAGCATGGAGCATGGAGCATGGAGCATGGAGCATGGAGCATGGAGCATGGAGCATGGAGCATGGAGCATGGAGCATGGAGCATGGAGCATGGAGCATGGAGCATGGAGCATGGAGCATGGAGCATGGAGCATGGAGCATGGAGCATGGAGCATGGAGCATGGAGCATGGAGCAAGGAGCAAGGAGCAAGGAGCAAGGAGCATGGAGCATGAAGCCTGGAGCAAGGAGCAAGGAGCATGGAGCAAGGAGCATGGAGCATGGAGCATGGAGCATGGAGCATGGAGCATGGAGCATGGAGCATGGAGCATGGAGCATGGAGCATGGAGCATGGAGCATGGAGCATGGAGCATGGAGCAAGGAGCATGGAGCATGGAGCAAGGAGCATGGAGCATGGAGGATGGAGCAAGGAGCATGGAGCAAGGAGCATGGAGCATCGAGCATGGAGCAAGGAGCAAGGAGCATCGAGCATGGAGCAAGGAGCATGGAGCATGGAGCAAGGAGCAAGGAGCATGGAGCATGGAGCATGGAGCATGGAGCATGGAGCATGGAGCATGGAGCATGGAGCATGGAGCATGGAGCATGGAGCATGGAGCATGGAGCATGGAGCAAGGAGCAAGGAGCAAGGAGCAAGGAGCAAGGAGCAAGGAGCAAGGAGCAAGGAGCAAGGAGCATGGAGCAAGGAGCAAGGAGCAAGGAGCAAGGAGCATGGAGCATGGAGCATGGAGCATGGAGCATGGAGCATGGAGCATGGAGCATGGAGCATGGAGCATGGAGCAAGGAGCATGGAGCATGGAGCAAGGAGCAAGGAGCAAGGAGCATGGAGCATGGAGGATGGAGCAAGGAGCATGGAGCAAGGAGCATGGAGCATGGAGCATGGAGCAAGGAGCAAGGAGCAAGGAGCAAGGAGCATGGAGCAAGGAGCAAGGAGCAAGGAGCAAGGAGCAAGGTACACACTCGCTTCAGTCACACTCTCCTTCGTTATCCCTCCTTCATTTTGAAATTATTGTTTAATGTTTATGATTTATAGGAGCAAGGAGCAAGGAGCAAGGAGCAAGGAGCATGGAGCATGGAGCAAGGAGCAAGGAGCAAGGAGCAAGGAGCAAGGAGCATGGAGCATGGAGCATGGAGCAAGGAGCAAGGAGCAAGGAGCGTGGAGCGTGGAGCGTGGAGCATGGAGCAATGAGCAAGGAGCAAGGAGCATGGAGCAAAGAGCAAGGAGCAAGGAGCATGGAGCATGGAGCAAGGAGCAAGGAGCAAGGAGCAAGGAGCATGGAGCATGGAGCAAGGAGCAAGGAGCAAGGTACACACTCGCTTCAGTCACACTCTCCTTCGTTATCCCTCCTTCATTTTGAAATTATTGTTTAATGTTTATGATTTATAGGAGCAAGGAGCAAGGAGCAAGGAGCAAGGAGCATGGAGCATGGAGCAAGGAGCAAGGAGCAAGGAGCATGGAGCATGGAGCATGGAGCAAGGAGCAAGGAGCAAGGAGCAAGGAGCGTGGAGCGTGGAGCGTGGAGCATGGAGCAATGAGCAAGGAGCAAGAAGCAAGGAGCATGGAGCAAAGAGCAAGGAGCAAGGAGCATGGAGCATGGAGCAAGGAGCAAGGAGCAAGGAGCAAGGAGCATGGAGCATGGAGCAAGGAGCAAGGAGCAAGGTACACACTCGCTTCAGTCACACTCTCCTTCGTTATCCCTCCTTCATTTTGAAATTATTGTTTAATGTTAATGATTTATAAGGAGCAAGGAGCAAGGAGCATGGAGCATGGCGCAAGGAGCAAGGAGCATGGAGCATGGCGCAAGGAGCAAGGAGCAAGGAGCATGGAGCATGGAGCATGGAGCATGAAGCATGGAGCATGGAGCAAGGAGCATGGAGTATGGAGCATGGAGCAAGGAGCAAGGAGCAAGGAGCAAGGAGCAAGGAGCAAGGAGCAAGGAGCAAGGAGCAAGAAGCATGGAGCATGGAGCAAGGAGCAAGGAGCAAGGTACACACTCGCTTCAGTCACACTCTCATTCGTTATCCCTCCTTCATTTTAAAATTATTGTTTAATGTTTATGATTTATAAGCAGCAAGAAGCAAGGAGTAAGAAGCAAGGAGCAAGGAGCAAGGAGCAAGGAGCAAGGAGCAAGGAGCAAGGAGCATGGTGCAAGGAGCAAGGAGCAAGGAGCAAGGAGCAAGGAGCAAGGAGCAAGGAGCAAGGAGCAAGGAGCAAGGAGCAAGGAGCATGGAGCATGGAGCAAGGAGCAAGGAGCAAGGAGCATGGAGCATGGAGCAAGGAGCAAGGAGCAAGGAGCAAGGAGCATGGAGCATGGAGCATGGAGCATGGAGCATGGAGCATGGAGCATGGAGCTGGGAGCTGGGAGCTGGGAGCTGGGAGCTTGGAGCTTGGAGCTTGGAGCTTGGAGCTTGGAGCTTGGAGCTTGGAGCTTGGAGCTTGGAGCTTGGAGCTTGGAGCTTGGAGCAAGGAGCATGGAGCAAGGAGCAAGGAGCAAGGAGCAAGGAGCAAGGAGCAAGGAGCAAGGAGCAAGGAGCAAGGAGCAAGGAGCAAGGAGCATGGAGCATGGAGCAAGGAGCATGGAGCAAGGAGCATGGAGCATGGAGCATGGAGCATGGAGCATGGACCAAGGAGCATGGAGCATGGAGCATGGAGCAAGGAGCAAGGAGCAAGGAGCAAGGAGCAAGGAGCAAGGAGGAAGGAGCAAGGAGCAAGGAGCAAGGAGCATGGAGCATGGAGCAAGGAGCAAGGAGCAAGGAGCAAGGAGCATGGAGGAAGGAGCATGGAGCAAGGAGCATGGAGCATGGAGCATGGAGCATGGAGCATGGAGCATGGAGCAAGGAGAAAGGAGCAAGGAGCAAGGAGCAAGGAGCAAGGAGCAAGGAGCAAGGAGCAAGGAGCAAGGAGCAAGGAGCAAGGAGCAAGGAGCAAGGAGCATGGAGCAAGGAGCAAGGAGCAAGGAGCAAGGAGCAAGGAGCAAGGAGCAAGGAGCAAGGAGCAAGGAGCAAGGAGCAAGGAGCAAGGAGCAAGGAGCAAGGAGCAAGGAGCAAGGAGCATGGAGCATGGAGCAAGGAGCAAGGAGCAAGGAGCATGGAGCATGGAGCATGGAGCAAGGAGCAAGGAGCAAGGAGCAAGGAGCAAGGAGCATGGAGCATGGAGCATGGAGCATGGAGCATGGAGCATGGAGCATGGAGCTGGGAGCTGGGAGCTGGGAGCTGGGAGCTGGGAGCTGGGAGCTGGGAGCTGGGAGCTTGGAGCTTGGAGCTTGGAGCTTGGAGCTTGGAGCTTGGAGCTTGGAGCTTGGAGCTTGGAGCTTGGAGCTTGGAGCTTGGAGCTTGGAGCTTGGAGCTTGGAGCTTGGAGCTTGGAGCTTGGAGCTTGGAGCTTGGAGCTTGGAGCTAGGAGCAAGGAGCAAGGAGCAAGGAGCAAGGAGCATGGAGCATGGAGCATGGAGCATGGAGCATGGAGCATGGAGCATGGAGCATGGAGCATGGAGCATGGAGCATGGAGCATGGAGCATGGAGCAAGGAGCATGGAGCATGGAGCATGGAGCAAGGAGCAAGGAGGAGCAAGGAGCAAGGTACAAAGTCGCCTCAGTCACACTCTCCTTCGTTATCCCTCCTTTATTTTGAAATTATTGTTTAATGTTTATGATTTATAAGGAGCAAGAAGCAAGGAGTAAGGAGCAAGGAGCAAGGAGCATGGAGCAAGGAGCATGGAGCAAGGAGCATGGAGCAAGGAGCATGGAGCATGGAGCATGGAGCATGGAGCATGGAGCATGGAGCATGGAGCATGGAGCATGGAGCATGGAGCATGGAGCATGGAGCATGGAGCAAGGAGCATGGAGCATGGAGCAAGGAGCATGGAGCATGGAGGATGGAGCAAGGAGCATGGAGCAAGGAGCATGCAGCATCGAGCATGGAGCAAGGAGCAAGGAGCATCGAGCATGGAGCAAGGAGCATCGAGCATGGAGCAAGGAGCAAGGAGCATGGAGCATGGAGCATGGAGCATGGAGCATGGAGCATGGAGCATGGAGCATGGAGCATGGAGCATGGAGCATGGAGCATGGAGCATGGAGCAAGGAGCAAGGAGCAAGGAGCAAGGAGCAAGGAGCAAGGAGCAAGGAGCAAGGAGCAAGGAGCATGGAGCAAGGAGCAAGGAGCAAGGAGCAAGGAGCATGGAGCATGGAGCATGGAGCATGGAGCATGGAGCATGGAGCATGGAGCATGGAGCATGGAGCATGGAGCATGGAGCATGGAGCAAGGAGCATGGAGCATGGAGCAAGGAGCAAGGAGCAAGGAGCATGGAGCATGGAGGATGGAGCAAGGAGCATGGAGCAAGGAGCATGGAGCATGGAGCATGGAGCAAGGAGCAAGGAGCAAGGAGCATGGAGCAAGGAGCAAGGAGCAAGGAGCAAGGAGCAAGGAGCAAGGTACACACTCGCTTCAGTCACACTCTCCTTCGTTATCCCTCCTTCATTTTGAAATTATTGTTTAATGTTTATGATTTATAGGAGCAAGGAGCAAGGAGCAAGGAGCAAGGAGCATGGAGCATGGAGCAAGGAGCAAGGAGCAAGGAGCAAGGAGCAAGGAGCAAGGAGCATGGAGCATGGAGCATGGAGCAAGGAGCAAGGAGCAAGGAGCGTGGAGCGTGGAGCGTGGAGCATGGAGCAATGAGCAAGGAGCAAGGAGCATGGAGCAAAGAGCAAGGAGCAAGGAGCATGGAGCATGGAGCAAGGAGCAAGGAGCAAGGAGCATGGAGCATGGAGCAAGGAGCAAGGAGCAAGGTACACACTCGCTTCAGTCACACTCTCCTTCGTTATCCCTCCTTCATTTTGAAATTATTGTTTAATGTTTATGATTTATAGGAGCAAGGAGCAAGGAGCAAGGAGCAAGGAGCATGGAGCATGGAGCAAGGAGCAAGGAGCAAGGAGCATGGAGCATGGAGCATGGAGCAAGGAGCAAGGAGCAAGGAGCAAGGAGCGTGGAGCGTGGAGCGTGGAGCGTGGAGCATGGAGCAATGAGCAAGGAGCAAGAAGCAAGGAGCATGGAGCAAAGAGCAAGGAGCAAGGAGCATGGAGCATGGAGCAAGGAGCAAGGAGCAAGGAGCAAGGAGCATGGAGCATGGAGCAAGGAGCAAGGAGCAAGGTACACACTCGCTTCAGTCACACTCTCCTTCGTTATCCCTCCTTCATTTTGAAATTATTGTTTAATGTTAATGATTTATAAGGAGCAAGGAGCAAGGAGCATGGAGCATGGCGCAAGGAGCAAGGAGCATGGAGCATGGCGCAAGGAGCAAGGAGCAAGGAGCAAGGAGCATGGAGCATGGAGCATGGAGCATGAAGCATGGAGCATGGAGCAAGGAGCATGGAGTATGGAGCATGGAGCAAGGAGCAAGGAGCAAGGAGCAAGGAGCAAGGAGCAAGGAGCAAGAAGCATGGAGCATGGAGCAAGGAGCAAGGAGCAAGGTACACACTCGCTTCAGTCACACTCTCATTCGTTATCCCTCCTTCATTTTAAAATTATTGTTTAATGTTTATGATTTATAAGCAGCAAGAAGCAAGGAGTAAGAAGCAAGGAGCAAGGAGCAAGGAGCAAGGAGCAAGGAGCAAGGAGCATGGAGCATGGAGCAAGGAGCAAGGAGGAGCAAGGAGCAAGGTACAAACTCGCCTTGTCACACTCTCCTTCGTTATCCCTCCTTTATTTTGAAATTATTGTTTAATGTTTATGATTTATAAGGAGCAAGGAGCAAGGAGCATGGAGCAAGGATCAAGGAGCAAGGAGCAAGGAGAAAGGAGCAAGTAGTAAGGAGCAAGTTACACACTCGCTTCAGTCACACTCTCCTTCGTTATCCCTCCTTCATTTTGAAATTATTTTTTAATGTTTATGATTTATAAGAAGCAAGGAGCAAGGAGTAAGGAGCATAGAGCAAGGAGCGAGGAGCAAGGAGCAAGGAGCATGGAGCATGGAGCATGGAGCATGGAGCAAGGAGCATGGAGCATGGAGCAAGGAGCAAGGAGCAAGGAGCAAGGTACACACTCGCTTCAGTCACACTCTCCTTCGTTATCCCTCCTTCATTTTGAAATTATTGTTTAATGTTTATGATTTATAAGGAGCAAGGAGCAAGAAACAAGGAGCAAGGAGCAAGGAGTAAGGAGCCTGGAGCCTGGAGCAAGGAGCAAGGTACACACTCGCTTCAGTCCCACTCTCCTTCGTTATCCCTCCTTCATTTTGAAATTATTGTTTAATGTTTATGATTTATAAGGAGCAAGGAGCAAGGAGCAAGGAGCAAGGAGTAAAGAGCATGGAGCAAGGAGCAAGGAGCAAGGAGGATGGAGCATGGAGCAAGGAGCATGGAGCATGAAGCAAGGAGCAAGGAGCAAGGAGCAAGGAGCAAGGTACACACTCGCTTCAGTCACACTCTCCTTCGTTATCCCTCCTTCATTTTGAAATTATTGTTTAATGTTTATGATTTATAAGGAGCAAGGAGCAAGGAGCAAGGAGCATGGAGCATGAAGCATGAAGCATGTAGCATGTAGCAAGGAGCAAGGAGCAAGGAGCAAGGAGCAAGGAGCATGGAGCAAGGAGCAAGGAGCAAGGAGCAAGGAGCAAGGAGCATGGAGCAAGGAGCAAGGAGCAAGGAGCATGGAGCATGGAGCAAGGAGCAAGGAGCAAGGTACACACTCGCTTCAGTCACACTCTCCTTCGTTATCCCTCCTTCATTTTGAAATTATTGTTTAATGTCAATGATTTATAAGGAGCAAGGAGCAAGGAGGAACAAGGAGGAGCAAGGAGCAAGGAGGTACACACTCGCCTCAGTCACACTCGCCTTGGTTATCCCTCCTTCATTTTGAAATTAGTGTTTAATGTTTATGATTTATAAGGTGCAAGGAGCAAGGAGGAGTAAGGAGGAGCAAGGAGCAAGGTACACACTCATCTCAGTCACACTCTCCTTCATTATCCCTCCTTCATTTTGAAATTATTGTTTAATGTTTATGATTTATAAGGAGCAAGGAGCAAGGAGGAGCAAGGAGCAAGGTACAAAGTCGCCTCAGTCACACTCTCCTTCGTTATCCCTCCTTTATTTTGAAATTATTGTTTAATGTTTATGATTTATAAGGAGCAAGAAGCAAGGAGCAAGGAGCAAGGAGCAAGGAGCATGGAGCAAGGAGCATGGAGCAAGGTGCATGGAGCATGGAGCAAGGAGCAAGGAGCAAGGAGCAAGGAGAAAGGAGCAAGGAGCAAGGAGCAAGGTACACACTCGCTTCAGTCACACTCTCCTTCGTTATCCCTCCTTCATTTTGAAATTATTGTTTAATGTTTATGATTTATAAGGAGCAAGGAGCAAGGAGCAAGGAGCATGGAGCAAGGAGTAAGGAGCAAGGAGCAAGGAGCAAGGAGCAAGGAGAAAGGAGCAAGGAGTAAGGAGCAAGATACACACTCGCTTCAGTCACACTCTCCTTCGTTATCCCTCCTTCATTTGGAAATTATTTTTTAATGTTTATGATTTATAAGGAGCAAGGAGCAAGGAGCATAGAGCAAGGAGCAAGGAGCAAGGAGCAAGGAGCATGGAGCATGGAGCATGGAGCATGGAGCATGGAGCATGGAGCAAGGAGCAAGGAGCATGGAGCATGGAGCATGGAGCAAGGAGCAAGGAGCAAGGAGCAAGGAGCAAGGAGCAAGGAGCGAGGTACACACTCGCTTCAGTCACACTCTCCTTCGTTATCCCTCCTTCATTTTGAAATTATTGTTTAATGTTTATGATTTATAAGGAGCAAGGAGCAAGGAGCAAGGAGGAAGGAGCATGGAGCATGGAGCAAGGAGCAAGGAGCAAGGTACACACTCGCTTCAGTCACACTTTTCTTCATTTTCCCTCCTTCATTTTGAAATTATTGTTTAATGTTTATGATTTATAAGGAGCACGGAGCAAGGAGCATGGAGCAAGTAGCAAGGAGCAAGGAGCAAGGAGTATGGAGCATGGAGCAAGGAGCAAGGAGCATGGATCATGGAGCAAGGAGCAAGGAGCAAGGAGCAAGGAGCATGGAGCAAGGAGCAAGGAGCATGGAGCAAGGAGTAAGGAGCAAGGAGCAAGGTACACACTCGCTTCAGTCACACTCTCCTTCATTATCCCTACTTTATTTTGAAATTATTGTTTAAAGTTAATGATTTATAAGGAGCAAGGAGCAAGGAGCAAGGAGCATGGAGCAAGGAGCATGGAGCATGGAGCATGGAGCATGGAGCATGGAGCATGGACCAAGGAGCATGGAGCATGGAGCATGGAGCATGGAGCATGGAGCAAGGAGCAAGGAGCAAGGAGCAAGGAGCAAGGAGCAAGGAGCAAGGTACACACTCGCTTCAGTCACACTCTCCTTCATTATCCCTCCTTCGTTTATAAATTATTTTTTAATGTTTATGATTTATAAGGAGCAAGTAGCAAGGAGCAAGGAGCAAGGAGCAAGGAGCAAGGCGGAGGGAGCAAGGAGCAAGGAGCATGGAGCATGGAGCATGGAGCATGGAGCATGGAGCATGGAGCATGGAGCATGGAGCAAGGAGCAAGGAGCAAGGAGCATGAAGCATGGAGCAAGGAGCAAGGAGCAAGGAGCAAGGAGCAAGGAGCATGGAGCATAGAGCAAGGAGCAAGGAGCATGGAGCATGGAGCATGGAGCAAGGAGCAAGGAGCAAGGAGCAAGTAGCAATGAGCAAGGAGCAAGGTACACACTCGCTTCAGTCACACTCTCCTTCGTTAACCCTCCTTCATTTTGAAATTATTTTTTAATGTTTATGATTTATAAGGAGCATGGAGCAAGGAGCATGGAGCATGGAGCAAGGAGCAAGGAGCATGGAGCATGAAGCAAAGAGCAAGGAGCAAGGAGCAAGGAGCATGGAGCCTAGAAGCAAGGAGCATGGAGCAAGGAGCATGGAGCATGGAGCATGGAGCAAGGAGCAAGGAGCAAGGAGCAAGGAGCATGGAGCATGCAGCATGGAGCATGGAGCAAGGAGCAAGGAGCAAGGAGCAAGGAGCAAGGAGCATGGAGCAAGGAGCAAGGAGCATGGAGCATGGAGCATGGAGCAAGGAGCAAGGAGCAAGGAGCATGAAGCAAGGAGCATGGAGCATGGAGCAAGGAGCAAGGAGCATGGAGCATGAAGCAAAGAGCAAGGAGCAAGGAGCAAGGAGCATGGAGCCTAGAAGCAAGGAGCATGGAGCAAGGAGCATGGAGCATGGAGCATGGAGCAAGGAGCAAGGAGCAAGGAGCAAGGAGCATGGAGCATGCAGCATGGAGCAAGGAGCAAGGAGCAAGGAGCAAGGAGCAAGGAGCATGGAGCAAGGAGCAAGGAGCATGGAGCATGGAGCATGGAGCGTGGAGCATGGAGCATGGAGCGTGGAGCATGGAGCAAGGAGCAAGGAGCAAGGAGCAAGGAGCAAGGAGCAAGGAGCAAGGAGCAAGGAGCATGGAGCATGGAGCAAGGAGCAAGGAGCAAGGAGCATGGAGCATGGAGCATGGAGCATGGAGCATGGAGCATGGAGCATGGAGCATGGAGCATGGAGCAAGGAGCAAGGAGCAAGGAGCAAGGAGCATGGAGCATGGAGCATGGAGCATGGAGCAAGGAGCAAGGAGCATGGAGCAAGGAGCAAGGAGCAAGGAGCAAGGAGCATGGAGCATGGAGCATGGAGCATGGAGCATGGAGCATGGAGCAAGGACCAAGGAGCAAGGAGCATGGAGCATGGAGCATGGAGCATGGAGCAAGGAGCATGGAGCATGGAGCAAGGAGCATGGAGCATGGAGCATGGAGCATGGAGCATGGAGCATGGAGCATGGAGCATGGAGCATGGAGCATGGAGCATGGAGCATGGAGCATGGAGCATGGAGGATGGAGGATGGAGCATGGAGCATGGAGCATGGAGCATGGAGCAAGGAGCATCGGAGCATGGAGCACGGAGCACGGAGCACGGAGCACGGAGCACGGAGCACGGAGCACGGAGCACGGAGCACGGAGCACGGAGCACGGAGCACGGAGCACGGAGCACGGAGCACGGAGCACGGAGCACGGAGCACGGAGCACGGAGCACGGAGCACGGAGCACGGAGCACGGAGCACGGAGCACGGAGCACGGAGCACGGAGCACGGAGCACGGAGCACGGAGGACGGAGGACGGAGGACGGAGGACGGAGGACGGAGGACGGAGGACGGAGCATGGAGCATGGAGCATGGAGCATGGAGCATGGAGCATGGAGCATGGAGCAAGGAGCATGGAGCATGGAGCATGGAGGATGGAGCATGGAGCATGGAGCAAGGAGCATGGAGCATGGAGCATGGAGCAAGGAGCAAGGAGCATCGAGCATGGAGCAAGGTACACACTCGCTTCAGTCACACTCTCCTTCGTTATCCCTCCTTTATTTGGAAATTAATGTTTAATGTTTATGATTTATAAGGAGCAAGGAGCAAGGAGTAAGGAGCATGGAGCATGGAGCAAGGAGCAAGGAGCAAGGAGCAAGGTACACACTCTCTTCAGTCACACTCTCCTTCGTTATCCCTCCTTCATTTTGAAATTATTGTTTAATGTTTATGATTTATAAGGAGCAAGAAGCAAGGAGTTAGAAGCATGGAGCAAGGAGCATGGAGCAAGGAGCAAGGAGCAAGGAGCAAGGAGCAAGGAGCATGGTGCATGGAGCATGGAGCATGGAGCATGGAGCATGGAGCAAGGAGCAAGGAGCAAGGAGCATGGAGCATGGAGCATGGAGCAAGGAGCAAGGAGGAGCAAGGAGCAAGGTACAAAGTCGCCTCAGTCACACTCTCCTTCGTTATCCCTCCTTTATTTTGAAATTATTGTTTAATGTTTATGATTTATAAGGAGCAAGAAGCAAGGAGTAAGGAGCAAGGAGCAAGGAGCATGGAGCAAGGAGCATGGAGCAAGGAGCATGGAGCAAGGAGCAAGGAGCAAGGAGCAAGGAGCAAGGAGCAAGGTACACACTCGCTTCAGTCACACTCTCCTTCGTTATCCCTCCTTCATTTTGAAATTATTGTTTAATGTTTATGATTTATAAGGAGCAAGGAGCAAGGAGCAAGGAGCAAGGAGCAAGGAGCATGGAGCATGGAGCAAGGAGCAAGGAGCAAGGAGCAAGGAGAAAGGAGCAAGGAGTAAAGAGCAAGGTACACACTCGCTTCAGTTACACTCTCCTGCGTTATCCCTCCTTCATTTTGAAATTATTTTTAATGTTTATGATTTATAAGGAGCAAGGAGCATAGAGGAAGGAGCAAGGAGCAAGGAGCAAGGAGCATGGAGCATGGAGCATGAAGCATAGAGCAAGGAGCAAGGACCATGGAGCATGGAGCAAGGAGCAAGGAGCACACTCGCTTCAGTCACACTCTCCTTTGTTATCCCTCCTTCATTTTGAAATTATTGTTTAATGTTTATGATTTATAAGGAGCAAGGAGCAAGGAGCAAGGAGTAAGGAGCATGGAGCATGGAGCAAGGAGCAAGGAGCAAGGTACACACTCGCTTCAGTCACACTCTCCTTCGTTATCCCTCCTTCATTTTGAAATTATTGTTTAATGTTTATGATTTATAGGAGCAAGGAGCAAGGAGCAAGGAGCAAGGAGCATGGAGCAAGGAGCAAGGAGCAAGGAGCAAGGAGCATGGAGCATGGAGCATGGAGCAAGGAGCAAGGAGCAAGGAGCAAGGAGCGTGGAGCGTGGAGCGTGGAGCGTGGAGCATGGAGCAATGAGCAAGGAGCAAAGAGCAAGGAGCATGGAGCAAAGAGCAAGGAGCAAGGAGCATGGAGCATGGAGCAAGGAGCAAGGAGCAAGGAGCAAGGAGCATGGAGCATGGAGCAAGGAGCAAGGAGCAAGGAGCAAGGTACACACTCGCTTCAGTCACACTCTCCTTCGTTATCCCTCCTTCATTTTGAAATTATTGTTTAATGTTAATGATTTATAAGGAGCAAGGAGCAAGGAGCATGGAGCATGGCGCAAGGAGCAAGGAGCATGGAGCATGGCGCAAGGAGCAAGGAGCAAGGAGCAAGGAGCATGGAGCATGGAGCATGGAGCATGGAGCATGGAGCAAGGAGCATGGAGTATGGAGCATGGAGCAAGGAGCAAGGAGCAAGGAGCAAGGAGCAAGGAGCAAGGAGCAAGGAGCATAGAGCATGGAGCAAGGAGCAAGGAGCAAGGTATACACTCGCTTCAGTCACACTCTCATTCGTTATCCCTCCTTCATTTTGAAATTATTGTTTAATGTTTATGATTTATAAGCAGCAAGAAGCAAGGAGTAAGAAGCAAGGAGCAAGGAGCAAGGAGCAAGGAGCAAGGAGCATGGAGCATGGAGCAAGGAGCAAGGAGGAGCAAGGAGCAAGGTACAAACTCGCCTTGTCACACTCTCCTTCGTTATCCCTCCTTTATTTTGAAATTATTGTTTAATGTTTATGATTTATAAGGAGCAAGGAGCAAGGAGCATGGAGCAAGGATCAAGGAGCAAGGAGCAAGGAGAAAGGAGCAAGGAGTAAGGAGCAAGTTACACACTCGCTTCAGTCACACTCTCCTTCGTTATCCCTCCTTCATTTTGAAATTATTTTTTAATGTTTATGATTTATAAGAAGCAAGGAGCAAGGAGTAAGGAGCATAGAGCAAGGAGCAAGGAGCAAGGAGCGAGGAGCAAGGAGCATGGAGCATGGAGCATGGAGCAAGGAGCATGGAGCATGGAGCATGGAGCAAGGAGCAAGGAGCAAGGAGCAAGGAGCAAGGTACACACTCGCTTCAGTCACACTCTCCTTCGTTATCCCTCCTTCATTTTGAAATTATTGTTTAATGTTTATGATTTATAAGGAGCAAGGAGCAAGAAACAAGGAGCAAGGAGCAAGGAGTAAGGAGCCTGGAGCCTGGAGCAAGGAGCAAGGAGCAAGGTACACACTCGCTTCAGTCACACTCTCCTTCGTTATCCCTCCTTCATTTTGAAATTATTGTTTAATGTTTATGATTTATAAGAAGCAAGAAGTAAGGAGCAAGGAGCATGGAGCATGGAGGAAGGAGCGAGGAGCAAGGAGCAAGGAGCATGGAGCATGGAGCATGGAGCAAGGAGCAAGGAGCAAGGAGCATGGAGCAAGGAGCAAGGAGCATGGAGCATGGAGCAAGGAGCAAGGAGCATGGAGCATGGAGCATGGAGCATGGAGCATGGAGCATGGAGCATGGAGAAAGGAGCATGGAGCATGGAGCAAGGAGCAAGGAGCAAGGAGCAAGGAGCAAGGAGCAAGGAGCAAGGAGCAAGGAGCAAGGAGCAAGGAGCATGGAGCAAGGAGCAAGGAGCAAGGAGCAAGGTGCAAGGTACACACTCGCTTCAGTCACACTCTCCTTCGTAATACCTCCTTCATTTTTAAATTATTTTTTAATGTTTATGATTTATATGGAGCAAGGTGCAAATAGCAAGGAGCAAGGAGCAAGGAGAAAGGAGCATGGAGCAAGGAGCAAGGAGCAAGGAGCATGGAGCATGTAGCATGGAGCATGGAGCATGGAGCAAGGAGCATGGAGCAAGGAGCATGGAGCAAGGAGCATGGAGCATGGAGCAAGCAGCAAGGAGCAAGGAGCAAGGAGCAAGGAGCAAGGAGCAAGGAGCAAGGAGCAAGGAGCATGGAGCAAGAAGCATCGAGCATGGAGCATGGAGCATGGAGCATGGAGCAAGGAGCATGGAGCAAGGAGCATGGAGCATGGAGCATGGAGCATGGAGCATGGAGCAAGGAGAATGGAGCATGGAGCATGGAGCAAGGAGCAAGGAGCAAGGAGCATGGAGCATGGAGCATGGAGCATGGAGCATGGAGCATGGAGCATGGAGCATGGAGCATGTAGCAAGGAGCAAGGAGCAAGGAGCAAGGAGCAAGGAGCAAGGAGCAAGGAGCAAGGAGCATGGAGCATGGAGCATGGAGCATGGAGCATGGAGCATGGAGCATGGAGCATGGAGCATGGAGCATGGAGCATGGAGCATGGAGCATGGAGCATGGAGCAAGGAGCAAGGAGCAAGGAGCAAGGAGCAAGGAGCAAGGAGCAAGGAGCAAGGAGCATGGAGCATGGAGCATGGAGCATGGAGCATGGAGCATGGAGTGGAGCAAGGAGCAAGGAGCAAGGAGCAAGGAGCAAGGAGCATGGAGCATGGAGCATGGAGCATGGAGCATGGAGCATGGAGCATGGAGCATGGAGCATGGAGCATGGAGCATGGAGCAAGGAGCAAGGAGCAAGGAGCATGGAGCATGGAGCATGGAGCATGGAGCATGGAGCATGGAGCATGGAGCATGGAGCATGGAGCATGGAGCAAGGAGCAAGGAGCAAGGAGCATGGAGCATGGAGCATGGAGCATGGAGCATGGAGCATGGAGGATGGAGGATGGAGCAAGGAGCAAGGAGCATGGAGCATGGAGCATGGAGCATGGAGCAAGGAGCAAGGAGCAAGGAGCAAGGAGCAAGGAGCAAGGAGCAAGGAGCAAGGAGCAAGGAGCAAGGAGCAAGGAGCAAGGAGCAAGGAGCATGGAGCATGGAGCAAGGAGCAAGGAGCAAGGAGCATGGAGCATGGAGCATGGAGCAAGGAGCAAGGAGCAAGGAGCAAGGAGCATGGAGCAAGGAGAGCATGGAGAGCATGGATCAAGGAGCATGGAGAGCAAGGAGCAAGGAGCAAAGAGCAAGGAGCAAGGAGCAAGGAGCAAGGAGCATGGAGCAAGGAGCATGGAGCAAGGAGCAAGGAGCAAGGAGCAAGGTACACACTCGCTTCAGTCACACTCTCCTTCGTTATCCCTCCTTCATTTTGAAATTATTGTTTAATGTTTATGATTTATAAGGAGCAAGAAGCAAGGAGTAAGAAGCAAGTAGCAAGGAGCAAGGAGCAAGGAGCAAGGAGCAAGGAGCATGGAGCATGGAGCATGGAGAAAGGAGCAAGGAGCAAGGAGGAGCAAGGAGCAAGGTACAAACTCGCCTCAGTCACACTCTCCTTCGTTATCCCTCCTTTATTTTGAAATTATTGTTTAATGTTTATGATTTATAAGGAGCAAGAAGCAAGGAGTAAGGAGCAAGGAGCAAGGAGCATGGAGAAAGGGGCATGGAGCATGGAGCAAGGAGCAAGGAGAAAGGAGCAAGGAGCAAGGAACAAGGTACACACTCGCTTCAGTCACACTCTCCTTCGTTATCTCTCCTTCATTTTGAAATTATTGTTTAATGTTTATGATTTATAAGGAGCAAGGAGCAAGGAGCAAGGAGCATGGAACATGGAGCAAGGAGCGAGGAGCAAGGAGCAAGGAGAAAGGAGCAAGGAGTAAGGAGCAAGGTACACACTCGCTTCAGTCACACTCTCCTTCGTTATCCCTCCTTCATTTTGAAATTATTTTTGAATGTTTATGATTTATAAGGAGCAAGGAGCAAGGAGCAAGGAGCATAGAGCAAGGAGCAAGGAGCAAGCAGCAAGGAGCATGGAGCATGGAGCATGGAGCAAGGAGCAAGGAGCAAGGAGCATGGAGCAAGGAGCAAGGAGCATGGAGCATGGAGCATGGAGCATGGAGCAAGGAGCAAGGAGCAAGGAGCAAGGAGCAAGGAGCATGGAGCATGGAGCATGGAGCATGGAGGAAGGAGGAAGGAGCAAGGAGCAAGGAGCAAGGAGCAAGGAGCAAGGAGCAAGGAGCAAGGAGCAAGGAGCATGGAGCAAGGAGCAAGGAGCAAGGAGCATGGAGCATGGAGCAAGGAGCAAGGAGCAAGGAGCAAGGAGCAAGGAGCAAGGAGCATGGAGCATGGAGCATGGAGCAAGGTGCATGGAGCATGGAGCATGGAGCATGGAGCATGGAGCATGGAGCAAGGAGGAAGGAGCAAGGAGCAAGGAGCAAGGAGGAAGGAGCAAGGAGCAAGGAGCAAGGAGCAAGGAGCAAGGAGCAAGGAGCAAGGAGCAAGGAGCAAGGAGCAAGGAGCATGGAGCATGGAGCATGGAGCATGGAGCATGGAGCATGGAGCATGGAGCATGGAGCATGGAGCAAGGAGGAAG